>RYFJ01000883.1:0-329274 GCA_003991445.1 Oryza meyeriana var. granulata
CTATAGAAGGTTTTACGTTTTTTGCATTATTTTTTTGTTATACACATATAATTTATCTGTTTATAGTACTACATAGGAGTAGAATATTTTTTGTGTCATTTTTTTAATGTAAATCATCTTTTATATGCTATACGCAAAATATTTTTTTTGCAGTATTATCTTTTGTGTAACCAATTCCTCTCTCATATACCACACAAAAATAAATTTTCAAAAAAAATAAAAATAAAAAAATCTTGAAAGATATAATATAAACTTCTATGTTATGCAAGAAGACAATACAAAAAATTTCATAATTTTTTGAAACTTCTATTGGGTCAATTAATTGTTGACCAATATATGTATATAAGGGTATTTTAGGTATTTTTTAAAAATAGCCAGCCCAATGGTATTTTGTAGATACAATTGATGAACTTAGTGATATTTTATGGAAAGTGATAAAGTCGATGGTAAATTGTTGAAGGAGGACAAACAAACTCAGTTGTATAGAGTAGATTCTCTTAGAAAAAAAAAGATAGACAATAAGGCATATATGGATATTTTGTGTATCCATATGTTAACTTCTGCAGATTCACTGCCACTTGTTCATGGCATGGGATTGGCTAAGAATGAGTGCCATGGCAAACCATGATGCCAACATATTTTGTTCCAGTGTTGGTGCTGTGCTGTGCTCACAGTCCAATGGCATGGCCTTCTCTTCTAGTTGCCGCCAATTTGTCTTTGTTCGTCTTCCACATTATTTGCTTCAATAAGTAGAACCATAGTGTTTAGAGATAGACCAGAAGAAAAACCTATTGAAACGTATTTTACCTGCCAACATATTTTCACAATTACGTTTGATTTTGGTTTCCACCCAGGGCAGCTCTCAATCTGTGATTACGTACATGGACTCCCAACTTGTACATTTAAATCAATATCCATATTTTTCATCTCACCAGTTTCACAAATATGGTATGATAAATAGCAGTGGTCAAAGTTTCTACTTTCATGATTATACTATGTGATACAGTGAAGATCATTTTTTAAAAAACAAAATGGTACAGTGAACATTAAAAATGTGAAAAAATTCAAGTGGAAGCATATAGTTCCTCTAATATTGACTTGGCTGCGTTCTAAGGGCTTACGTGGCTTAGCTTATTTTGGTACGTAAAACGAGATAAGTAATTAGCGTATCATTAATTAAATTTTAATTATTACAAACTTAAAAAATAAATTTATTTTTTTTTTAAAACAACTTCTATATAGAAGGTTTTCGCACGAAACATACCATTTAGCAGTTTGAAAAACGTGCTAATGAAAACTAAGGAAGTAGCCAAGCCAAAAAAACCCTTTAGAACGCAGCCTTAGAAACTAGGGGTGAAAACAGATCGAAAACGGTCGGAAACTAGCTATACCATATTTGTTTTCATATTTTTTTTGGAATTGGATTCAGAATCGGAAACCTCGGATACAAAAACGGAATCGAATATTACCGAAAACAGATACGAAGCAAATACGAATCAGAATAAATACGGTAACAAATATTTATTCAAATATAAAAACCCTTAAACTAAACTTTACAAACCAATGAAGAGAGACAACTTATTATTTTTTTGGTAAAACAATATATTAATATTTTTAAATTTTTAGCTAAACAACATATACAACAAATTTCAAGCATCCATATCAACAAAACATTACTAATTTGATTGTGATTTTGGTTTTAGGCATGGTCTTTTCAATACATTCATGTTTTTCTAAATATAAGTGAGCCCTTGGACATCTTTGTAAAAAAAAACAAACAACTACTGTATGCTAGCTACACGTGGCTTTCTTTCTTTCTAACCCTCAAAAAGAACGAATACATGTGCAGTGGAGTGGTAGGTATCTGTAAAGCAGCGGAGATTAAATTGGAATTGGAATTGGGGGAGGATTGGATTAGGGAAGAAGAAGAGAAAGAGGAAGAAGAATTGTGGGGATGTGCATGTCCAGGTCCGATGCATTGCCTGTCTCCTCCATTGCTTCCCAATCCCGCCGCTCCTCCTCGACCGACATTGCCTAGGGCCTCGAGTACATCCACCTCCACGCTGCCGCCGTGCACGGCCGCGTCTCGCCCTCCACCGTGCTCGTCTCCGACCCTGGGCTCCGTGCCCGCCTCACACATATGGGCGCGGCATAGTTGGCAGAGATGGACGATGAGGAGGAGGAGGCGTCGCGGGAGGCGGACGTACACGCCTTCGGGCGGCTGCTGCTGCAGCTGCTGTCTGGGGACACAAACCAGCTGGAGAGCAGCAGCAGGGAGACGGTGCTGCTGCGGGTGTCGGTGGTGGTGGAGACGGCGGCGGCGGTGCGGGCCAGTGGGCGGGTGAGGAGCTGGGTGGACAGGAGGCTGGGTGACTCGTTCCCGCAGGCTGTGGCGGAGAGGCTGCTGGAGGTGGGGCTGCGGTGCGCGGCGGAGGAGCAGCCGCCGGACATGACGTGGGTGGTCGGGAAGGTGTCCAAGGCGTACCTCGAGTCACGGGCGTGGGAGCAGACGCTTCGCCCACCACCCGACCTCTCCGTCTCGCTCGTGCCGCGCTGAACCAAACTTCATGCTCGTCCATTGGCCCACCTGGCTATTGGACTGTGCCACGTAAATACATAGTGGGTCATTTGGATTTAACGTAGATATCTAAAAATTTGTTTGGATAGTTTCCGATCGATTTCGGAATTCATCGGATAATGTCTTTATTGTATTCGTATCCGTATTCGAGAAAAATTATTCGTTTCCGTTTCCGAATCAGAGATTATCCGAGAATTATCCGACCGATCCTATCCGTATTCGAAATTTTGGATAGTTAGTAGATAATATTCAAACCGTTTTCACGCCTATTAAAAACCCAGCGTATGACACAGCTCATATATTGGACCGTAGAGGATGGAAATTCATGTGAAATGTTTTGACCTATCAACTCAAGCGGAACAGCCTTCACCAAAAAAGATGCCATATTACCTGTTAACTCAATACTCAATATCTTCTATTTGCTGGAATGTGCTGTATGATCCGTGGGATTTTATCAAAGAACCCACTTGTTCTAACACTAAAAGTTATTGTTACCTCGGATTTTATCGAATAGTTCTAAATATCACATCACCTAATGAGCTAACAAGATAGTATTATTAGTTATCACCATGTTTAGCCAAAAGAAAGTTCAGTTCTGCACTTCTGTTCTGATTTTTTTCTAGCTTTCATGCAAATTTGGAGAGGAATTGCATTATTCAGCACCAAACACAATCAATGATCTGCAGTCAAGAAAAATCTGAAATATATACATAGCAAACCTGAAGTGAGATTTTTTTTGTTTTGTCAAGAGGGCAGCATCATCGTTCAGATGGAAGGGCAGTATCATATTTGAAAGAGTGACAACCCAACTCAACTACAAAACTATCTTTGCCAACTCCATAATAGAGAGGGCACAGTCTTACTGTCATCACCAGAGTATTCAATAATAATTTTTACTAGATCTAAAAGGAAAATAAGGTATTTTACAATGCTCTCTACTAGATTTCTACTATCATCTTAACTACCAGTAGTAAAATAATTTTTTTACTGGGAGTAGAATTTGTATATTAACGGTTGAGATCATTTTTATTGGTAAAATACTGATAGTAGAATACTACTAATAGAAAACATCATAAAATTAATAAAAAAATATGTTGGGAGTGCTAGAAAGTGTGAAGCATATTATTGACAGCAGAGAATGCTCTTACTTGCCTTCATAAGATTTAGCTCTTAGTTCGTTGAAGCTGATCTCTCCCTTTTTGTTGCAAGGGCAACTAATGTAAACAAAAACACATAACAAGCAATCCAAAGAGGAGCCTCATGCAGGGAAAAGTTCTCAGTTCATAAAATCGTTAGAAACCTGTTCTCTGCAGGACTAAGGGTCTTTGATGCGGATATACCAAGTTTTTAGATATTTTCCTACGTATGCGAATTAAATTATAAGAGAACTCGTTGCTCTCTAAATCTATATGTGGAATACGTAAGAATTTGATACTACATAATATTTGTCACTACATTATTTTTAGATGTGAGAAAAGTGAACAATTGTCATGCACAAACATGTGGGCCAAGCGGGAGATGAGGGAGGTAGCGGCACACATAGAAAAGATCGGTTATTATTCTGTTCACGAAGTTCTTGGTAAATTCTGGTTTGAATCGAAGATTTTCGGCATACATGGCTTACATACATGGACAGACATGGGATATTCCTTTTGGCTAGAGTGACATGGACAGATGTTGCATCGTATCATGCCACACAACAAATCATGGTTGATGGCAAATGCACCATTGCTAGCCCATGGTCAATCGAGCATGAGATGCAAGAAAACCCATGTGAGGAAGAGAGCCACATAGCCAAATTGAGTGAGAGAGTTGAAAAGAGCAGCTGTGTGATTCTGAGTGCATCTAATTTCTGAGTGTGAGATATACACCAAATGAAAAGAGAGAAGTAGATGATAAGCTATGTGAGGAAAATTTCGAAACTAACGAGTTAATTTCTACTTTTAGTGTTGTTTCTCACAATATGGAGGTTGAGAAAGATGAGGAGATAGCCACAGTTCAAAATATGATGCTTGTTGTCTCGTGGTTACAAATTCAAGAAAGAGGTGTTATCGATCATGTAGTGCCTACTACTGCACTTACATCACATCAGGATGATATAGAAGGTAAATTTGATTGTGTTGATTTGCCATTACAACAAAACATGGTGAGTAAATTTGAATATATAAATGCCGTAATTGATTCCTATATGTCATCTTGTGATAAATTCATAGTTCCATGTTTAGAATTTTATTTGCTAAATTTACATGATGTGGATTTGATTACTCATAAGGAAGTGTTGGCTAGAATACCCAATGATTATTCTTTGATTCATATAATATTTGATAAACCTGTTGAGCTTGATGGAACTATTGATGAAATTTCTGAAATAACTTGCTTGAATCCATTTTCCTATGCCTACAATGATGGATATAAGTTTATTTTGGTTGGTAATTATGAAATACATAATAGATTTTGTGTGCATGGGTTATGCATAGGTTGTACCAAGTTTGATGATGTTACTGTATATATAGACTACAAATCTATTGTTTAAAGTTTTGAATTTCTTGAAACGAATGATGAACATGGTTATATATATTGTTTGAATCAAAATTTGTTACATGATATTTCTGTTGCATGCTCTCCAAATCAGAGTAGCGCAGCTGAAGCACGAAAGGCTGTGACTATACTTTCACTAAATTGCAATACTTTATTCATCTCCTTTTCTATTTGTGCAATCTTGCAAAAGTCAGGAACGACTTTTCTTTAGGGGAGGGGGAATGATATGAGTAAGTATGATGTGAACAACTAGAAGTAAATTGCTATGAACATTGATATGACATACAAGTCCTATGGCTGCTATGCATATTGTATTGTGTGTAAACCAGAGAACTTCGACACTCATGACATATACATATATTTTTCATATATGTTGTTCTCTTTATTTAGCGCAATTTTAGATTACCAAAAGCTGAGGACAGCTTTTCTTGAAGAAAGGGAGGATGATGTGGATATACCAAGTTTTTGGACATTCTCCTACGCATGCGAATCAAATTATAAGGTGAACTCGTTTCTCTCTAAATCTATATGTGGAATATATGAGAATTTGATGCTACATAATATTTGTCACTACATTATTTTTAGATGTGAGAGAAGTGAACAATTGGCATGCACAAACATGTAGGCCAAGCGGGAGGTGAGGGAGGTAGCGGCACACATGGAAAAAATCGGTTATTGTTCTGTTCACGAAGTTCTCGGTAAATTCTGGTTTGAATTGAAAACTTTCGGCATACATGGCTTACATACATGGAAAGCTTGTCAAGTGTACTTTCCAATGGAACAAACGGCATGTGATTTGTAGTTTTCTACACAGAGTTACATTTATTTGAAGATGTGCTACATAGGCAGACCGGGTGACGCGCAAGTAGCACATTGACGATAAAAGTGGGCTTTGCACGACTTGTTTAGATGGGGTTCTATTATTCAAAGGCCCATATAGGGTTGGCAAGGACTCCATCTACAAGTTCCCCATGGATTCAAGTCTTACAAAACAAGGAGTTTGAAGATGAGAAGAAAAAGATCCAAATCGGATTTGGTTTGGCTGTCAGAGCAGCCCATACTAAAACAACCTAAACTCTCTCGTCCGAAGTCAGTTTTGGACGTGTGAGTACTCATTGGAAAGCTAACTTTATGCCCCACGTGATGGATATTTCTCAGGACACAATTCCTTCTGGTTTCACCACAATGTCCAAAACAAACTGTCTGCATTCCTGATAGGTTTCCATATTTGTTGTATATTATTCCTAGTTAGTTTCTAACCTATGTAATGGCTATATAAGCATTTGTAAATGACTAAAAAGGATAGACCACATTTAATATACACATATTTTCACAGCAATATTGCTCTTGTTCTTTTTCTAGGGTTTGTGCCGTCGCCGCCAAATTAGAGAGGGGAATTGGGAGTTTCTACCATCGATTGTTCTTGCTTTTCCTTTTAGGGAATTGAGGGAACAATAGATCCACTTTTGTGTTGTCGAGTAGATCATCTTTGCGTGTGGTTTTGAGAATTTGTGGTGAAAGGTGTGCTACAAAGGTTGCACGCTGTTCATCCTCTTCATTGATTATACGGTGTATCCAGATTCTACGTCGAGAAGGTCGGGCACCCTGTATCAGTCTTCACATAGAGGGAAACGCTGTGCAATGAGGATCTATTTTGTGGAATAAAGCTGATGAGCCATTGCTGTGCCCAGGCTTTTTGTTGTCGCTATTGCTGGTGAGGAGAGGCATGACTTGGCTCTGAACTTGCAAATGCACACGTAATTCTGAAACAGGCATTGGAAACTAAGAAGAACACTAATTCGTGCAACAAGTTCATCGGAGCAACCGGAACTCAACAGCTGGTGATGAATCAATCGATGTCATGATTATCATAGAGAGAGGGAGGGAGGAAGAGGTCTGTACCTGCGGCGCTGGAAGTTGGCCGGCTCATCGCCGGTAAGCGAAAGGGGATCGACGGTGGGGTCTTAGCAGAGATAGCGGCACGGAAAGAGGCCAGTGGAGACAGCGATAGTGTCAAGGCATGACCGGGTCGGTGGCGGCGCAAATCTAGTTGGGGATGGTGTTCAAGGGCGACACAAGCAGCGATGGGTGGTGAAGGCGGAGAGCGCAGACCAACAAGTTGATGACGATGGTGGAAGGGTAGGGCGGAGAATGGAAAGTTGCACCGTGGGTGGCGAAGGTGGAGTGCAATGCACATGGTGGAGTCGCCAGCGTCGAACAGGGTGCAAGGATGGAGGCGCGGATGAAGGGCGGGCGCGATAGGGGAGGCGGAGAGGTGAGGTTCGCCGTTGGCAACATTGCCTCATGCACCAAGATTGGCATTCAGACAGCGTCACAAATGGGCTAGCAAGGAAGGAGATTAAGGGCATGTACAACGGTCGTTAATAGGGAGCTCTTAGCCTTGCTAATTAGGAATATTTGCTGACATAGAAGAGAGAGAAAAAGGAGAAACAAAACATCGTTGCTACAGTTAACAACAGCTCAACATCGACTCTTAGCCTCTACAAAATGGAACCTTGGCTGCATGAGAGTGGAAAAAAGGGAAAGAATAGTAATATAAAAATTACTTCTTATGTTAATGGTGAGAGCATTTGTCGTCTCAACTGTTGTAAGGGTATAGTTTTTAAATAAATGTGTATCACGTAAGAGACTATAAAGGACTCTACCTTTAAACATGCTGTGGAGGCCATGGGCCCCGGGTACCTCATCACAAGCATATGGGCCACTCGGATAGAGGATGGGCCGAGTCTTGTAGTTAGAGATATAGTAGCACTCGGTAGATTTTGCCTTGTACAAAAAGAAATATACAATCGTAGCCGGGTAAGATGTATCTCTAAAAAGAAAATCCCTTGTCCGTATCCGGCTGGATTCCTACCTTGTACCCCTGCCCTCCAGTATATAAGGGGAGGCAGGGCGCCCCTTGAGGGCAAAACAACACATGAGATCATTGATCCACATACATCCTCAAAGGAATACCATCACAACTGGACGTAGGGTGTTACCTCTCATCGAGAGTCTAAACCAGTATAAAATTTCCTTGTGTTCCTTTGCAGTCCATTGGATTTTCCCTCGCCGAGTAGCCCCATAATCATATTGCTGGTGTAAAACATCGACAGTTGGCGTGCCAGGTAGGGGCTTCAGTGATATCTTCATCAACAATCTCGATGGATCCAACAAGCGGAGTCGACGGTAACAAGTTCTCCCCCGGAGACACAATTTCTTTCGGAAGGCTCGACTTCGTTACCGACAAGATTGGCAACCTCACCTTGGCCGAAGCAGATCCAATCCAACCGACCGAGGAACCAGCCGACGTTGTGCCAGTCGGCCCACAGGACACCGCAATCTCCTTTATCGATCTACTGTGGCAATCCTTCACTTCGCCAAGCATTGGGACAACTCTCTCCTTCGGTGTCCGACTTGCGCTAGGCCTCGAGCTAGCCCGGGTCAGGCTAGGAGGGGGATAGATCGCCAATCTCCCACACGGACTCGGCAACGCCGTGGATCTACATTTCACGTGGCAGACCCGATCTCCCACGGTTCAGTTTGGACAAGGCTTAGAGCCGTTTTAGATTGGATCTAGGGAGGTCGGAGTCGTTCTTACTCTGATAAACTACTCGGATTCTGACTCCAAGTCGGACAACGATTCGAACACCAGTTCGGACTCTAGTCTGGCGAGTTTTCTCCTCCCCGCAAGATCTTCATGGCTTCAACACCACCACCCGAGGTGCGCCGACTACAAGAGGAGCAACAGGAGGAGGCGTGCTGACTGCGACAACAGGAGGAGGCTGACCGCGAGGCTCGCAACGACGACTACGCAAGGCTGGGCGAGCCGCTCAGCAGCAGATTCTCCAGACTAAAGTCGGCAACCACGACGCCTTCGTCATGCCACAATAGAACGTCGTGGCTACTGCAACCCTGCTGGACACGCTTCAACTAGGGCCTGATCACCAAGCCACCCCGACTATCGCCAAGATCAAGGCGATGATTACGGTTGCTGCCTGTCAGCAACAACAACAGCAGTCGGGCGACACACTTGTACCGACCAACCGGTCGGGATCTCCAGCGGCGGGTTCATCTACATCAATGCGGCGCCGGGTGGCCAGCTCAAGTCGGCCACACGAGGAATCATGGCAAACGTCACTCGGCAACACCAACAACGACAATTGGCGGCGTCACTAGTATGACCACTGACCCAACCAAGATCTCCGAGTACGCCTACAACATGACCTCGCCACACCATCAATGCCCGGTGCCACGAATGAGAAGAGGACAAGCACCGCCGACTAGAACATGAAAACGAGCGTTTCGGTCTCCACCACGAGCGGTTCAATCGTCGTAATCGGAGCTGGAGCCCTCAAGAAGACGAAGGCGTTCTAGCTTTCACTCACGAGCTCTAGGACGTCGACTGGCCGTCGGGCTTCAAGCCTATATGGATCGAGAAATACGACGGCAAAACCAACCCCGAGTCCTGGCTCACCGTGTACACCCTAGCAATTCGAGCTGTCGGAGGTGACCATAAAGCCATGGCTAACTACCTCCCAGTCGCACTAGCCGACTCAACGAGGACATGGCTGACAGGGCTCCCGAGGCGGTTGATTGGTTCCTGGGGAGAACTCAGGGAGCGGTTCATCGCTAATTTTCAGGGAACTTACGAGAGGCCGTCTTCTGAGCACGATTTATATCAACTACACCAGAAGAAGAACGAGTCTCTACACGATTTTATTAAGAGGTTCTCCGAGAAGCGCAACAAGATCCCAATGATCAGAGACGAGGTTGTCATCGCCGCCTTCTGCAAGGGAGTAAAGGACTCCCCGTTCATTGCAAAGTTCACTCGGAAGCCACCATCCTCCGTCCGGGCTCTCTTCGACATGGCGAACAAATACGCCGACTCGGCAGAAGCGGTCGCAGAGGCCCTCGACGAGAAGAAGGAGCCCCGGCCTGTCTTCAACACCACTCGGGCAGATTACCTTGCCAGTCACCTTCGGCACGCGGGATAACTTCCGCACAGAAAACATTTGCTTCGAGGTTGCCGACTTCAAGACTGCGTACCACACGATACTCGGACGACCGGCGCTCGCCAGATTCATGGCGATACCGCACTATACATATATGGTGCTCAAGATGCCAGGGCCAGCAGGAGTCCTCTCCCTTCGCAGCGACGTCAAGCAAGCCTTCACCTGCGACAAGGAGAGCTGCGAGTTGGCTCAATCACAAGAGGCGGCAGTCGGACGCAACAGCATTCGGCAAGCCGTCACAACTGAAATCGGGGAAGACCCAGTTCCGGCCAAAAAAGCAGCAAAGTCAGGAATTTCAGTGGACTCAGACACGAAGAAGATCCCCCTGGACCCTTCCGACCCCTCTATGACTGCTCTAGTCGGGACCGGACTCGACCCCAAATAGGAAGGCGCGCTCGTCACCTTCCTCCAAGCCAATAAGGATATCTTTGCGTGGAAACCGTCCAACATGCCGGGCATACCAAGGGAGGTGATCGAGCACGCCCTCAACGTGAAGACAGACGCCAAGTCAGTCAAACAATGACTGCGATGCTTTGCTCAAGACCGTAAAGATGCTATTTGGGAGGAGATAACCAAGCTTCTCACAACCGGGTTCATCAAAGAGGTCTATCACCCGGATTGGCTGGCAAACCCAGTTCTGGTCCGGAAGAAAAACGATAAATGACGCATGTGCGTCGACTACACCGATCTCAACAAGACGTGCCCCAAAGACCCATTTGGTTTACCAAGAATAGACTAGGTGGTGGACTCAACTGTAGGGTGCGACCTTCTCAGTTTTCTCGACTGCTACTCGGGATACCACCAAATCAGCCTGAAGGAGGAGGACTGTCTCAAGACATCTTTTATCACGCCATTTGGAGCGTACTGCTACATCACTATGCCGTTTGGTTTGAAAAACGCTGGAGCAACGTATCAACAGACGATTCAGTGGTGTCTACACACTCAGATCGGGCGCAACGTGGAGGCCTACGTCGACGACGTGGTGAGCAAGACCAAGTCCAAAGAAGACCTCATCACTGACCTAGAAGAAACCTTCCGCAATCTTCGAAGATTCAAGATGAAGTTGAACCCGGAAAAGTACGCCTTCGGTGTGCCATCCGGCAAGCTACTCGGCTTCATCGTTTTGCATCGCGGCATCGAGGCCAACCTGGAAAAAGTCAACGCAATAGTGAACATGGCCCCCCGACCAACCATAAGGACATCCAGAAGCTGATAGGCTGCATGGTGGCACTCAGTCGATTTATTTCCCGACTGGGCGAATGGGGTATGCCCTTTTTCAAGTTATTAAAGAAAGCGGGCAATTTCCAATGGACTCCTGAAGCCTAGCAAGCCTTCGAAGACTTCAAGCAAGTTCTCACATCACCCCCCCCCCCCCCCGTGTTGGCGTCACCCATGCCCCAAGAACCGCTAATGCTATATCTGGCGGCAACTACTCATGTAGTCAGCTCGGTGCTGGTGGTCGAGCGATCCGAACAGGGTCACATCCAGAAAATTCAATGGCCAGTTTACTTTGTCAGCGAGGTTCTTGCCGACTCGAAGACAAGATATCCGCAGGTCCAAAAGCTGTTCTATGGCCTACTCATCACTGTCCGGAAGCTGGTGCACTATTTCCAAGCACATCAAGTCATGGTGGTCACATCATTCCCACTTGGAGATGTCCTACATAACCGCGAGGCCACCGGCCGAATCGCTAAATGGGCGCTCGAGTTGATGGCGTTCGACATCACCTTTCAGCCATGGACAGCAATCAAATCACAAGCTCTAGCCGACTTCGTGGCCAAGTGGACAAAAGTTCACATGCCTACATCAGCAGCGAAGCTAGAGTACTGGACAATGTACTTCGACGGTTCCCTACGGATCGGCGGCGCCGGGGCTGGAGTTGTCACAGCCCTAAATCTAATTTAAGTTAATTAGTGTTATGCCCTATTGTCATTAGAGAGCACAATTTAAATTTTTGCATTTTCACCTCATGTAAACTAAAGTTGGCAATATTAAAACCTAATCGACAGAAACAAAACATTTCTAAAAAGTGCATCAAGTTGAACAGAAACATATGTGGGAAATAATTTATTCAAATACTAGTTTAGACCTCTTAAAAATTCAAACAAATTTCAGCCTGGATCCTTTTCCTTGACCTATGCATTTGTATAGTCTAAGGATTTTCTAAAGATGTTTGGTTTCATATAAAATCATGGAAAAATTCCTGTAAGCACTATCTCACCTAATTAATTCACTGTAAATTTTACATGATTTTATCACTTCAATAAATGCTTCAATGAAATCCCTCAAATCAGCAAAACTAGGAAGCTAGCTGAAATAAATTGGTTTGTTCTAAAATTCACCAAATAAAAATGATGATTAATTAGGCAGTGCAATTCTACCAACAGGTGTTTCAACAATAACCCTACTCGCAGTATTTTTGGCTCAATTTATTTCCCAAAGAAGTCACATAAAATAATAGGAGAAAAGCCCTAGGGACATAAATCACACTGCAGAAAAACTGGATCAGTATGCCTACTTTGCAATTTCACCAAAGATGATCCAGACCACTTCTGACCCTGAAATTTGGTCAGCAGCTTAAACACATCTTTCTCTACCTCCAATAATTTTTACATGAATTATACCCCTTGGTAACCTTCTGAGATCACAGATGCAAGACAGCTATCTAGTACAGTTTTCCAGACAGTCTCTAGAGTTTTCTCCTCTCTCAAGTCACTGACCAATGGGACCTACAAGACCCTGGCCCACTTGTCAGCCTTACTACAGCATGGGACAGTGTGATTCACCAACATTCCTACCCATACTCCTCTCTCTTTCCTAGGTTTCCCCTTCATGGACCCACAAGTCATAGACTAAGCCTAACCACAAATGTGTGAAGCAATGATCTCCTACATGTGGGACCCACCAAGGATACTGTGGAGCTAATACAACTCAGCAGCTGCATGCCAGACGTGTCAGCTCCTCCTTCTTCTTCCTCTCTCAGTTTACAGAGCTCCCTGGACAGCTTAGCTTGGGGAGCATTGGCCATTTCGCCCCAAACCTCACCAACAGGGTCTCCTTCCTTTCCTCTCCACGTTCCCACCGGAGAAACCCATGGAATCCCCAAAGATCACCGCCGTCAAGCTCATTCTTCCATCTGTCGAAGGTGTTCGTTTGAGCTCGAGCTTGCTCTGGTGAACTCCATCCTCTTTCCTCTGCCAGAACATGCTGTACACCTTCTAATGGTTCCATTTTCGCACTTTACAGCCCTAGGTTTGCCAGCCGAAGTCGCCGTGGTGCCGCCGTGCTCTGTCCCTACAGTGCCGCTGCCGTGACACCGTCGCTATTCCGGCCGACCCCGTACACCGCCGACCGAGCCCTTGCGCCAACACCGTCGCCCTACCTCCAGAAGACCGCCAACCAAAGGAATTGAGCTGCGGTACCCTGAAGCTCAAGATCCACCGTCATCTTCCCCGGCGCCGATCTGAGCCGCCACCGTCGATTCCTTGCTCCCTACGAGTCGAGCCAACCACGTGAACCCGAAGGTTTTTGCCGCCACCGGGAGTACTCCGCCGTCGTCGGGCCTTGTGCGAGCTCGCCCAACCTACCCTAGCGCACGGTGAGTCTCCTGAGGACCCCTAGCACCCTTCCCATGCAGTGCCTCGCTCGTTTTGTGGCTGTTTTGGCACATCCATGTGCAACTCGAAAGCAGCTGCCGCTGGAGATCACCGCCGGCGAGATTCCGGCCACCGCCGACGATGAGAAGACCACCGATGTGTTCGCCTCGTCCTCCTCTACCTTTTCTCTGTTGGCTGCGACGCCAGCCGCGCCGCTATTCGCCGCCGGCGTCGGTGAACAGAACCGTCGGCCCAGCCAGCCTCGGCCTCCTCTGTCTTGTGCCGCTGACAGATGGGCCCGGGTTGGAAAGGAAATAAGAAAAGAAGAAGAATTAGAAAAATGATTAACGGAAATATTTTTCCAACAGAAAAACAGTTAAACTTTGCAAATCCATATCTTTCTCATTTTAGCTCCTTTTTGAGTGAAACCAATTTTTTTAGTTCTATAAATTTGTGAACTTTAATGCTGTCAAATAAAATATGACCACTTCTGTACAGAAAATATCCATAAAATAATATGAATCAAAAATAACTTATTTTGTGCTTAAGAACTTGAAATATTTCCATAAAATCCATTATAACTCCTTTTGAGGTGAACCAAACTTCTATGGATTCATAAAAATGTTCTCTTAAATTTTGTAAAATAAAAAGTGAGAACTTCTGTGTAGGATTTTTCTCTAAAAATGAAAATATCTTTTATCTACCTCTTTATAACCTAGAAGGTTATAAATTTCTAGAAAATTCATCCTAATTGCTAAAAATGTGAAACCACTTTTGTTTAACTCAGAAAATTGTATCCTTACTGTGGACAATTTGTATTTGAAAAAACTACCTTCCCAAAATAGGCCCAAATAATTTCTAATCCTTCTTTTTGATAAACTTGTAAAATTCACAACTAAATCATGTTAAATCAAATTTCAGTGAACCAAATTTTGTCGGAACCAGGAAGATATGTATTTTCACATAAAAATGCTCACACTCATAAAATCCTACCAGAGAATGTAAGTATATATTTTCCACTTAGGGTTTTTCCTATAGTCTCGGCTTTTGCTGTTTTCAGCCTTAGGGTCTTGCTATTTTTGTTTCTCCCAATCCAGAGATGCAAATGACTTGGTTCTTTCTCCTAAAATCTTGTTAAGACATGCCCTACCTACTATATTTATCTCATAATTTATTGATCATTTTTGCATAGGCATGTTTGTTGGATTCTTATTTGCATATTCGCTGTTTATCGGAAGATTCAAACAATTCGGAGTACGTGGAGCAAGAACCAGAAGTTGAGTGTGAACCATCGCAGCAGCAAGGCAAGCATCTAAGCATATTGAACCCATATTTTCCATAAATTTATTCGTTTGCGAAGGAAATATCTATATGCATGTTTCGGTCTTGTTAAAATGGGAAAAACGGGTAGAGTTTATATTACCCAATTGTATGCATTTCCTTTCCTTGGTTATTGACTCCATGTTGTTACCTTGTCACCACTGGTTAAGGACTTTGGGATACTTTTATTTTACCGAATGCTTAGCCATGCTTATTTCTAGACTTAGAAAAATCCGATAGATGGAGCTATCGGTGCAAAACTAGTTTAATACGAATGGATGGGTTAAAATCTGAAAAGAATAACTTTTGATTTATAATTGAGAATATGTTTGACTTGGACGGATGATAGGGCGATGAAGGGATGGTGTTTCCCCGATGCATGTAGCTCCGTCTGGGTCGTTAAGGACCGAACATGTTGACGTCTATTCAAGCACCCTACGTACTTCCACACGCCGGGAATGGGACGGCTTAACTTAGTAGCACGGGAGGCTATGGCTATCTACGCCCGTCCGTCGGTCGTGAGGATGGTTTTTCCTTTGGAGGGCCTCGAGCGCGCCTGGTTTTGGCCGGAGGTGCCTCCCGCGACGGTGAGCCCGCCTTAGTCACCCTATGTGTGGGGCTAAGTCGTCGGGGGCCCAGACGTGGTTTAGGTGGTTGGGGCTAAGCGTGCAAAAGGTTTTGTTGTGACCTCTAGTCCGCACTCAACGTGTAGAGTGTGGGTACCGACGGGTACGGATCAAACTAGAGTGTAGCCGTTTAACTTCTATCACATCGTGTGGGTAAAGATATACACCTCTGATCAGAGTAAGAACTATTTGAATAGCCATGTCCACAGTCACAGGACGACCGCTTGATGTGTTAGTCACTCATGTTAGCACCCAACTTGGGATATGTGGTTATGGGATTATGTTGTTATATCATGACTTAGGATAGTCATGAATGGATGGGTTTATAAAAAAAAGGCTTTGATGATAAATATGACTTGGTTTTAGTCATGAAAGATGGTATGCTTGTGTAGCATAATTGTTTGGGCAATGGTGGCCCATTGTTGATGTTAGAGCATGGGATTGTGCTCATTTTTACTTCCATTTCAGAACTATATGCTTGCTGCCTTAAAATTTCAGATTGCTATATTTTGCAAATGTTTATAGTTTCAAGTATTATATTTGCTCAACAAACTTGGCTTTATGCAAAATCAGATCAACATAGCCATCTTCCTTGATGTGGAGACCAGCATTATTCCTTTGTACTATTAATATTGTATAAGTCTAGCTGAGTACCATCCGTACTCACGCTGCATCTTTTCAGGTGAGGATAACGACGACATTGATGTGGTCTACTATTATCCCGCCGAGGGTGGTGAGGATAATGTGTAGTTGAAGTTAAGTTCTATCCCTAGTCGGTTGCTTTGTGGTATGGGTTTGGCACCACTGGTTTTATCCTTGATGTTTATATTTTCCGCTGCTATCTTTTGTGTTACTCTGTGATGTATCCGGGTGCGAGAACCCTCTATGTAAAATATATAATCCTGCTGCACTTTTATCCATCTTTAGAGTACTTGTGATGTTTATCAATTGCTAAGATGAATATGTGGGACTAGAGCTTTCCTGGGCTAGTCACACATTAGTAAGAATTTAGAAATGATGAGATGCATGGATGTTGATTCAACCGTAGACCATGTCCCCAGAAGTGTGTATCGTGTTTGGTCGCCACCTTCGTGTGGTTTGACGGGCATACTTCGCCGTTTCGGACTGGTGAATCAACTCTCCAAATATCTCTTTATTTCTGAATTCGACGCGTTGGATTTGTATTGTGAATGGGTAAAGGTTATGGCAAGGCTGCGATGAGGATGGATGGTTACCGCATTTATTCGGTTTTTATTCGAGACACCACCCATCTAGATATTTCACATTGTCATAATAGTTACTCTCTACAATGCACTTCCAGGGTGCCCACAGGAGTCGTACTGACGTCCCCCACCGGCGAAAAACAGAAGTACGTCCTACAAATCCACTTCTCGGCTTCCCACAACGTCGCTGAGTACGAGGCACTTATCCACGGGCTCCGCATTGCTATATCACTCGGCATTCGCCGACTGGTCGTGCGGGAAGACTCCCAACTCGTGGTAAACCAAGTCAGGAAAGACTGGATATGTCTCGACGACACCATGGCGGCATACTGTCAAGAGGTCCGCAAGATGGAGAACAAGTTCGACGGGCTGGAGATTACACATGTCCTACGACAATACAATGACGCTGCAGACGAGCTGGCAAACATGGGATCCAAGCGAGAGGCGGTCCTGACAGGGATCTTTGTTGAGCAACTCATGGAGCCGTCGGTCAAGAGGAAACCAACGCCAGAGCAATCGGGAGGCGAACCTACCCCGACAACAGATGAGGTGCTGCACATATGTCAAGATTGGTAGACTCCTGTTCTCAAATTTCTCCTGGATGATGAACTCCCAGAAGATCGCAGTGAAGCTGAACGAATTAAATGTCGAAGCAAGAATTTATTAGTTGTCGGAGAAGACCTGTACCGAAGAAGTGCATCCGGTGTCCTCATGCGCTACGTCACCACCGAGGAAGGCAAGCAGATTCTGCTGTCGATCCACTCGGGCGTATGTGGTAACCATGCCGCATCCAGGACGTTAGTCGAAAAGGCTTACCGGCAGGGATTTTTCTGGCCAATAGCAGTAACAGATTCTAAAGATATCATTCGCACATGCGAGGGTTGCTAGTTCTACACAAGACAAACCAATCTCCCAGCCCAGGAGCTCCAAACCCAATCTCTTGGCCCTTTGCAGTATGGGGGCTTGACATGGTCGGCCCTTTCAAGAAAGCGCCAGGAGGGTTCACACGCTTGTTCGTTGCAGTGGACAAATTCACCAAGTGGATTGAGGCCAAACCCGTTGCAACCATAACAGCGGCACGAGCAAAGGACTTCATCATGAGTATACACTACCAATTCAGGATCCCCAACCGCATCATCACCGACAACGGTACTCAGTTCACGGATGGCGTATTTCAAGATTTCTGTGATGACTTCGGCATCAAGATCTGCTACGTGTTTGTGGCACACCCGTGGAGCAACAGGCAGGTTGAACGAGCCAACGATATGGTCTTACAAGGTATCAAGACCAGAATATTCGACCGACTACAACCATACGCGGGCCGGTGGGTACAAGAACTCTCATCTGTTCTCTGGTCTCTAAGAACCACGGTTAGTCAGGCAACAGGGCAATCCCCTTTCTTTCTAGTCTATGGTGCCAAGGCTGTGCTTCCAACCGAGTTAGAGTTCGGCTCTCCGCGAGTCTGGGCTTACTCAGAAGAGATTTCCAACAACACCCGATTGGTCGAACTAGATCAGTTGGAAGAAGCGAGGGATATCGCAACAATCCAGTCGGCAAGGTATCTTCAAGGCCTGCGTCACTACCACAATCGCAATGTTTGTGGCCGCGCCTTTTTGGTTGGAGATCTCGTCTTGAGGAAAATACAAACCACCAAAGACAGGCACAAACTATCCCCAATCTGGGAAGGGCCGTTCATTACAGCCGAGGTCACGCGGCCAGGCGCCTACTGACTGAAGACCGAAGACGGTGCCCTCATCACCAACTCATGGAACATAGAACAACTACGTCCTTTCTATACCTGAGTTTCTTATTTTTTCCATGTGTACAGTTCCTGTCGGACTCACTATGCCGCTTATTTCAACCGAGTAGTGAGTCGGGGGCTGCATGTATCTTATATGCTCTGTCAATAATATACGAGCTTATTTTACTTAAGTTACGAAGCTTCACTACGACTTTATTATGTTTGCCCGAGTATAGCTTTTTGCGGTGAACGATTTTATTAAGTTCCTATAGACTAACTCGGTGCAGACCATATAATCGAGTAAAACTAATGACAACTGAGTAATAAAGCTTGGCGGCACTGCATATATATTTACACATGTCTTTACAAAAAACCACAATACACCGACTGCATGATGTACTGTTTTTACAGATCTAGATCCCTGGTGATAATCTCTACAGTCGGCCTCGTCTTGGCTATCAGCTCCAGCGCCTCCTTAGGAGTTGTCTCCTCGGCAAACCCCTCCCCGATGGCTTCAACATCTGCCCTTGGGTAGATGGACTTGCTCATAGCCAGGGTTTGGGCCACGCCGGTAATGACATGCTCATCGAGTACCTTTTCAGGGCACTTGGTGCATCCTCCAGGCGTACCTCCACTTGGGCGATCGAGCTGCAGCTGGTTCCCACGGGGCGAGGATCCACGATGTCAAGGAGCCCTCTCAAGGATCCGAGGAGAGCCTCCCGTGACTCCTTGACCACCTTTATCTCCTCTTCATAAGCCTAAAATTGGGCCCGGGAGTTGGCTCTAGCAGCTACCCAGGTTCACCGACAAGTAAACTTGTCAGGTAAGGTTGCAGATGGGATAATTGATGGATTGGTTAAGATCAGTGTCAAAAAGGAGACTTACTGTCGTAGTCGGCCTCCCACCTGGCTATGGTCCTCTCCAGTTCAACTTTTTCCTTCTTGAGCTTGGAGTTGGCCTCTTTCAACTTGGCCTTCTCTTGCTCAAGCTCGGTTTTGGCCTTCGTCAGGTCGGCCTTGTCCTTTTCAAGCTTGGCCCTAGCTTTCATGGCCTCCTTCAGCTGGATTTCTCCCTTTGTTCGGGCCTTCAACTCAGCTTCGAGGGCTGCAAGACAGATTAGTCAAGGACTCGACATTGCAGTCAAGGTACAACCGGGCAGTCGGGAACAACGCAGCTGAAGAAATATACTATAGATCTGGTCAGAAAGATACATCTTGGATGCTCACCTCTAATCTTATTGGCTTGGTCCCAATTCTTGGCCCTGAGCTAAGTAACGGAGTCCCTCAGCTAAGACTCCCTCTCCTGGCAGCGCCCTTCTACCTCGGCCTTCAAGGCCCGGAGTTGGTCTAACTCTTGGAGCTGGGGGACAACCCGCATCAAGACTTCGCTCATCATCTCCGAGTGATCATCGAGCTTCTACTCGGGGAAAAACAGTGCAAAACAGAGTCAGTCATCAGATAACTCATACGAGCAAGAAAACCAAGACCACGAATACGGCGAAGGACATGCCTGGATCCCCTGGGACGCGGCGAGTGTGGCACGCAGCAAGCTTTCGCACTCCCTTACCGCCGCAGCCTCGTCATGCCTGTAAATCTTCGCGGTTCCGTCGGGCGCCGTCCAATGGAACGTCCATGGGAACTTGCGAGGAGGAGCTTCGAGCCTAGGGAGGTCCGGCTTATCCGAAGGAGGAGACAACGATGACGACGACGACAATGACCAGGACGGCGACGGACTCCTGGCCCCCGACTCGGTGGGCTCTGGGGCCTCGGGGGTTGACTCAGGGGCTGCAGCCAAGGCATCAACAACCGGCACTAGCTCAGGTGCTACCGCAACGGCTTCGACGATAGGCGCTGGCTCAGGAGTTGGGGCAGCGGCTCTGGCAACCATCCCCTGGTCAACCAGTGTCGGCGGCTCTGCATTCGGGGCTGTCCCAGTTTCTGCAATTGGGAACGCCGCCAGCTCAGCAGGTGTGCTCGTTGGCGCCGACTCAGCTGGGGTAGGATCTAGGGGTGGCAATTTCCCTGTAGGGGCCAGGTCCCCGGCGGGGACCCTCCCCTACGGGGGCGGGGACGGGTATTATTTTGGAACCGCGGGTAGTCGGGGTCAGGGCCCCGATTATAAACGGGTGCGGGTTCGGGGGAGGATCTGGACCCGCGGGTTATCCGCAAGGCCTCGAAGTAACAGTAAGATCATTAGCCTATACTATATAAACTCACTTCTCAACTGTTCAGCCGGCCAACCCAATCCTATCCCAATCCCCATCGCCTAGCGTCCTCCCTCTTCGCAACGGCAGGCGACAGCGGTGGGCGACGGGCGGCGGTGGCACGGGGCAGGCAGCAGCCGGCGGCGGGCGGCAGCGGCAGGCGACATCGGCAGGAGCGGGCGTTAGCGGCATGGGGCAGGCGCGGCGGCAGCGGCGGGTGACACCGGTAGGCGGCGGGCGGCAGCGGCAGGCGGCGGGCAACGGCGGCGGGCAACGGCGGCAGGCAGCGGCAGCGGCAGCGGCAGGGCAGGTGAAGCTCCGGTCCTCTGATGTTCTGATTTCTAAACAATGTCATAGTTCGGGGCCCCGGCGGGGCTGGCGCCGGGTCCACATTTCGCCCCGCCCATGGAATCGAGGCCGAGGCCGGGTGGAGAAATCGGGGGGTGGGGGCGGGGCCGTTCTTGTCCAACCTACCCCCGACTTGACCCGTTGCCACCCCTAGTAGGATCGGCAGCGGGAGTGGCCGGCGTGGTCCTCTTGAGGTCGATGTCAACCCGCCTCCTGCACAACGAATCCGACATCAAGACGACACAATCATAAACATGATTCTTAGAAGACCAAGAATGACCTACTTCTTGGAAAACTTGAGCTTCGGTCCAGGAGATCCAGAGGACGGCGCTGGAGTGCTACTGGCTGTCGGGCCGGAGGGCGCGGCAGTCGGTGGCGGCACTTTAGTCCTGGTTGGCCCCGTCCGCGGTGTGGCCGGCTGGGATGCTCGGGTACTCGGAGGTGCTGCGGTCAACCTCGTACTCGGCGGCACTCTGGTTAAGCCCGGCGTCGGGGAGCTCGGCTGCACGGGTCTCGGTCTGGGACTCAATGGCCTAGGCGCCGCGCCGGCGGTGTCCCTTATCTTTAGGCTCCCAGCGGCGGTACTCGACTTCACCACCTTCTCCTTGCCCCGATCTGCAGTGGATTTCTTCCCCACTCTCTCGGAGTCGGGCTGGGCGGCAAAAGGACTTCTCGGCCTCTTCTTCGATTTCGTGGCCGACAATGGGCGGGAGTCGTCATCAAACTCCTTGCACCACTACAAGCAATTCAATAACATACATCACACAATGCTGGGCAATTACAGATATATGTCTACAAGCATTCATTACAGAAGAGAAGCGGATGTTACCTCGGGACAGGGCCGGTTCCGGTTATAAGCCGCGATGTAGCGCTCCGCGTCCTCGGTCTCGATCACCCCATTGGAGAAATAGGTGAACAAGATCTCGGTCACTTCTTGCTGGCCGATCACCTCTCGGCTTTCTCGGTCAGGGTCATCCTTCCCTTGATAGCCCTAGTAGAACTCGCTTCTCAACTTCAGCGGCTGAATGCGCCGGGTCAGGAAACGCTTGGCCACCCAAGGGCCAGTCAGGCTGGCTTCCTTGAACTTCACCAATCTGGCCAGCAACTGATGCACCTGGCCCATCTCTTCGAAGGTTGGGTCCAATGACCAATTTGGCGAGATCGTCGGGGGCATCCCAGTGAATGCAGGTAAGGAGGGCACCAGATCAGAGCAATAAAACCACTCCTTGTGCCAACCTTTCAAGGAAGACTTCAAAGGGAGACTGATATATATCTTTTTCATCTCACTTCTTAACTGAAGGCCAGCCCCCCCAATCACCTGAACCTTGTTCTTGGAGGGTTGGGGCATTATGTGAAATAGATGCCTAAAGAAGTTGAGGTAGGGTTCTACGCCCAAGTAGCACTCGCAGAGAGTCACAAAAATTGAGATTTGTAACATCGAGTTGGGATTCAGATTCACCAACTCCAATCTGTAAAAATTATGAAGACGGCGGAGAAACTCGGAAGAAGGGAGAAACAAACCCAGGTCAAAGAAAGAGGCAAAAACAACAGTTTCGCCGGATTGGGGATTTGGGACTGACTCACCCTCGACCGGCCGCCAGCGGATAATGTCGCGGCTCTATAGCCGCAGCGACTTCTCCAACCTCTCTAGCTTTGCCCGGCTGCAGTCCAAGATCGGCCACCCATCGTCTGACGCCCCAACAACATCTGAAACCTTCGGCATGGCTGGGGGAAATAAAGTCGGGGGCTTGGAATCGACAAGCGGATGCGGAATCACTCGAGCTTCGGTGGGGGGGATCAAGCAATGGGCGAACCCTAGCGGAGCGGGTAGCGAAATTTTGGCGCGGAGTTGGGAAGACGAAACGATTGGTCGCATGGGGAAGATGAGGAATCTTTTCCCTCTCCCTCAACCTTTATAGAGCCTGTGCCGACTAAATGGGCTTGGGCCTGCAAAGTCGATACTGGGCCACCAAGATATGAGTTTCTACAGTAGCATGCTCAATATGGGCCGCTCACAGGCTGGGTTAAAATCGCAGTGCTGATGCTACCAACAGGAACCGATGGGGTAAACAGATATGCTTCATGAAGGCCTAATTGCTAAACACATGTGTTTGGGTATCTGTTTTATCCACCAGGTATCGAGGATATATCCTTATAAGGATCACAAGCTGGTCTTTATTAAAATTGGGGATGCATGTATCTTTCTCGAGTACACCTGACCACGCAATGGATTTATTTTCATAAAGTGGTACTCGGCCTAAATGCTTGGCTACCAGTTGCCATAAGCAATATTATTCCAGCCGACACGACGCTAAAGAGTCTAACTTCCGAGTAGTGCGCTACTTGGGAGAGACTATAAATATCTTTTCCAGCTGACATGATGCTGAGGAGTCTAACTCTCGAGTGGGACGCCACTTGGGAAAGACTATAAACCCCCTATTCTGGCTGACATGAAGCTAAAGAGTCCTATATACGAGTAGCATGCTACTTGGCAAGACTATAAATCAAATTCCGGTTGATATGATACCGAAAAGTCTCATATACCAGTAGTAATCTACTCGGGAAAGACTACAAGGTTAAAGATTTTTGACTTTATGTTTAATTGTCTTCACAATTAAGCACAAAGTCGGGAGCTACACCTAATAGGTGCTCTTATTTGGCGCACACTATTCATACATCTACATGAAGCCCTTCATAGCCTCGCTGCCAGCTGACATGAAGCAGGACTCGAGAAGAAGAAGCACTCGGACAAAGAGTACTTGGGAGCAATGCACTCGGGCAATCTTCACCGTGGAGGACGAGCACTCGGCATCAGCTGTGACTCAACTATGAAGGTCTCAGGGGCTACTGTTGAGGCCATGGGCCCTGGGTACCTCATCACAAGCATATGGGCCACTCGGATAGAGGATGGGCCGAGTCTTGTAGTTAGAGATATAGTAGCACCCGGTAGATTTTGCCTTGTACAAAAAAGAATATACAATCTTAGCCGGGTAAGATGTATCTCTAAGAAGAAAATCCCTTGGCCGTATCCGGCTGGGATTCCTATCTTGTACCCCTGCCCCCCAGTATATAAGGGGAGGCAGGGCGCCCCTTGAGGGCAGAACAATACACGAGATCATTGATCCACATACATCCTCAAAGGAATACCATCACAACTGGACATAGGGTATTACCTCTCAGCGAGGGCCTGCACCAGTATAAAATTTCCTTGTGTTCCTTTGCAGTCCATCGGATTTCCCCTCGCCGAGTAGCCCCATAGTCATATTGCCGGTGTAAAACATCGACACATGCTCTAAGGAAGGGGGGCGATTAGCGGCGGTGCCACCGAGCGAGATAGTAGGACGGTCGAATGATGCTGAAGCGGCACGAGGGAGGGGGAACTAGGGAAGGGGGATCGGCACAGGGTGTGGGAGAGGGAAAGGGTGAGTTGTGAGTGAGAGGATCTTAGCCATCCGATTGGACACAAATGATTTAAACCGCAGATTTGATGATAATGATGATGATGATCATGAGTGAATTGAGTTGGTGCACTATAGGGTAGAAGAATATTAAGCTACTTTGTCAACTGAAAAATCCATGGGATGTAAAGATCTTTTATATGGGTTTCTTTACAGCCCTTTAGTCCAAGAACAAATAAATGGAGAATTAAGTCAGATCACACCTACTGTCATCCAAGAAGCATCATCCAACAGAGTTTGGTTCCATCTCCCTTTGAAGAGGCTCAAGGAAACAGGTGAATGAGTCGATCTGAAAGGGAAAGAGACGTGTGTCCATGCTAGTCACTAGAGGGAAGATTGATATGATGGGTATCCAATGGGGGAAGCGAAGATATGGCCACTAGTGGAGTGGAAGCCAATTGATGGCGAGCGGCAGGAGCTGATGACAAGAGTAAGTTTCTGTATAAGTTCCAGAATTTAATGTCTACCGGTGGGTTTTGTTAGGGTGTGCCTCGGGCAAAACTATTTAATTTGTTTGAATTTAGCAAGATTGTTGCACATAATAATAGTTTTTTAAGAATATATAATACATCTTACATTTTTCTAGAAAGGGAGTATCAGTATATCCATGTGGCATCTTCCTAGTTTCCTTTCACGTGAAGAGTCAAAGGTAGGTAAGGCAGAGTACCGTATCAACAATGATGTCCAATGTATCAGATCCAATGCCCAAAATTAACATAAAGACATAGCATATGCCATTGGGGGGGGGGGGGGGGTGTTGTAAGGCTGAAGCAAAAATATGGAAAAGTAGGGTGCTTCCATACAATAATATTGTTGCTACATGGCATGGACGTAAATCAAATCTATACATAAGTGTCACGAGTGTCATAGACCATATGTGAAAATACGAACTATCGACAACGGCTCCAATTTATAGACTTTAAATTATGTGCTGAGGGCCTGAAGCTATTGTGCGCAACTGTCAATTTGAGGAATCAATACCAGTACACACGAAGATCTTCATTGGCAACATAAGTAACAATACAGCTTACAAAATACACAACTTAGAATGTTATTCTTGACTTGTGCAAAAGGGTTAATTCAGAGATGTCACAATTGAACATATGGGTTTATATATGCTGGCTCCAACGGTCCAACCTATCAAAACTCTCCATGTAAGACTAATTTCCCACCAACACCATGCCACGCTTAATATGGTCTCTACTAATTTGTCAGGGTATTACAACATTGGATGAGAGCCAAAAATACATTGAGGCTTCCTATATCATAGTTGCAAGAAATTCCTCTTCCAAATCTAGTAGACTACTAGATTAAAATCCAATGGACCACGGCCCTCCTCCGCCTGCTCTACTAGTCTTCTAGCTCCACTGGCCCACCTAGCCCACTCATATGCTTGTCTTCCTCCAAGTCGCGCAACTTCCACCGCTCTCTCCCACCCTATGAGCCACTGCAAATCCACCTCACCAACACTGGTGACACGGCTAGTCTGAATATCTGCGCCTCCTCCCTCCGCCTCTCTGTGTCCATTCTTCCCCCCCCTCATTTTATTCGTCTCCGGTACCCTTGTGATGCGGCCCTCGTGGCTTCTGTTACTTGATTCGTCACTGCCATCCACTGCCACCTAACCATAGTAGTACTTTCTTAATGCTCGCACCGCCTCCAATGCACCTGGCCCATATCTGGGCAGGTGAAAGATGAGCGATGGTAATTTTTTTCAATCCATACCATTGCATTCCAATTTGTTTCATGAACTTCTTATTCCACTTTTTTAGGTTCACCTCTCCTGCCTCCACCCATTCGGCTTGAACAGGTCTCTTTTCCTTGTCTCTCATAGAGTTGTATTTTATAACAACAATGTGAACACACCTTGCATGCACTGGAGATTCCATTTTTCTTGTTTTAGATAATGGAGATTCCATTTTTGTACTTAGTAAATAAAACAAAATCGTTGTATCAGAATGCAATTTTTCTTCCCATGACCAAACTTGATCAGGGGCTACCACCTTATCGGCTGGTGAGCTTCCTCACTATAAAGTTGTTGGTTATGCACAATTCCTACTCATTCAAGCTAGTGCATGGCTACAGTGAGTAGCACGTTAGAAATTGATCGCTCTCTCTCCTGCTATGGATGGGGAGGCACCGGCCATAGCGCACACTGAGCAAAGAGCAATGGTGGTGGACTCCTCTCCTAACAAATTGCAAAATACCCGGCTTTAATTGAAAAGGTGGGTCTAGCCCTCATCATTATAAACTTTGGTCAATATATATAGCTTAAAGTGAAATTTATTTTTTTTAATTTTTTAACATCTTCTAAATATAAGGTCTCATTTTCTGTTTAGCACCGAGGCCTCAAATTCTTACATACAACCCTGCATTGCACACCACCCTCTTCTGACCCAGCCAACTGCCTCGTCGCTTCACTACTACCGACCTCAGCTCCCTCTAAACTTGTCACGTCCGAAAATTTACCAAAATTTTCAAAACTAATTTGTGCAATAAATCCTTGTCCAGGAATTAGCCGAGGTATACAAATCGATAATTTCATAAACATAACTAAAATGATAAATGATAAATATTTATAAAATAGGCACTTAGTCCTCACATAGAAGAAACCAGCGGTGGAACGGCAACTAGTGTAGCTTCAGCACCAAGCCACAGACAACTCAACTAGAGTATAAGCCAAACACCAAACTTCTCCTCCTTGTAAAGCTTCACTCTGATGATTGCAATAATATAAGACTGAGTACCACCTACCATACTCAACAAGCCACACTTGAAAATACAAAATAATGCAACAGGATATCAAAGGAAAGACATAGTATGACTTATTTGCATAAAACAGCATTTAAACATTTGCATTGAAAGGCATTGAAAACAATATAATTTAATCATTAATCATTATTAAACCACTCTCTGAACAACGCTCCAACGTAGTTCAGACCCAAACCATAACTCTCCAAACTGAAGCTATCAAATTTTCATCAATTATTATCATTAATTAGTAGTGTGAGACTAATCACAGAAAACATTGCTAGGCCTGCCTATTAACCGTGGGCACAGCTATTCGAACAGTTTTACTCTGGCCAGAGGTGTACCAATTTACCCACAAGACATAATCTCAATATCATGTCAGCCATGCGTCGCGATACTCGAAAGTACCTAAATAGAAATTGTGGCAGGACCCTTCATGTAAACTACACAACAAGAGTACCACCTACTGGAACACCAGTCTCCGGTAGGATCTGATCAGGCCCCCAACAGGGAGACGATCCAACACCCAAAACATGGACTTATTGACGTAGCCACGGTGGTCTTATTGACATAGCCACAACACACCATGGGGCCTCCGATTGAACGAATCACACTTTAGTTCCCACCATTACCCATTCTGGCTTGTGGTTAGCACGGGTATTGCTTCGCAACAAGTAGTCCGTGAACCGGTCTTTAATTGTCATGAGCACCAATAGCAACATTCATCATTTCATGTGCTCACAACCCACCATTTAATCAAATTTTAGTTGGCATATTTATTAACCAACAACGACCAATTTTCGTGAAACAATAACCATAGTCCATTAATTATTGATAAGTGAATCATTAGTTTCCCACATAAAATAACACTATAGTTTCTATGCATTAGCTAAGCAGAACCTAAATAATCTAGCTAGATCAATAAATAGTCATCCAGCTAGTCAATATTAATCACCCAAGGTATCAAGCTAACGGTATCAATATCAACATGGCCATAATAATTAAGGAATATCGGGATAATAATGAATACCCGTAGTAATGACATTCTAAAATATTTCATGCAATAACGTTAAAAAAAATAGATTTTACAAATGGGATCAACATGCTCAAGGGGATTGTCGTGTGACTTGCCTTGCAATAGAGAACATCTTCGCTTGGTCTTCTGAACTCTTCCTCGTACTTCACGATCCTTCGAAACAGCGAAATCTACGTGACTATACGTAAAATGAGAAAAACCCTAAGAAACTCTAAATAAACAGTACATAAAAATAAACATGTAGATCATGATTTTAGATGAATTTAGGAAGAAGAACGGGTCGAATCGGAGTTCGGACGGAAAAGTTATGGTTTCCTGAAGTTCGAATTCAAAGAAAATCCGAAAAGAATTGGAAAATGAATATTCTTAGAAATATTCCCTCGGAAATTAATAAATAAAGGAATTATTTTGAATGGATAAATAAGTGGGACCCACTGGTCAGTGTGATGGCTCATGGTGGACTTGGTCCATAGAACAGAGGAGAGGGGCTTTGTGATGAGGACATCACTCCTTTGAATACTTACAACAATTCTCAAGTTGTTATGCAAGGGCCAATTACTAGAGCTCGGACACAACAATTGAATCTCTAGGCGAACTCGTTTCTAAGTTCTTCTTTTGGTGACTTTGAGAATAGATTGCTACCTAATGATTTAATTATGATTAGAAACTTTGGAGAGGACCAGGAAGCATTTGGAGAGAGGCTAGGAGGCGGACAAGGCCAGCAAAGGTGTTCAAGTCAAGTTGGAGGCCCAATTCATATCGAGCTCGAGTCCATCTTGGATTCCAGAAGTAGTCTGCACTAAAATCATCGCCCAGATTGAATATGAACTCTGTTTTTGACGTTCTACATAAGTAGGGAAAGCTAAGGAGATAAGCTTTCCAATGGATTTGGTCCCACGTCAAAATTCCATACGAGTCAAAAGATATCGTCGAAACAAGAGGGTGAACAGAGTTTGCTAGGGTGCTGCGTCACCGTCTTTTGGGCCGTTGGGCCTTGTATCATGTTAGAGTCCATTAGGGATGCGTCCAGGGGTCCTTGGCCAACCTTAGACCCTATATATTTAGTAGAAGTCGTCGAGTTAGGGTTGGGTTTTGCTTAGATTATTCTGCCATTGCAGTTTCGCCGTCTAGATCAGTTTGTGGAACCCCAACTTCGTGTGCTAAACATTCATCTGTAATTCAGATTGTATTTTCTTTGTTCTTGCACATTTCTTCGATTATTTGTAGGCAAAGTTATTAGGACCAGACCAGACATTAAACCGGCGAGGCCATCGGTGGTTCACTGGTCCAACTGTTAAGAACTGGTTGAACCACTGGTTCGATAGTTTTAGACTGGATGAATTGAACTAGTCATGAAATATATTGAACCGGAGCAATATATATACATATACAGTCGATTTATAGAAAAAAATAAACACATAAATATTTTAATTGTATAATCACAGCAGCTGCACTCAAAATT
Organism: Oryza meyeriana var. granulata; assembly: GCA_003991445.1. Taxonomy (NCBI): domain Eukaryota; kingdom Viridiplantae; phylum Streptophyta; class Magnoliopsida; order Poales; family Poaceae; genus Oryza; species Oryza meyeriana. Next base: position 29,896 of record RYFJ01000883.1, read on the forward strand.
TATTGTGTCATTTGAAATCATAGACATAGTACATAAGTTCTTACTTCATAATTCAAATTTAATAAACAGTCTTACACTCCCACAAGACACAACTTACCAAAGTAACAAATAAATAGTACAAATTGACACCCACAATCACAACTCACAAGATCATAAGAACTATAAGTTCACAATCCGACAACAGGACAGCCACACAAGGGAATATCTGAAGATGTACAAGTTCACAACCAAAGTACCAAACAGGACAGCGAGGTATGCAATAATAAGAAATATGGTACTCAATAAAAACTAATTGGATCCCAATCATTCTCAGCTCCAGGTGGAGTATTGTGAGGACTTGTTTCATCTTCACCATGTTCATTGGACATATCAAGATCATGAAAATTAAATGCATTTTCTTGGTTAGCCACCATCTCCTTACTTTCTTCCATAGCATCAGCCTCAACCTCATCCAAATTTAGCACCAGATTTGAAAATTTTTATTAAGTTAAATGCTAACATAAGCAAAAACTTACATGTATCATGTATGCTGAATTGATTTCACAAGATTAGAAATTTAGAAGACATGACCATCTGTGCATTGTATACTCAATGCAGCCAATTCAGTGCAAAAGCTATTCAATTCTTCTGAGTTAAGGCGAGGTGGATTGTCTTCTAAAATCCATGCTTCATTTCCCTTCCCAATTTCCTCCAAGCTGATTGGGTTATAATTTCTAGTGGAGATTTTAGACCTAATGTTGAATATTTTGAAATACAGCCATGTATTATTTCTTGGAACAAATACAACAGTTAGATAATGGAAGTTAAGAAGTCAAGAAAAAGATACCTTCGTTGCAATCTCAAGTTGCAATAAACATAGACAATATCATTAAGCCTTTGATGCTCAAGCCTGTTCCTTTTCTTAGAGTGCACATGCTCAAAATAGCTCCAGTTCCTCTCACATCCTGAAGCACTATAAGTTTGGCTTAATACACGCAAGGCTAGCTTTTGTAAATTTGGAGCGCTGCAGCCATAAGTTTGCCACCACTCATCTATGTGAAAAAAACAGAAATTAATGCTGCTAAAATGTAATGGAAATTACAAGACAACAATCTAACAAAAGGGGAGTTACCAGCAAGCATGTGTTGTTGATCATTTATAGCAGTTGAACGTCCAAAGTCACCTTCTCCCTTTCTAAAAATTCTCATCTCTCTTGTCAAAGAACTTCGAAGAGCTACATCTTTCTCAGCATATTTTTCAATGACATCAAGAACTCCAGAAGTAGTGAAGCTATACTTCTCTCTTAGCTCATCATTATACTGGTTATTAGGATTAAACCAAAAGCCGGTAGCATGAAGATTCTTATCAAAGTGTTTATCCCACCATGCATCTATGTATTCCAAGAAGGGCTTAACTAACTCCTTCTTTCTCTAAAACCTCTTCACAATTTTCTCTCTAGAAGCATGGAAGGCTGCAAATAAATAGTCCATTGCAGGTCTCTCATCACTGTCCACGATTCTCAACACTCTAACAATTGGTTCTGATAATTGACAAACAAAAGCACAACTTTCCAAAAGTTCTGATCTAGCACAGCTTTGATAAACTTTTTCCCTTGTGATTCCTTATAATATGCAGAGGTAGTCCACTCACTGGAGATAACCATTGCATGAAGATCAACCTTGTGCTTGTATATGCTTTGCAAAGCAACAAAATTTGTAGCAAAACGAGTTTGTGCTGGCCAAAGAATTTCATGACCCTTAGTGAACTTCCTCATTAGATATAATGGATAGCAATGGTTATAGATATATTTTGTAATAGATAATGCATGAGCTACAGTTGTCTTCACTAAATTTTCCTTGCTAAAGTCAGACAATACTAAATTCAAACAATGGGCAGCACAAGGGGACCAATAAATAGATGGGAACTCATCTTCTAATCTTCTATTAGCAGCAATCATGTTTGAGGCATTATCGGTGACAAAATGAACAACATGTTCAGGACCAACAAAGTTCACTACATCTCTAAATAATCTGAACAAGAACTCTACAGTTTTGGAACTTTCAGTGGCATCAACTAACTTGAGAAAGACAGTACCTTTGGGATAGTAGACCAAGAAGTTGATGAGGGTCCTTCTCTTCCTATCAGTCCATCCATCAGCCATAATTGTGCAACCAGTTTCCCTCCAAGTTTTACGAAATTCATCAACAAAATTCCTAGTTTCCTCAACACACTTTGCAAGTAATGGACCACACAAATTATTAAAATTTGGCCCCTTGCATCCTGAACCATATGCACACACAGCATCAAGCATTGGCTGATAAAAGATTGAATTACTTTCATTAAATGGAATAGATGCATCAGTAAACCATCTTTCCATACACAAATCAGTCTTTAACTTGACTGCTTCTCCTTGGAGCACACTCTTTATTTTAGGTTGATCCCCTGGGCTAGTTCTAGGCTTGAAATACTTGCCAATACTAGGAGTAGTAGTGCCTCTTTTTCTTCCTCTATTTGTTGCAGTAGGAACATGCCAGGTTGGGGCTGCTTCAGTATTAGAGACCTCACAGGATGCCTCTTCTAAATCTTCTCTAGGTTCTGGCCCATATGGGTTTTCTTTCTCATAGTTCTCTTGTGCCTTCCTTTTCTTATATTTTTCAATCTTCAATGTTTTGATTCATTGCATGCTCAACCTCAGGATCAACCTTTGGACATCCAGCCACATTTCCTGGATATTTGGCTAGATGTTCCTTGAATCGGTGGATTCCTCCTCCTGAAAAAACCATGTCACAGTACATGCACTTGATCTTCTTTTTTCTTTCCTCAGTAATTTCTGTACAATACCCCCATGCTGGATCAGTTTTTCTTCTGTCCTTGCTTCTGTTACAACCTCTTGGCTAGGTGCTGGGTCTGCGCTATTGGGAATGTCTGAAGAACCTACTGTGAAGTGTAAAAAAACTAATCAATAGTAAGGATACAAATCAATAGTATCAATCGCATTCTAAGTTTCTAAAATGTTGAATCTGAATCTTTTTAGCAACAAGCATCTACCAATTTAGGAGTAGCCAACAACCATTTAATGATTTAATCTGCAAACATCTGGGAATCAATCGATTTTAAGGATCTGAGAACTTGAGATTGAGAAGTCTGAGTACTAACCGTTAGCTATGGTACATGGGAGATGGCACGTCGTTCAGTGTCAGTCAAGGCGGCTGCTGCTGCTGTGTGGCCGTGTCGGTGGCCCGGGCGCCCGGCATCCCCTGGGCGGCTGCGCCCTGCCGGCTGCCGCCCTGCTGTGGGTGCCATGGGCCCCGGGTACATCATGACAAGCATATGGGCCACTCAAATAGAGGATGGGCCTGGCCTTGTAATTAGGGATATAGCCACACTCGGCAGACTTTACCTTGTACGGTAAGGAGAACAAAGTCCTAGTTAGGTGCGTTATATCTCTAAGAGGATATCCCTTGGCCGTAATCCGGTTGGGACTCCTACCTTGTAACCCTGCTCCCCAGTATATAAGGGGAGGTAGGGTGCTCCCTGAGGGCAGGTTGAGTTGGTTCACCAGAATCACCACCACAAATCCTCAAAGGAATACCACCACAACTGGACGTAGGGTATTACCTCACATCGAGGGCCTGAACCAGTATAAAATCTCCCTGTGTTCCTTTGCAATCCACCGAGTTTCCATCCGCTGAGTAGTCCCATATATTTATTGCCGGTGTAAAACATCGACAGTTGGCGCGCCAGGTAGGGGCTTCGGCGCGATCTATATCTACAAGCTCGATGGATCCAGCAACCAGAGTCGACGGCGGCAAACTCTCCCCCGGAGATACAATTGCATTCGGAAGCCTCGACTTCGTCGCCGACCAGATTGGCAATCTCACCTTGGCCGACTCGGACTCGATCCAATCTGCCAGGGAACTGGCCGACTCTGCGCCAGTCGGTCCACACGACGCTGCAGCAACCCTCATCCACTTGCTGCGGCAATCTTCATCTTGTCCGGGTCTCGGGACAACTCTTTCCTTCGGTGTTCGACTCGGACTCGGCCTTGAGCTGGCCAAGATTGAGCTAAGAAGGGAAGAGATCGTCAATCTCCCGTACAGACTCGGCAACGCCACGGATATCTTCAGACAACATCCGACGCGGCAAACCCGATCCTCTGGAGTTCGACTCGGATACAGCCCAGAGCCGCTCGAGATCGGATCTAGGGAGGTCGGAGTTATAATCACCCCCATCAACTATTCCGACTACGACTCTCAATCGGATTCTGACTCTAAGTCAGACAGCAGTTCGGTAAGCTTCTCCCCACCACGAGAAATCTTCATGGCATCCAAAGGCTCTACTCCTACTCAGGAATCACGCCGACTACGCGAGCAGCAAGAGGAGGAAGCACGCTGACTGCGAGAGCAACAAGAGGAAGAAGCAAGACGCCGGCACGACGCCCTACGCAGGGCTGGGCGGACTGCTCAGCAACAAATCCTCTAAACACGAGTCGGCGACCACGACGTCTTCGTTACACCCCAACAGAACATCGTGGCCGCTGCAACTCTACTGGATACACTCCAGTTCGGACCTGATCACCAGGCCACTCTGACAATCGCAAGGATAAAAGCCATGCTTACCGCTGCTGCATGTCAGCAGCACCAACAGTTGGGCGATACCCTCATACCGACTAGTCGGTTAGCTTCCCCAACAACAGTCTCACCCGCCTCAAAGCGACGCCGAGCGGCCAGCTCTAGTCGGCAGCACACGGAGTCACGCCAAACGTCACTCTGCAACCCCAACAACAACTGGCGGCTCCGAGGCCAACCACGGCGTGACCTTCCGCAGGACATCAACGCTCAGCGCGGTGAACGAGAGGAAGACGAGCAACGCCGACTGAAAAACGAAGGCGTACCGGCCTTCACCCAGGAGCTACAACAAGTTGACTGGCCGTCAGACTTCAAACCTACCGGGATAGAAAAATACAACGGCAAGACCAATCCCAAGTCCTGGCTCATGGTCTACACTCTGGCAATTCGAGCAGCTGGAGGAAATCACAAAGTCATGGCTAACTACCTCCTAGTCGCTTTAGTCGATTCAGCGAGGACATGGCTAACAGGACTCCGGGAACGCTTCATCGCCAACTTCCAGGGAACATACGAGAGGCCATCTTCCGAGTATGACTTATATCAGTTGCATCAAAGGAAGAACGAGTCCCTTCGTGACTTCATAAAGAGGTTTTCTGGGAAGAAGAACTCAATCCCGAAGATCAAAGACGAGGTCGTCATCGCCGCCTTTCGAAAAGGAGTCAAAGACACCTCGTTCATCGCTAAATTCACTCGGAAGCCTCCCAACTCTGTCAAGGCTTTATTCGACATGGCGAACAAATACGCCGACTCGGCCGACGCTGTTGCTAAGGCCCTCGATGAAAAGAAGGCACCCTGACAAAAGAAGCGGGAGGGCACCAACGACGCGGTCCCGACTAAAGTTGGGAGTCGCAAACACAAGTCAAACGGCTTCATTGTGGCAATCGGTCACAACCGTCTTCGACCTTCAACAACTGAAGATTATCAGAACAACAAGTGACATGCTCGGGGGCTCAAAAGCCCAAACGCAAGGATGGCATCCCCACTCCAACATACCGAACAGCTAAGTCGCTTCCTGATAAATATTTCTTCACTTGGCCTCGCCAATGCCGCAACCGCTTACACCTAATAGGTGTACAAGCTGCACATTTTTCTATTTTTCTCTTAAATGATTGCAAAAGTATTTGAGTAGCATAAATCCTGATCCGTGAAACTTTGCTCCATGAAAGACGAACTCAAGTCACCCAAAACGCGTGTCTGGGAAAGAGCTATGAGCCAACTCCTGGCGCTAAGGGGCTATAATTAGTCGGGCAGAGTGCTTAAATGTAAGGGGTCAACTACTCGGAGAAATTAATATCAGTAAGAGGAAGAGCACGTATTTACATATATTGTAAAATACATTTTATTCGGGTGATTGTTTTCATCATCAGATGCTACTCATCCGGTATCTTTATAGCGCAGGGCCAGCTCCGGATACGTGTGACAGGAACTCAGGGCTGCGAGCCTATCTCCTACGCTCAGGGGCTGGACAAGTCTGCCAAAATACACTCGGGATGCTCCCGAGGGCTACTGACCGAGTACTTGCACCAGTCGGGACGACATCTTCCCCGGCTACGCTCCATGTGAGCTGATGACTGACCTCCGGCGCTAGTTGGGGGTCGTATACTACTCGACTGGGTGAGGTACGCTCCATGAGGGTCGCCAGCCGAATCCTACTTTAATGCTAGGTTCGGGTACCTTATTCGGTCGCAACTCGGCTAAGTAGGGTACGCCCCATGAGGGTCGCCAGCCGAATCCTATGCTAATGCTAGGTTCGGGTACCTTATTTGGTCACAACTCTGTCAGATCGGGTATGCCCCATGAGGGTCACCAGCCGAATCCTATGCTAATGCAAGGGTCGGGTACCTTATTTGACCATAACTCTGTTGGATAGGGTACGCCCCATGAGGGTCGCCAGCCGAACCCTCTGCTAATGCAAGGTTCTAGTACCTTGTTTGGCTTTACCCAAGTCAGAGAAGACTTACATCATCAAAGCGCATCCGGGGTTCTCATGCACCGCGTCACACCTGAGGAGGACAAGCAGATCCTGTAATATACCTACTCAGGCTTATGTGGCAACCAGGTTGCATCCAGAACGTAAGTCGAAAAGGCTTGCAAATAAGGATTTCTCTGGCTGATTCAGTTACCGACACCAAAAAACTCATCCTGACATGCGATAGATGATACTTCTCTAGAGCTATGCTGGGTAGGTCGGCTCAGGCCGGCTTATTTGGTAGTAGCCACCAAGATATAAGTTCCTACAGTAGCATGCTCCATGTGGGCCGCCCGCAGGCTGAGTTGAAATTATAGCACTGGTGCTACCAACAGGAGCTGATGAGGTAAACAGATATGCTTCATGAGAGCCTTATTGCTAAACATATATGTTTGGGTATCTGTTTTATCCACCAGGTCTCGAGGATATATCCTTACAAGGATCACAAGCTGATCTTCATTAAAATTGGGGATGCAGGTATCTTTCTCGGGTACACCTGACCACGCCGTGGATTTATTTTCATAAAGTGGTACTCGGCCTACATGCGTGGCCATCAGTTGCCATGAGCAACATTATTCCCGCTGACATGATGCGGGGGAGTCTAACTTTCGAGTAGTGCATTACTCAGGAGAGACTATAAATTTCTCATTCCCACTGACATGACACGGAGGAGTCTAACTTCTGGGTGGGACGCCACTCGGGAAAGACTATAAACCCCTCTTTCGAGCTGACATGACGCTGAAGAGTCCCATATATTAGTAGTACCCTACTTGGCAAGACTATAAATACCCATTCCGACTGACATGAAGTCGAAGAGTCCTACATACAAGTAGTTCCCTGCTCGGTAAGACTATAAATCATATTCCGGTTGACATGATACCGAAGAGTCTCATATACCAGTAGTAATCTACTCGGGAAAGACTTCCAGGTTAAAGATCTTTAATTTTATGTTTAATTGTCTTCACAATTAAGCACAAAGTCGGGGGCTACACCTAATAGGTGCACCTATTCGGTGCACATTATTCATACTTCTACATGGAGCCCTTCATAGCCTCGCTACCAGCTGACATGAAGCAGGACTCGGGAGAAGAAGCACTCGGACAAAGAGTACTCGGGAGCAATGCACTCGGGAAAACTTCATCGTGGAGGATGAGCACTCGGCATCAGCTGTGACTCAACTATGAAGGTCTCAGGGGCTACTGTGGGTGCCATGGGCCCCGGGTACATCATGACAAGCATATGGGCCACTCAGATAGAGGATGGGTCTGGCCTTGTAATTAGAGATATAGCCACACTCGGCAGACTTTACCTTGTACGGTAAGGAGAACACAGTCCTAATTGGGTGCGTTATATCTCTAAGAGGAGATCCCTTGGCCGTAATCCTGTTGGGACACCTACCTTGTAACCCTGTTTCCCAGTATATAAGGGGAGGTAGAGCGCCCCCTAAGGGCAGGTTGAGTTGTTTCACCAGAATCGCCACCACAAATCCTCAAAGGAATACCACCACAACTGGACGTAGGGTATTACCTCACATCGAGGGCCTGAACCAGTATAAAATCTCCCTGTGTTCCTTTGCAATCCACCGAGTTTTCATCCACCGAGTAGCCCCATATATTTATTGCCGGTGTAAAGCATCGACACCTGCGCCCGCCCTACTGGCAGCTGCTCACCTGCTCTTGCTATGCGTCCCGCACCGCAAGCCTCGCCCGGCGACTCGGCGAGCGGCTGCCCGTGCGCCAGCAAAGCAAAGAATGAGCAGGGGACGAGGGGGAGCACCGGAGCAGTCGCCGGCGGCCAAGATCTGGCTTCTGAGACGGGGAGGACGACGATGAAGCAGGAGAACCTGTGGCCGCCATCAGGATTTGGTGTGCGCGCCACCGGCCAAAGAGCCTCCCGTGAGGCCATAAGTCCCAAACTGTGCGCCTGTGACCTAAATGTGAAAAGATGAAGCATTTTCATTTATGCCCTTGTGTAGATAAGGTCGCATTGAGTAGACAGAGGGGTAAATCTGTGAAGAATCAAAAACAGTCTGGTTCAGTCGGAACCGGCCGGTTCACTAGTTCCTAAAAACCACCCGGTTCAACCGGTTTTTAGCGGTTCGATTGCACGGATGGTCTTTTAAGTGAACCGAGCTGGTATAGTCTCTGGTTCGGTCTTTTAACGATCTAACTGCCGGTCTGGTATAGTCCTAATAAGTTTGTTTGTAGGGGCAAAACCTTCATGGTTAGGTCGACTGCTTGAGAGCGTGGCCGATAACGACAAGACGCGCAGGTGTAGCGAGTGCGAGGTGATGATCTACTAATCGGAAGCCTCAAAACGTGAACGTCCACACGTCACCAAATCAAACCTATCGGAAAATCGGGCACCTAATCTCGTATCACTTTGGTGGACCAGTGACATGGATGCTACGTGGCGGTTAGGGCTGAGATGGCACTGGTGGATGGTTAGGGAAAATCCAACGGCTCAGATTAAATTGAAATCGAGTGGACGGTCGAGATCTACTCAAGAGCGTTATGCAGATTGCATGGCCCAGATTCAATCTTGGTGATCCAATGGCTGAGGTCGGTCCGGGATCAATACGTGGAGCCCAACTGTCACTGAGAGGGGAGGATTTGGTGGTGGGGCCCGCTCGCCACACACAGAAGAGAGGCTCCCAGCCGGGGCCCACACAGCAGTTGCGCGGGCGGCCGTGCCTATCCAAGACGCAACAGAGGCCGAGGACGCGCGTCGGCGCGACGGCGACCAAGGGCCGGCGGTGGCGCAGCAATGGCCAACAAGAGAGGCGCAGCGGCTCGGCGAGGAGACGGCGAAGGCGTTCATGGCCGGCAACAACCAACGGCGACACTGGCGGTTGGTAGAGGAGGAAGAGGGCGCCGGATTTGAATGTGTCTGACGACGACGACGTGCCGGGTGGAACAGCGCGGCGCCAGGTGGAGAAGATGGAGGCGGGGCTGAGGTGCTCACCGGCGGCGGAGGGAGACAGCGACGGCGACGAGCGGCAGACGGTGCTCGGGGCACGGATGGGCGGCGGCGGCTCGAGTGCAGGGGCAGCGGTGCTAAGTGGCAGCGGTGGCTAGGGCTTCCAAAGGAGGGGGAGAAGGCGGCGGGACGATGTATATATAGGGGAGAGGGGATGAGATGGCGGCGGCGGTGGCGACGACGCAATATCCCTCCGAGTTTCGTGGCAGTAGATGCACGGGGAGGCAGCGGCTCAGGCCAGGCCTTGCGGCGGCGGCTGTGGTGTGGGCCGGGGTCGGGGCCAAGGGAAAGACGCAAGCCGGGCCTAGGAGAGCTCGGGCTCGGCCGGCTCTCAACCATCAGTAGAAAAGAGAGAAGGAAGGGAGGAAGAAGAAGAGAGGGGAAGATGAACAGTAAAAACAAAGAAGAAGAGGTCAAAAAGGAGAAAGGAAAAGGGTGAGAAGGGAAAAGAGAAAAGGAAAAGAACGAAGGGGTTTTTCAGAAAAAAAATCTAATTTTGCAAAGATTGGAATTTTGGGGATTTAGGGAATTTGAGGAATATTTTTGTCGAAGCTTGTGGGAATATTTGGGACTTCGGAATAGGTCAAATATCAGGGTATATATATATATATATATATATATATATATATATATATATATATATATATATATATAGGTAAGTAAGAACCCTGAAATTATGGTATAACCATAGTAAGAAAAGAAGAGCGAAATAATAAGCCACTGCATCAGCACTAGGGAGGGCTAGTATGGAATGACATAGATCAAAACATTGACTTGAACTTTCCCTTTATACATATATATATATATATATATATATATATATATATATATATATATATATATATATATGGGAAACAGAGAATATTTGGAGGAAATTAGAAAATAGAATATATTATGAGGGGTTTGGAAAACAGAGGATATTTTACCGAGTAATATTAAATATCCAAAACACATGAATATTTCGGAGAATATAATCTTGGAATAATACGGGAATCCCATAAAATTGGAAGTTACTTGTAGAGGTCGAGGAATCAGAATATTCGAGGAATAATTGATCTTCCAAAATATGGGGAATATTTCGGGATTTAGAAAGGGGAATATTTTAGGGAATATTTGGTTGCTCAAAATATAGGAATATTTTGAGAATCGAAAAATCGAGAGTATTCTATGGACGTCAGAATATTGGAAATATGGAAATATTGACGGGAATATTTTATAGAGTCTGAAATTGGACAACTCAAGGGATTTGGGTTCATTTCGACGAAAGGAACTTTGAGGAAATATCCAGAATTTATTTCCAAAAGGAAAAATAGATATTTCAGATACTAAGAATCTCGAATTGGGAGTTCAAAGGGGTTTTAGGGTTTTGGGAAATGACACCAAGCCCTAGAAGAGGAAGGGAACCCGAGTTCGAGGTAAACGGGGAGATATCTGAAAGCCCGTTGATGTCGTCTAGAGGGGGGTGAATAGGTGTTCCTGAAAAATTCTCCAAATGCAGCGGGAAAATACTGGTAGGAACCTCCGACCAAAATGGTAGGAGGTTCCGACCGGCTTTCTCGGGCTGGCCGAGAGGACTGGTCGAAGGCTATGGCCAAGAACACCGGAGGTTCCGACCCTAGAGTTCTGACTCTACCAAGACACCTCAATAATGGATAACTTTACAGAGGTCAAGTGTGGAGCAAGTAATAGGGTAGCAGATAAATGCAGGCAAGTAAAGATACAAAATAAAGCAATAATGAGAAAGCACAACGGAGACACAAAGATTTTTCCCCAAGTTTAGATCACAAAGATCCTACGTCTCCATTGAGGAGCTTCAAAGAGCCGGGTCTCGATCAACCCCTTGCCTCACCAAGCGACCATGAAGATCAACTTGGTATCTACTAGAATTTACCTCTTTTCCTTGCGGAGGCGAGGTTAACCTTCACAAACTTTCCCGGGACAATCTACAACTAGAGGAAGCTCACGGGCGATGCCTAACCGTGTAGGAGGTTTCTCTCCAAGCGAAATAAGCTCCAAGCAGCCGATCCGCTTCCTCCTCAAGTGCATAAGATCCTCCTAGCCTTTTCTCAACAAAACTCACTCAATTTCCTACTAGATCCTCACAAGAATCACAAAGGATGCACTAGAACTAGTTGGGAGAGCTCAAAGAACCATAGGAGAGGCTAGGAGTCAGTGGAAATGAAGTGGAATGACCTCACAACGGCTAGAATCAAAGTTTGGGCTTTATAAGACATGGCTTACGTCACTTAGTTGTTACTCACAGATTTTGGCCAAGAGGTTCTGACCCTAGGGGTAGGAACCTCCGGCCAACACTTAGTCTCTGGCCGAGAGAGCTGGTCGAAGCCTCCGACCCCACGGGTAGGAACCTCCGACCCTGACACTGAAACTAGCCCATCCCAAGTGTATGTGTTATGCCAAAGTGATGGACTCTCAGCTATTTGGATCTTAAGCACTTGAGTGGTCTTGGAACACTACTTGCAACCCCTCTTGATAGTACGGTTTTTCCTCGACTCAAAAGAAAATTCAAAAGAATTCAAAATAAACTCCGAGTCGCTTCGCCGTTTTGTGTCATGTTTTTGTGGGGGTCTCCATGCATTACACTAAGCAACCTGGGACTAATTTTCTGCACAATTCTCGAGAAACTCATTAGTCCCTTAACCGCTTTGTCATTAATCCACCAAACCCACTTAGGGGTTAAATGCACTTTCAATCTCCCCCTTTTTGGTAATTGATGACAACACGGTTAAAGCTTACAACAGAATGAATATATAAACTTGATTTTGGAATGAAAGAAGATGAATTTGGCTCCCCCTAGAAATATGCATATATTAGTGAGAGTGAAGTATATATGCATATTGACTATTTGAGAAACATGGAATGCATGTTTGGCTCCCCCTAGAAATATGCATTCATTTATTTTCATCCGTGGGGTGCAAAGTGTGACATGATAATCAGTATATAAAATGCATGAGACATGGCAAACACACAACACATGAGAAATAAACATCACATCACATTGCATGGCATCACAAAAATAGATTTAAATACTGAAAGTAAACTAGAACCATAATTAAACATTCATTACATCTCAATACATGTTCAAAGGCCAATAGGAAATCTAGAAAACCTAGAGACAGGTGAGGGGGGGTCGGAACCTCCGGCCTCAGGGTCGGAGGTTCTGGCCACACTGCAAAGCAGCCAACAAAAATGTGAGAGGAGGCCCCTTCATTCTGAATTTTCTCCCCCTTTGGCATCAAGGCACCAAAAAGAGAGGAAAACTGGGGGAAAAAAGGACTCAGTCATTGTCGGAGTGTATGATATCAGCGTCGCTGGATGCTGTATTGCCTGCAGTGTCGGTCTCATCATCAGGGACAATAATCTCTGTATTGCCACTGGCGGCATCATCATCTCTCTCAATTATGGGAGGAAAGTCGTAGACTAACTGAAAAGAGGGAGCTACAGGAGTAAAGCCAGGCTGGAAGAGTGGAACATCTAGCACAAAGGCAGACTGAACTGGTGGAGGAGCTGTGACAGGCTCATCATCCTCATCACCATTTTCCTCACTGTTGTCCCCATCCTCCTCATCATCCTTCCCATTATCGTCATCATGATAGGAGTCCTCCTCTGTGTCTTCACCAGAAGCGGCCTCGAACTCGGAATCTCCAAAAGGTCTTGTGGAAGGGCCTGTGCCACTGGCAACGTGCTGAGTAGTCTCATAGGCGGCAAAGGGATCCTCAAACACCTCATCTGAAGAGTCATCGGAGACTGTCTTGCCTGCATCCCTCATCATCTCCTTCTGCCGGCGCTCCATCTTCTTGATCTTCATAATGTTCTTAGTGCAGATGTTGAAGATGGCCTTGAGTGCCTTCCTGATAGGTGACTCGGAAGGCTGAGAAGAAGAGCCGGACCGAGAGGTAGCTGAAGGAAACTTCACTTCAGGCAGAGCTGGTGGACGGTAGGCCTTGTGCTTCACCTCCTTCTCAAACACTAGTCCAGACACTTCCTCTATCATCTTCATGATATAAGGAGCATAGGCACATCCTCTTTTGGGCTCCACCACGATGTTGAAAATCTCAAACCAGATGTTCTTCATGATACTGACAGGCGGCTGATTTCTTCTTAACCTTGCAAGCAAGATGTAGTGGCGAGTGGGGAGAGCTGTGGCATCGCCAGCCTTAGGAGATAGAGTTGCCCTGATCATGTTCAGGAGAATCTTATAGGGAGGAATAAGCCCCTTGGTAGTGCCCATGCAGTTTCTGGGTGCCCCATCGGCATAGAGAAACAAGGTCCTCTGAATGGGCAGCGTCTTCTCACTATGCAGATTCGGCCGGTTGAAATCATCAAGGTCCAATCCCAAAATGGCCGCGAACTGAGAAATAGTGATGGTGTACTCCACACCCTGAGTCCGCCATCTCATCTGAAGCTCATGCTGTGGACTCTCCTCAAAGAAAACGGTCGTGTAAAACTGACCGATCACCTCCTCACTCCAATCATACTGTAGTCCCATGATACCTCCAATGTCCTTGTCCAGGCAAAACTTTATCACATCTTTAAAGATCCGCACTTTCTGGCGCTGCATGTACTCCCAGTCTATATACTTTATCTCCATGATAGGCTCGGGTCGACTCATGAAGACTGAGTTATACTAATCTACCTGGATAGCAGTGATAAAGCGAGGGTCTGATAACTCCTGAGGAAGAGTATCTGAGTTCAGCTTCCTGTCTCTGCCTCCCCTTGCCACATCGTACAGATAATCAAAATGCTGCCTGGCAATGTGACCAAAAGGAGTAGTGCTGACAGCCTTGTGCTTGATCACTCGGATTGAGTCATCGAAAGTCCTAGTACCAGAGCTGCGAGTGCCACTACTGCGAGATCCACCACTCCTTGGTGGCGGTGGTGCATCTGAATCCCGAATCACCAAGGCAGAGCTACGAGTCTGTCTTGTAGATGGAGGCTGTGTAGCGGCCCTCTTGCCTCCGTCTGCCCTCCTGCTGCTGCTAACATGAGCTGGTCCCTTTCCCTTGTCAGCCCGTCTGGGAGGTGACTCCTAATCACTTTGGGTCCCGGAGGTGGAGACATCTTGTCTTGTCTTTTGACGCTTCTTTCGAGCCATTGACACTGAAATACAACCATGGAATCAAGAAAAGTACTAAGGTCAAGGATATATTGGAAGAACCAAGGTTACATAGGCTAGCAGAAACAGCCGGTCAGAGGGTCCGACCTAGGGGCCAGAGACTCCGGCCAGCCCTCTCGTCTAGGCCTAGACTGCTAGTCAGAACCTTCGGCCATGAGGATCGGAACCTCCGGCCAACACATGAATGCAACTTGATCTTCAAAACTAGCCAATGCATTTTATCCAAAACTATAGATCGATGTTCTAGGGGTGTGCAGGAAGGTTTTCCACAAAGGGAAACTAGTCCTAGGTTCACATATTGAGAGATCGGGTCAAAACTATGAAAAACTAAGGAAAGAGATCGAAACCAATACCTTGAGATAAGAAAGCGCAAAAACATCGACGGGACGGAGATAAGATTTTTGTTGGTTAGAGATGAAAATCGTCCAAATGGAAAGGGGAGCGAGTTAAGGCTGAGAAGGGATGAAATGAGGAGAGAGGACTCCCAGCCGTTCACAGGGGATATTAACCGAAGGTGGGCTAGAACCTCTGGGCTCAGGAGCCAGAGCTTTCGGCGAGATTTTTGATCAGGAATTAATGGTCAGAGCCTTCGGCCCAGAGGTCAGAACCTCCGACTCTACTTTTCTAGACAGAGTGAAACAAGGTATTTTAGCCCAAAGGAAGTGGACATGATTTTCTATTGACCCATATGTGACCAGCAACAATCAATAAGCACATAACAATGGTCACAAATGAAGATCAACAACGAAAAAAACCAAATTTTCGCAATGGAAAACTAGCACACAAGGATTTTCGCAATATTTTGAAAAAAAAGTTGGAAAATGTTGGAGCTCCGTTCTTGGTGTTAAGACCATTTTCTACACAAGAAGAGGCCCCAAAAACACAGAAGCTCACTTTGATTAACATCCTTTTGACCCATTCTTGACTATTGATTAGTCAAGCACTTAGTCATGCAATGTTTTGAGAATCTAATATATTAAGCTCACTCCTAAGCTCGCAAAACCTCTTCTCATCTAAGGGCTTGGTGAAGATATCAGCAAGTTGGTGTTTGGTTCTCACATGGGTAATGGCGATATCTCCTTTGGCTTCGTGGTCTCTCAAGAAGTAGTGGCATATGTCAATATGTTTAGTTCTTGAGTGTTGAATGGGATTGTTGGCTATTTTGATGGCGCTCTCATTGTCACAAGGAGTGAGATTTTGGTCATTGTATAGCCATAGTCTTGAAGAGTTTGTTTCATCAAAAGGAGTTGAGCACAACAAGAGCCGGCGGCTATGTACTCTGCCTCGGCGGTGGATAGGGCAATGGAGTTTTGCTTCTTGAAGGCCCAAGACACTAGAGACCGTTCAAGGAATTGACAAGTTCCCGTTGTGCTCTTGTGGTCAACCTTACACCCGGCATAATCGGAATTGGAATATCCAATTAGCTCAAAATCACAACCTTTAGGGTGCCAAAGACGGAAATTAGGAGTGTGCACCAAATATCTTAGAATTCTTTTAACGGCAATAAGATGACATTCTTTAGGCGCCGCTTGAAAGCGAGCGCACATGCACACACTAAGCACAACATCCGGTCTAGATGCACAAAGGTAAAGAAGAGATCCAATCATGGAGCGATATACCTTTTGATCCACCGGTTTGCCGTTGTCGTCAAGGTCGAGATGCCCATTTGTTGGTATTGGAGTCTTGATGGGCTTGGCTCCCTCCATCTCAAATTTCTTGAGAATGTCCTTGAGATACTTTGATTACGAGATGAAGGTTCCATCCTTTTGTTGCTTGACTTGAAGCCCGAGGAAAAAAGTGAGCTCCCCCATCATCGACATCTCGAACCTCCTAGTCATGATCTTGCTAAATTTTCACTAAAAGAAGGATTGGTAGAGCCAAAGATTATGTCATCAACATAAATTTGGCATACAAATAAATCATTTTTGAATTTCTTAGTGAAGAGAGTAGTGTCGGCTTTGCCTATTTCAAAGCTATTTTTCAATAGAAAATCACGAAGACACTCATACCAAGCTCTAGGGGCTTGCTTGAGCCCGTAGAGCGCCTTGTGAAGATTGTAAACATAATTTGGATGTTTGGGATCTTCAAACCCGGGCGGTTGCTCCACATACACCAACTCGGAGATTGGTCCATTGAGAAAAGCACTCTTGACGTCCATTTGATAAAGCTTGAAATCATAGTTAGCGGCATAAGCTAATAAGATTCAAATGGACTCAAGGCGAGCAACCGACGCAAAGGTTTCACTGAAGTCAAGGCCCTCGACTTGAGTGAACCCTTGAGCCACTAACCGTTCTTTGTTGCGAGTAACCACTCCATTTTCGTCTTGCTTGTTGCGGAAGACCCACTTGGTGCCGATGACGTTTTGCTTGGATCTCTCCACTAATGACCACACTTGATTATGGGTGAAGTTGTTTAACTCTTCTTGCATGGCTATCACCCAATCCGGAACACCAAGTGCGTCCTCGACCCTATTTGGCTCCAAAGACGAGACACAAGAGTAATTTTCACAAAAGTTAGCGATCCGAGAGCGAGTGGTTACCCCTCTTTGGATATCACTAAGAATGTTGTCGACGGGATAATCTCTTTGCACGGTGTGGTGAATTCTTGGATGGTGTACCGAGGGGACTTGAGCTCGCACGGTGTCTCTTGGCTCACTAGTGCCCTCGGCATTGATCCCATCCACTCGTGCTAGATCGTCCTCTGGATTAACTCTTGTGCTTGGAGGCGTCGCTTGAGTGGAAGGAGCTTGTTGGGTGCCTCTTTGCTCCTCCGACTCTTCTAGCGGCCTCACATCTTCAGTTGCCTTTCTCTCGATATCATGTCCCGTGACCCCTTCACCTAGCATCTCAAGCTCAACTTACTCTACTTGGGACCGTTAGTTTCATCAAATGGCACATCTCTCGTGGTTTCAACAATTCCAGAGACTTTGTTGAAAACACGATAGACGTGAGCATTCGACTCATATCCGAGTAAGAATCTTTCATCCACTTTTGGAGCAAACTTGGATGAGCGAGGTCTCTTACTCAAAATGAAACATTTGCAACCAAAAACACGAAAGTAGAAGACATTTGGTTTGTTACCGGTGAGGAGTTCATATGCCGTCTTTTTGAGAAGTTTGTGGAGGTAGAGGCGATTTAGCGCGTGACACGCGGTGTTCACCGCCTCCGCCCAAAAGATGTCCGGGGTCTTATATTCATCTAGCATAGTCCTTGCCATCTCGACAAGAGACCGGTTCTTCCTCTCCACCACTCCATTTTGAGGTGGATCATATGGAGCAGAGAACTCGTGCTTGATCCCTCATCATCAAGGAATTCCTCTACTTGAATATTCTTGAACTCCCTCCCATTGTCGCTCCTAACTTTCTTGATTTTGAGCTCGAACTCGTTTTGGGCTCGCTTTGCGAATTTCTTGAAAATTCCTTGGGTTTCACTCTTATCTTGCAAAAAGAACACCCAAGTGAAGCGAGAAAAATCATCAACAATTACGAGCCCATATTTTTTAGCTCCGATGCTTAGGTAGGCCACGGGACCGAAGAGATCCATATGAAGTAGTTCCAACGGCCTTGAGGTAGTCATTATGTTTTTTACGGGATGTGGGTTCCCAACTTGCTTCCCGGCTTGACAAGCGCTACACACACGGTCTTTCTTAAAAGTGACGTTAGATAGCCCGAGGATGTGTTCCCCCCTTTAGAAGATTTGATAACTTCCTCATCCCCGCATGGGCTAGCATTCGATGCCAAAGCCACCCCATTAAGGATTTTGCAATCAAGCAAGCCTCCGAGTTCACTTTATCTAGGTCAAAATCCACTAGATAAAGATCTCCCTTTAACCTTTCCTTGAATGCGATGGAATTATCATCTCTTCTAAAGACAGTAACATCCTCGTCGGTAAACAAATAATTATAGCCCAATTTGCATAATTGAGACACCGATAATAGATTGTAGGTTAAGGACTTGACGAGAAGAACATTAGAGAGAGATAGATTGTTGGAGATGGCAATTTTACCTAATCCCATTATCTTTCCTTTACCATCATCTCCAAAGACAATATTGTCGTGATCTACTTCATTCTCGTTAAGAGTTGCAAACATACTCCTCTCTCCCGTCATGTGGTTGGTGCATCCGCTGTCAACAATCCAACTCGATCCACCGGAGGAGTATGCCTACAAAAGAAATCAAGCTTGGGATTTAGGTACCCAAACTTGTCTAAGTTTGGGTCCTTTAACATTAGTCACAAGCGTCTTAGGCATCCACACACAGGCCCTGTACTCCTCATAACAATCACCAACGAAATAAGTAATCACTTTACCACGGTGATCCTTGGTAATCTCATACGATTCATAGTACAGTTTTTCTGGTCAGAGCCTCCTACCATTCTGGTCGGAGCCTCCTACCAGTCCTCTCAGTCTGTCTGGGTTGGCTGATCGAAACCTCCTACCGAACTTCTCGGCCTGGCCGAGAGGCTTGGTCGGAACCTCCGGCCACTATGGTCGGAGCTTTTGGCCACCCAACTGACTAAGGAACTTTTTATCTCCTTGGCTTATGACGAACATCCTTCTTTCACGAACTTCAGGCATTGCTTCTTATTGACTATGGTCCTTCTTGATAGTCTACTTTCATGAGAAGAGAAGCCAAGACCATAGCCGTTCTTGTTGGAGTGCGTTGTGAGTGTTTTGTAGAGGGCATTCTTAGATTGGAATGTTTTCAAATATCCAAATTTCACCAAGGTACCCAGCCGCTCATTCTTCTTTTTAAGCGCCTCCAAAGCTTTAAGGTTAGTAGCATATGGATCCAAATCATAATTATAGCATTTTGCACAACCGTTGCTTGAGGAGGCATTGGAGATCTTGGTGGCCTCATTGGAGGTGGAGGCGCTATTCCAAAGAGTGTCAAATTGTACTTCAAGAGTCTTGTGATTTTGGTCCAATTTCACAAGGTTCTCTTAAAGTGTTTAATTCACACTCTTTAGATTAGCCATTGAGTCATTGACCAAAGAGAGGTCTTTGGTCAATTCTCCAATCCTCTCCTTTTCCTTAGCCAAGTTCTCCTCTAGGTCAAGGTTTCTCTCCTTCTCAAGGATGAACAAGTCATCTTGCCTTTCGAGAGACTTCTCTTTACCCTCTAGTGCCTTCATAAGCTTTGCCAATTGTAACATGGCTGGCTTGCTAAAACTTTTGAGCATCTCATCCATATCATCCTCACTTTCATTATCACTAATATCATCATCATCAATTTGAGAAGATTTGGATGGGAAGGTTACCTTTCGCTCTTGTGCCATGAGGCAAATGGGCTCATAGTAGTCGTCGTCGCTCAAGTTATCGAAGAGACGCTCCTTGAAACCCGATGACGACTTGATAGCAATTATGGCAACCCATCTTTCATCGCCTTCTTCCTTGTCGTCGTTCTCATGATTGGAGAACCACTCCTCTCCAATGTGAGCACGCCCGGTCTTCTTCTTGACCACCTTGGATTTGTCACCCTTGTTTTTGAGCTTGGGGCAATCGGCGATGAAATGGCCGTACTCCTTGCATTCGTAGCACGCCCGTTTGGATTGCCTTCTTCCTTTGTCATCCTCCTTCTTATCCTTGCCGAAGCCGCATCGACGAAGGAAATGCTTGAACTTCCTCACCACAAGAGCGAAATCTTCATCTTTACTCTCGGAGTCGCTTGAGGCTTGCTCCTTCTTGGCCTTCAAAGCAACTTCCTTATTCTTGGCAATTGCGGTATTCTTGGCAAGTTGCTTGACCTCCTTGGCTTCCTCTTCTAGTAGCTCATGTGAGATGATCCTCGAGAGGACGTCACTTGGGGTGAGTCTCTTAAAGTTCTTCATCTTCCGGATGAGGGTCACTAAGGTGGGATTCCTTGGGGCGATCGTACGGAGAAGCCTCTTGACAACCACATGATCGGTCATGTCTTCACCGCCAAGACCACGGATCTTGTTGACAATGACCATCATGCGATCGTACATCTTTTGCGGCGTCTCGTTATCTTCCATCACGAACCGCCCAAGTTGCCCCTCAAGCAACTCAATCTTAGACTCTCGCACGCCGAGGGATCCTTCATGTGCCCATTGAAGCGTATCCCAAATCTCCTTGGCCTCCTCAAGTTGGTCCACCTTGTTGAATTCCTCGGGACTCAAGGAATTGAGGATGACACTTGCGGCTTGAGCATTGAGGTGGATGAGAGCCTCTTGAGCCGGTGTAGGTTCCTCTCCTTCCTCCGGAGCATCCGTCACACCTGTGCAACAATCTTCCAAACACTTGGATGCAACGAGATTAGATGCAATTTCATCTTGTGCTTCCACGCGCTATAGAAGGTCTGTCAAAATGGGGAGCGCGTTCGGAAGGCACGGAGATGAATTGCCGAGGAGGAGGGATAAACTTGTCGTAATCAAGGTCAAAAGCAGCTCCCTTTCTTCCACCCGACATGCTAGTCAAGCCATCTCCGTCTTCTTGACCTCCGATAGAATTAACCACCTTCTCGGTCGACATCCTCGGATCAACTCCAAGCGGTTAAGCTTCTTAGGAGTTTAGGCTCTGATACCAATTGCAAGTCCATTGATGTCGCCTAGAGGGGTGGTGAATAGGCGTTCCTGAAAAACTCTCCAAATGCAGTGGTAAAATACTGGTAGGAACCTCCGACCAAAATGGTAATAGGCTCTGACCGGCTTTCTTGGGCTGGCCGAGAGGACTGGTCGGAGGTTCCGGCCAAGAACGCCGGAGGTTCCGACCCTAGAATTCTGACTCTGCCAAGACACCTCAATAATAGATAACTTTACAGAGGTCAAGTGTGGAGCAAGTAATAGGGTAGCAGATAAATACAGGCAAGTAAAGATACAAAATAAAGCAATAATGACAAAGCACAACGGAGACACAAAGATTTTTCCCGAAGTTCGGATCACAAAGATCTTACGTCTCCGTTGAGGAGCTCCAAAGAGCCGAGTCTCGATCGACCCCTTGCCTCACCAAGCGACCATGAAGATCAACTTAGTATCCACTAGAATTTACCTCTTTTCCTTACAGAGGCGAGGTTAACCTTCACAAACTTTCCCAGGACAATCCACAACTAGAGGAAGCTCGTGGGCGATGCCTAACCGTCTAGGAGTTTTCTCTCCAAAAGAAATAAGCTCCAAGCAGCTAATCCGCGTCCTCCTCAAGTGCACAAGATCCTCCTAGCCTTTTATCAACAAAACTTACTCAATTTCCCACTAGATCCTCACAAGAATCCCAAAGGATATACTAGAACTAGTTGGGAGAGCTCAAAGAACCATATGAGAGGCTAGGAGTCAGTGGAAATGAAGTGGAATGGCCTCACAACGGCTAGAATTAAAGTTTGGGTTTTATAGGACATGGCTTACGTCACTTAGCCGTTACTCATAGATTTTGGCCAGAAGGTTCCGACCCCAGGGGTAGGAACCACTCTGGCCAACACTTAGTCTCTGGCCAAAAGAGCTGGTCGGAGCCTCCAACCCTGACACTCAAACTAGCCTATTCCAAGTGTATGTGTTGTGCCAAAGTAATGGACTCTTAGCTATTTGGATCTTAAGCACTTGAGTGGTCTTAGAACACTGCTTGTAACCCCTCTTGATAGTACGGTTTTTCCTCGACTCAAAAGAAAATTCAAAAGAATTCAAGATAAACTCCGAGTCGCTTCGCCGTTTTGTGTCATATTTTTGTGGGGGTCTCCATGCACCACACTAAGCAACCTAGGACTAATTTTCTGCACAATTCTTGATAAACTCATTAGTCTCTTAACCGCTTTGTCATTAATCCACCAAAGCCCACTTAGGGGTTAGATGCACTTTCAATATCAAGGGATTGAGAGGAACGACCCGAATAGAGAAAAAGAAAGGGATTTTATTTTCTATTTATTTAATTATTGAAATGATCTTTATTGCATTAAAATTAATTATGGAGCTCCGAAGAATCCAAGAAAATTTCAGAGAGATTATTAAATCAAGAGGAATTTACTAAAGGCAAAAATCACCACGAAATAGGAGGGAATATATTTTAAATACTTAAATGCTTAAAACATCTCGACAAAAACCCCAGGGAATATAAAAGCATCCAAGCATTAATTAAAATTTAAATGTGGGATTTTAATATTAGAAATTTTAAAATTTTATTCAAACACTTCCACAGACAAATTTTCTAGTGTATTCTTGTATTTCTATTTATCAAAAATAATTTTTAATTAGGCTGATTTTCAGGGTGTGACAAAACTAGGGAAAACTACCCCTTCTTCCCCCCTTCCCACATCCGAATCCTAACCAGTATGATCGCTTGAGTTCACCAAGGTTGGCAGAGTTAGAGGGAACGCTGACTAGAGCACAGATCGTGAATCATATTAGAAGGTCAGAAATTTGCAAAATTTTGACTTCAACTTTTAGTCGATTGTAGTATAAGCAAATCTCAAATATATTTCTATGTAGTTCAGGACTACTTCTCGGTTCTTTGCCTCCTGATCCTGAGCTCATAAATGTAAACACAGCACAGAGCCCTGAACCCAATATGAACACAAGCATGGCTAGATTCACAAAAACAATTAAAAATATAGTTCACTAACCAATGAGAGAAACTTCTTTAATCATTACACTATATAAAAACAAAACAAATGACAAAATAAACGAAAGTATCTTTTACTACGAAAACTACTATAATTTCTGGTATTAATAATTTATGATACCTCCAAGATGCACCCGAAGAGTTCCTTGATAACAGAAGGGCAACTCGTTGTGAGCAGATAGAAGTCATCCTGCAGCTTCATGAGCTGCTTCAGCTTCTTTTGACATGAGAGGTAGTCCAAGCACACGCCCTTGAGCACACGACAGCCATGCTTCTCTGCAAAAATTAGGTTAGAAGCCACCGTCACGACGTTCACGTTCTTGCACAGCGTGTCCTCGCAGATCAGCTGCAGCCTCTCCATCCTGTATCTGCCTGCCGCCACGTGCAGCCTCGTCGCCATGGCCGCCGCCGCATCCTTCGTCATGTCCGGCAGCGCGTCGGTGTAGATGAAGTGGAGCAGGGCCCTGAACACCTCCGGGTCCATGTCGTCGTCGACGCGCAACTGTCAGGAAACCCCAACAGATCGTTGGCAATAACTCAGACGAACACTACGCACACGGGCACTGTAGTTGATCCGAAAACAGAGTACACGAGTGTTTGTGCTGCGATGAAGCTGCAGCTTTTCGGTGGTTTTCTTCTCCTTTTATTGTGCAGAAAACATGCAACATGCAAAACAGAAAAAATGCATCGGAGTGCTCCACATCGCGATATCGTCGCGTTCATCCCCACGACTCCACGATGTGCTCTCGTCCGTTGCTTGCTCGGTCAGTGCAGCGAGCTATTCTCGCGCATATCTCTACACGCACGGCTTCCACAGATCGGAGCTCATGCTCATGCACAAAGGAATCCAAAGTATAACAAATTAGCTAATGTTAGACATGCAAGATTTATACTAACAAATCTCCCCCTAAACCTTGCATGATTGATCGATTTCGACGAGGCCGATCTGGGAGCGAAGCTCAATGAACCTGTCACGCCCGAGTGCCTTCGTCAGGATATCCGCCAGCTGCTCATTGGTGCCGATGAATTCGACATTCACCCTGCCCTCCTCGATGCATTCTCTGATGTAATGGTATCTAGTGTCAATATGCTTACTGCGATCGTGGAAGACAGGGTTCTTACTGAGCATGATCGCGGATTGGTTGTCAATCTTCAACGTGATGGCGTCGGTCTCCTCTCCTCGGAGTTCTGCGAGAAGACGCGCCAGCCACACACCTTGGCAAGTAGCAGTTGTCGCCGCAACGTACTCGGCTTCGCAGGACGACAAGGCTACCACCTTTTGTTTCTGCGATTGCCAGGTGATCAAGTTGTTGCCGAGGAAGAAGAAGATACCGGAGGTGCTCTTGCGAGTGTCGAGATCGCCGGCGAGGTCGCTGTCACTATAGCCGACAAGATGAGCAGCTTTCTTCTTCCTCTGGTAGTAGCAGCCATAGTCGATGGTGCCGGCGATGTAGCGGAGCACCCGTTTCACGGCCGCCAAGTGCTCGGTGGTGGGTTTCTCCATGAACCTGCTGACGTAGCCCACCGAGTATGCCAAATCCGGTCTCGTGTTCACCAGATAGCGCAAGGACCCCACGATCCGCCTATAATCAGTAGCATCAACAGCAGGGGAAGTGCTCAATTTGCTGAGCTTTAGGCGTGATTCCATGGGGTGAGACTGGAATTGCTCCCGGCCATGCCAGCCACCTCCAGTATCTTCTGGGCATAGGCGCGCTGACTCAAAGTGATGCCATCTCCGGTCTGCTTCACTTCCAGTCCGAGGTAGTACTTCAACAGACCTAAGTCGCTCATCTGGAACGTCCCCTTCATATCCTCCTTGAACTGCTTGAGCTCGTCGGAGTTGCCGCCGGTGATGATAAGATCGTCGACGTATACGCCGACCACCAGACGATGCACGCCCGTGCCTCGCATGTACACGGCGTGTTCAGAGGCGCTACGGTGAAAGCCAAGTGACAGCAGCGACGCGTCGAGCTTGGCGTACCACGCGCGCGGTGCCTGTCGAAGCCCGTAGAGCGCCTTGTCGAGGCGCAGTACCTTGTGTTCTTGGCCGTCGACGACAAATCCCGGTGGCTGCACAACGTAGACTTCCTCTTCGAGTTCGCCGTTGAGGAAGGCGGACTTCACGTCCATATGGTGGACAGCCCAGCCCTCGCACGCCGCGTGTGCCAGCAACAAGCGGACGGACTCGAGCCGCGCCACCGGTGCAAAGACCTCATCGAAGTCGATCCCTTGTCGTTGCACGTAACCCTTCGCGACGAGGCGTGCCTTGTACTTGGTGATGTTCCCAGAGGCGTCCTTCTTTGTCTTGAATACCCACTTGAGCCCAATTGGGCGTTGGCGCGGTGGAGGATCGACGAGCCGCCAGGTCCTGTTCGCCTCGATCGACTGCATCTCCTCTAGCATCGCCTGTCGCCAGCAACGGTGTTGCTCTGCTTCGGCGAACGAGGACGGCTCCTCTGCTGTTACCGCTAGCAGGTCTTCGCTCAGCTCCCGGGTAGCGAGCCCCGGCGGTGGCGGTGTAGTCGGCCCGGGCTCCCAGGAAGCCAGCCCCGGCGATGTAGTCGCCTCGGGCCCCCCGGTAGCCAGACCGGGCCCTCTGAGAGCCATCCCGAGCTCCCGGGTAGCCATCCCGGGCCCCCTATGCATCCCGGGCCCTCCGGTAGCCAGCCCGAGATCCCGGGTAGCTAGCCCCGGCGGTGTAGTCGCCCCGGGCCCGAGAACGTTGTCGATGTGGCGGAACCGGAGAGGAGCGTCGTCGGCATCGACGTCGAGATCCTCCTCTGCCGCAGGTGGGGGCGTCACGAATTCCACCGGTGGCGCTTCGGCCCTTGGCGAAAATGTCAGTGGCGTCGAGCTTGATGCCGGCATGTGTGGCGACGCTGGCGCTTCCCGGTCCTGGATATCTGGTTGCGCCGAGGGCGCCGAGCTCGCCCTATCCGGGTGGTACACGGAGGTGTACTCGATGGTGAAGTCGGTGTCGTCGCCCATGATCGCCCTGTCGTCCCACTTCCACTGGGCTTCTTCGTCGAAGATGATGTCGCGGGAGATGTGGACGCGCCGCGTGACAGGATCGTAAGCACGGTACGCCTTCGAGCCGGGCTCGTACCCGACGAAGATCATGGGCCGGCTCCTGTCGTCGAGCTTCTTCGCGTTCGGTGAGGTCACCTTCACATGCGCCACGCATCCGAACGTGCGCAGGTGGTGGACGGCCGGCGGAACGCCGTTCCAGAGCTCATATGGAGTCTTGCCGCCGATGCTCTTGGACGACGACCTGTTCAATAAATACACAGCCGTGTTCACCGCCTCCCCCCAAAACATACCTGGGAGACCTTTTGCTTTGAGCATGCTCCTAGCCGTGCCCACCACCGACTGGTTCCGGCGCTCGACTACGCCGTTCTGCTGCGGCGAGTAGGGGCCGTCAGTTCGCGCCGCAACCCGAGCTCGGCGCAGTACTCGTTGAAGTGACCGACGGTGAATTCTCCTCCGCGGTCTGTGCGAAGTGCGCGCAGCTTGTGCCCGCTCTTCCTTTCCGCCGCCGCTTGCACACGCTTGATAGCAGTCGGTGCGGCGTCCTTGGTGGCGAGAAGTGTCAGCCACATGTAGCGGCTATAGTCGTCGACGAGGAGGAGAAAGTAGCGGTTGCCGCTGGGCGTCGCCGGCGTAATTGGCCCGCAGAGATCGCCGTGGATCAGCGCGAGTGGCTCGGTGGCGCGGTGCAGAGAGTGCTGTGGGAACGGAGCTCGTCGATGCTTGCCGGCGAGGCACGCCTCACACACTTGTTCGACCTGCGACAGGGTCGGTAGGCCACGCACGAGTGCTTCTCGTCCCATCTTGCGCAGCGCGGTGAAGTTGATGTGGCCAAAGCGGGCGTGCCAACGCCACGCATCCTCTCCAGCATGCGCCGTCAGGCAGATCGGCCGTGCGAGTTCGACGTCGAGCACGTAGAGCCGGCCAGGGCGTCGGGGAATGCGGGCAAGCAGTCGGCCCTGCTCATCCCACATGCGCATCACGCCATGTTTTACGTGCACCTCGAGACCGGCCTCATCCAGTTGGCCGACGCTTATGATGTTGGCGGCGAGTCGCGGGAGGTAGTAGGTGTTGCTGAGGGTACGGTGCTCCCCATTCTTGCAGGTAAACAGCACCGTTCCGCGGCCCTCGATACGGACGATCGAGCCGTCGCCGAGCCGAACATTGCCGGTGATCTTGGTGTCGAGGTCGGAGAAGGCCATCTTGCAACCAGTCATGTGGTTGGACACGCCGGAGTCGATGATCCAACTTCGGGGATCGCGTTCCGCGGCATCATCCAGTGCCGCGAACACTTTCTTCTCCACCAGTTCGACGGTGTCCAACGGCGTGCGCGGCGCCGGTGGTGCTGACCCGGGCGCGGGCGAGGGCCCGGGCACGGGCGCAGGCGCAGGCGCAGGCGCATGCGCGGGGAAGGCCTCGGGCACGGGCGCCGGCGAGGGCCGGGCGCGGGGAAGGGCCCGGGCGCCGGCGCGGGCGCGGGGAAGGCCCCGGGCACGGGAGCCGGCGAGGGCCCGAGCGCGGGGAAGGGCCCGTGCACGGGTGCAGGCGCAGGCGCGGGCGCCGGCGCGGGGAAGGCCTCGGGCACGGGCGTGGGCGAGGGCCCGGACGCGAACGCGGTCTGACCGGTGCGCCGGTTCATGTCAATTTCGTCGACACAGCCGCCCGTGAGCAGCATGAGTGTGGGCTCGTCATCTTGGACCACATGAACCTGCTCCTCCCGCTTGGACTTGCTTCGGCAATCTCTAGCCCAATGGCCGAGCTTGCCGCAATTGCGGCACTTGTCGCCCTTTCGGGCTTGCCCGGAGTTTGATCCGTCCGAGGTCCCGCCGCCGCCGCCGCCGTTGCGGCCTCGCCCACCGCGGCGCTTGCCGCGGTTGTTCGCTCCACCATTGTTGCGCCGCGCCTCCTGCTCCTTCTTCTTGTGGCGCTCGAGCCATTCCTCCTCTGTTAAGTACAGCTTGCCTCCAGTACTCAGGGAAGATGATGCCGAGGACTGCACCGAATCCTCTGCTGCCTTAAGTCTGCCTGTGACTTCCTCGAGCGAGAGTGTGGAGATGTCAAGTAATGTTTCGATGGAGAGGATGAGTTGAGTGAACCTGGGGCGAGCGACACGAAGATATTTCTCGACTACTTTGTCGGCAGGTTCTGGGTCGCCGAGGGTGGCAAGCTGGTTGACGACCGCCGTGAGCCTCATGGCGAAGTCCTCCACTGTTTCGCCGTCGCGGAAGGCGATTGACTCGTACTCCGCGCGCACCTTCTGAGCGCTCGCCTTGCGGATGCGATCATCACCTACTCGGAGAGTCTTGATGCAGTCCCACGCCTCCTTCGCCGACTCTTTGGTCGCCAGTGTGGAGATCATCTCCGGCGGGACTGCACTGCAAATGGCATCCAGCGCCATTCGGTCTTCATGGAGCTCGACGTCGCACGGGTCGATGGCGTCCCACAGGCACCGTGCCTGCAGCTTGATCTTCATCAACAGGGACCAATCGTTGTAGTTCGTCTTGGTCAGCATCGGGTAGGAAGCCGCTCCGCCAACCTCCTTGAGCACACGCTGGACAACAACCTCGCGTCCACCATCGCCGCGATGTCGAGGTCGTCCGCGTGAGGGCGAGCGCCTGCGTTGCCTCCTCTGAGGCGAGCTTGAACTACCAGATGCGGGAGCCGACATGGCTCTGATACCAATTGTCAGGAAACCCCAACAGATCGTTGGCAATAACTCAGACGAACACTACGCACACGGGCACTGTAGTTGATCCGAAAACAGAGTACACGAGTGTTTGTGCTGCGATGAAGCTGCAGCTTTTCGGTGGTTTTCTTCTCCTTTTATTGTGCAGAAAACATGCAACATGCAAAACAGAAAAAATGCATCGGAGTGCTCCACATCGCGATATCGTCGCGTTCATCCCCACGACTCCATGATGTGCTCTCGTCCGTTGCTTGCTCGGTCAGTGCAGCGAGCTATTCTTGCGCATATCTCTACACGCACGGCTTCCACAGATCGGAGCTCATGCTCATGCACAAAGGAATCCAAAGTATAACAAATTAGCTAATGTTAGACATGCAAGATTTATACTAACAGCAACGTCGTCGTGGTCTCTTTGGCGGTGGTGGTGGCAGCGGCGTCTGACGATGAGGTGGACGATGACAGCTCCGCCGCCATGACCGCTGACCTCGCCGCGAGCATCCACCGGTGCGCCGTGAACGTCTTCCCCTGGACCTCGATGGACACGTCCCCGCCGCCTTGCTTCTTCCAGAGGAGATCAGCGAGGTGGCGGTGCAGGTTGGACGGCGGCACCTTCACGCCGTCCTTGAGCTGAGCCCCTGCTCCGCCGTTGACAAAGGCGAGCTCGCATAGGACGGTGAAGCCGTCGTCGTTGAGACATCCCGACGCCTCGAGCTCCGGTCTCTTGATCTTCATCCCGAAATCGTTTTTGGAGAAGTCGACGCCGGACATGCTTTGGATGAACAACGGCACTGGCTTCCCGTCACTGTCCACCAGGCTGAACCTGACGTTGCCGACGACCGGCTGGACGTCGCAGCGGGCCATGCCGACGTAGATGGAGACGGCGCCGGCGTCGCCGGGGCCGTGCCCGTTGGGGTAGAACTGGATGTACCACCTGCGGTCGCCGACGATGAAGCCGCTGGCCTCGACGAACTCGCCGTTGGGGGCCTTCCTCGTGCGCGAGTACCCGTCGATCCTGACAAGGTGGGACACCGTCGCAGGCGTGGCGGTCACGGCGTACCTAGCCGGCGGGTGGCTGGGGAGGAGGAAGTCGATGAGCGACCATAAGAGGTCCATGATGGAGAAGATGGAGGCAGCAGGGAGGAGAGGGCCGGCGCCGCCGCTGCTCGTGGGATCGAGATCGGTTCAGCCGGAGTGCGGGACGAGGATATCAACTAGGGTGGTTATATATATAGCGGTATGGGCTTTTCTATAGCCCAGTCTGAATAGTCCACGCTCGATCGGCTGAAACAAACAGATCAATGACATTTGATAGATGCTGTAAACAGACAAATATAATAACTAAAAAGATAATCAATTGAATCATACGAGGCTTGTCGGACTAGAAGTCTGAACACGGCAAAGGAGACCATGTAGGAAAAAAGAGGAGGTTATCTTCAAGCGTAGTCATCTTCCGTACATGTAACAGGATATAATTACAGGGACCTTTAGTCCGTGTGCACTCATATGCGGGCACAAACACGCTCCCAACACACTTGTACGTTCAAGCCCATGTGCATAGCCCTACGTGCTTCGAGACCGTTTTGGTGTTTTTCCTTTCTCATTCGCAAGCCCGCACGTTTTCTCGGTCTAACACAGAAACTTTGTTTAAAAACAATAAGTTTTCTATGTAAAATCGTTGTGCATTAATAGTAAGTTTTCTATAGAAACTTCTCCTCGGTAACTTTTTACGTGATTATAGAAATGACTTTGTACCCAAATTATATTTTTAAAATAGCTAAATTTCTGATGTAATTATATGTATTATAAAATAGATAAGTAAAAAATCAAGTTGAGATTTAAAAAACAAAGTATCGCTGCTCATGGGTGTCCAGTGTCAGTGTGGCCAATATGGTCCATGTCATCCTCATACCTAGCCCATCTAGAGCCCACGTGTATTCCCTCCACAGCCCACATGCTTTGTCCCATACACCATACATAAGTTACTAATACCATTACATGATATTATAGTTTCACAAATTTTAAGAGCAATTCGTTCTTTTCCATAAACACAATTTGAAATTAAAAACTTTCATCATATTCTTCCTATTTTTCATTTTCTTTTTTCCTCATTCTTTCTCTATCTTTGATAACAAAAGCACTAACTCTAGCCACTAACGCTTACCCTAAGCTCTGGGATCTGTTCAGATATCAAATATAATGTGTAATATTTATGTTATTTTTACGCATGGGTTTACGTACTTCATTAATATAATCACTATACATATATATTACGTAATGCATTTATGTTACTAAACTACTACCTCCATTAACTTTTATATGGCATATTTTGATTATAAAACGGAGAATACCCAATATAGGCCCTAAAGTTTTGCTCCCTTGATCAATTTAGTCCCAGATCTTTCGTATTGTCCAAATGAATCCTTAAATTTGTCAAATGGGTCAATATTGTTCTTGGGCCTACCAAAATCATCACGTGGGCATGCCATGTCATACTCCTATGCAAAATCTATGATGAATTATTCAATTTACCCTTATATACGCCATAGAAAAATGAAAGAAAAAATAGAAAATAGAAACAATAAGTGTAAGGGTGAATTAGACATATACCATAGGAAAAAATATTTTTTCTATTGTTTACTCTTTTGACATATACCATAAGAAAATTTCTATCTTTATCCTTACGTTTACTAAGATAAAACAATTTCGCATAGATTTTGCATGGGAGGATGACATGACATGCCCATGTAGCAATTTTGGTGGCATAAGGACTAAACTGACCCATGAACAAAACTTAAGGCTATTCTCCCATTGTAGAATGTCAAACTTTGAATATTTTGACCAACAATTAATAAAACCACAAGTATATTTAGTATATACTCTCCCCATTCATAAATATAAGGGATCAGAGGATTCAAAATTTATTTACAAATATAAGGTGTTATGGGTAGATCCCACACATTAACTCACCTCACATTTGGAAAAAAAATGCATGCCATTTAATTAGGCCTACCACTAGGAATTCTTACCCATACCCACCCCATACGGCCACACTATTTGGGGAGGGTGTGGGTAAAGAGAAATTACCTGTGGAGACTGTTTGGAGGAGGGTCCAAACGCCCCACGACACACGTAACCGTTTAGGAAGTTTAGTGTCACACCATAAGCTTTTCCCTTAATAGAGCCACACCAAAGAAAATGCCAAAAGAAATTATTTTATTAAGGCAGGAAAAATAATTAATGGTGAAAATATTAAATAATAGTCCATCATGGCTGGGAATATTTTTCTTGTATTCCCCTTTCCAAATACACTAACATGATTTTTATTAGAATTTTTAGAGCACTGAAAATATTTTAAATAAATCAACAAGCTTTATCAGAATTAAATCACTGGGAATTCCAATCCCTTTTTCTTTCCTTTTTCCTTTCTCTTTTTCTCTCCTGAGCCGTCGGCCCATTCCTCCCTCTCCCCGCGCGCGGCCTGACACGGCCCTGCCGCGCCTCTTCCCGCTCCCCTCTCTCTGACGAGCTGGGCCCGCTATGGCCACTGCGCTTGCTCGCCTCTCCCACTGACAGGCCGCGCCCGTCTATCAGCTTCGTCTTCCTCCCACCAATCTCGGCCTCACCCGAGCCATGCAACGCCGTCGATCTTCTTGCCCGTTCATCCTGCTCCCGCATCCCCCCTCCATTCAAACTCACGCAGACCCGGTCACCTCCACGTCCCCCGCCCCATTTCCCCCACTCTACCACGGAAACCACGCATGCACGCGCCCACTTCGCCCTGCCGCCCACCTCGCCCTTCCCTCTGTGAAATTCGGCCACTTTCGACCATGATCTCAGCCTCCCCATGCTATATAAACCCTCACCATTGCCTCCTCTCCCTTTTCCCCCAAAATCCCGAGCTCCCCGTGCCCTCTAGCCCACTCCGCACTATGAATCCGAAGCGCCGCCGTGCTCCGCCGCCTCCAGCCGTCACTCGCCACCGTTCCAGATGCCGCCGAGTAGAGCCCTCGCCTCCGCCACGTTCGCTAGACCCCTGAGAACCCCGTCCGGCCGCCGTTTGCCCAATTCCACCACTGGAGCTCTCCATCCTCGTGTGAGGTGAGTGTCGCCGCCACCGAAGCCCTTCGGCCGCGGTTTCCCATCGTGTTTCTCGGCCTTTTACCCATCCTAACCCCTCTGCGTCTCTGCCAGGACCTCCCCGTCCCTGTTCACCCCTCCATCGCCATTGAACGACGCCGGAGCTCGCTCCCTGTCATCCTCCTGAGCCATCGCTGCCGCCTAACTCCTCTTCTCGCCGCCGTTCGCCGCTCCCCGGTCGCCGCGAACCCTCGGTGAGACTCCCTCGTCTTCCCCATCTTCTCCGCCGCTCACCACGGTACTCCGCCGTGCTGGCGGGGGTACTGCCCCGTTCGCCCCTGGCCGTCCGATCTGACTCGGTCCACCATGCGCCACCGTCCCTTGAGTCACTAACCGGTGGGGCCTGCCTATCGGCGCTGGTCTCCTGGTCCGCTGATGCCATTAATGCTTTTAGTTGCGCAATAAATCAATAAGGTTTTGTTTTTGTATAGTAAAAGCACAGAGAATCTTTAAAAATTCATAACTCATTCATACAAGCTCTGATTAATTCCATTCAAATTTTATCAAGTCCAAAAAAATGCCAAGAATCCATTAAAAATAGTTTTAGCTCATGTTTTAGTGTTCTCATATACTGTTTTATTTTTTTATGACTTACGTGTCGCTGGAAACCGATGTTTCCGAAACTCCCGTGTACTACGAGGTTGTCGTAGAAGTTACAGAGCCGGAGCAAGGCAAGTTACATCGTACTCTTGATCATTTCGTCCCTATTTTATGCCAATTATTTGTTTTATTTAAATAAACATGCATGTTTTGTTATTTCATGTGGTTTAGGGTATGACCTATATATGTATAGTTGATATGGTTTGATGAACCCCTATTCCTTTGTAACCTGGGTAACAATATGACTAGAATATGTTCTTAGGTTTGCTTAGCCATGCTTAGAATGAGCTAGCTCACCTTGGGGGATGAATACTCTTTATTATATATGGTTCGACCTTATGTTGGGATGATGGAACTGTGGACATGGATAATTATATAAATAAATTATGACCTTAATGGTGGGCTGTAGGTGCATGGTTTTGCTAGTCGCACCCATGGAAAATTAAGGACCGGTTCACGGAAACCCCTTGAGTAGTTTTCAATACATACCACAAGCCGGCGTGGGCAACAGCTGGTCTTGTAGCGCAGCTTCTCCCTCTCCTAGGCACTATTGGTGAGGATGGGCGTGATGGAGTTTGGTCAGCTCGGGGTCGGGTTGATTGGCTTATGGATCCATTGTGACGCAAGGGGGGTAGCCTGGCCGATATGGTGTGCCCTGTCTATAGGTGCAACCTCAGCGTGGTGTGGATGGTTGGGGATGAGTTGCGTGAATAGTCTTGTCACAGCCTCTCATGGGGTGTCGTGGTGATATGCCGGCACACGGGAATGTGTGTGGGGCTATGGCTTGTGAGTATAGTTGTGGAGGCCATAGGCCCCGGGTACCTCATCACAAGCATATGGGCCACTCGGATAGAGGATGGGCTGAGTCTTGTAATTAGAGATAAGATAGCACCCGGCAGATTTTGCCTTCTACAATAAGGGAAACACAGTCTTAGTCAGATAAGTTTCTATCTCTAAGAAGGAAATCCCTTGGCCATATCTAGCTGGGATTCCTATCCTGTATCCCTGTCCCCCAGTATATAAGGGGAGGCAGGGCGCCCCATGAGGGTGCAAGATCATTGATCGACAGAACCCCTCAGAGGAATAACACCACAACTGGACGTAGGGTATTACCTCACATTGAGAGCCTGAACTAGTATAATCTCTTTGCGTTCCTCTGCAATCCACCGAGTTTCCCCTTGTCAAGTAGCCTTATAGTTCTATTGCCGGTGTAAAACATCGACAGTTGGCACGCCAGGTAGGGGCTCCGGCGAGTTTCACATTTACAAGCTCGATGGATCCAGCAACCAGAATCGACGGCGACAAGTTCTCCCCTGGAGACATAATCTCTTTTGGAAGCCTCGATTTCATCGCCGACCAGATCAGCAACCTTACCTTGGCCGGAGAAGATCCAATCCAACCGGCCGAGGAGCCAGCCGACGTTGAGCCAGTCAGCCCACAGAACGCCATAATCTCCTTCAATGATCTACTGCGGCAGTCCTTTACTTCGCCGAGCATTGGGACAACTCTCTCCTTCGGCGTCCGACTTGCGCTAGGCCTTGAGCCAGCCCGGGTTGGGCCAAGAATGGGAGAGATCGTCAATTTTCCACACGGATTCGGCGACGCTGCGGATCTACATCCCGTGCAATAGACCCGATCTCCTGCGATTCAGTTTGGACATGGCCAAGCGCCGTTTCAGATTGGATCTGGAGAGGTCGGAGTCATTCTTACTCCGATAAACTACGCGGAGTCCGACTCCAAGTCGGATAACGGTTCAAACGCGAGTTCGGACTCCAGTCTGGCGAGTTTCCTCCTCCCCCGGGAGATCTTCATGGCTTCAACACCACCACCCGAGGGGTGCCGACTGCGCGCCGACTGCGACAACAAGAGGAGGCTGATCACAAGGCTCACAATGATGGGCTACGCAAGGCTGGGCGAGCAGCTCGGCAGCAGATTCTCCAGACGAAAGTCGGCGACCACGACGTCTTCGTCACGCTAACAGAATGTCGTGGCCACCGCAACCTTGCTAGACACGCTCTAGCTCGGGCCTGATCACCAGGCCACCCCAACCATCGCCAAGATCAAGGTGATGATTACGGCTGCTGCCTGCCAACAACAACAACAGCATTTAGGTGACACCATAATACTGACTAACCGGTCGGGATCTCCAGCGGCGGGTTCATCTACATCAGTACGGCGCCGGGCGGCTGGCTCAAGTCGGCCATGCGAGGAGTCAAGGCAAACCTCACTCGGCAATACCAACAACGACAACCGGCGGCGACACTAGTATGACCGCCGGCCCAACCAAGATCTCTGAGAACGCCTACAACACGACCTCCGCCACACCATCAACACCCGGTGTCACGAACGACGAGAGGATGAGCGCCGCTGACTAGAGGATGAAAACGAGCACTTCGGTCTCCATCACAAGCGGTTAAACCGCCGTGGTCAAAGCCCAAGCCCTCATGAAGACGAAGGCATTCCAGCTTTCACCCGGGAGCTACAAGACGTCGACTGGCCGACTAGCTTTAAGCCCTCAGGAATTGAAAAGTATGACGGCAAAACAAATCTCGAGTCCTGGCTCACCGTATATACCTTGGCAGTTCGAGCTGCCGAGGGAGACCACAAAGCCATGTCTAACTACCTCCCAGTCGCGCTAGCCAACTCGGCGAGAACATGGCTGACAGGGCTCCCAAGGCAGTCGATCGGTTCCTGGGGAGAACTCAGGGAGTGGTTCATCGCCAATTTTCAGGGAACCTACGAGAGGCCATCTTCTGAGCACGATTTGTATCAACTACACTAGAAGAAGAACGAGTCTCTACGTGACTTTATCAAGAGATTCTCTGAGAAGCGCAACAAGATCCCAATGATCAGAGACGAGGCCGTCATCGCCGCCTTCCGCAAGGGAGTAAAGGACGCTCCGTTCATCGCGAAGTTCACTTGGAAGCCACCATCCTCTGTCCGGGCTCTTTTCGACATGGCGAACAAGTACGCCAACTCGGCTAAAGCAGTCGCAGAGGCCCTCGACAAGAAGAAGGAGTTCCGACAGAAAGAACAAAAGGCGAAAGCCGACGAGCCATCTCAAAACAAGACCGGCGGCCACAAGCGGAAGTCGGACAACGAGGTGGGCAACATGGAGCGTACTCGGTCGCGGACCTAGCGGAATAACGACTACCAGAAAGTCATGAGCGGGCCATGCCCCTTCCACCCCAAAGGCAAGCATGCGGCCAAAGACTGCTACATGCTCAAGAAGTTTGCCTCTGAGCAGGCTTTATCATCTGGCGCCGACAAGGACAATGACAAGCCAGACTCAAGCCCGGCCGACGATTTTCAAGATCCTCAGGCCGAGCTCAATCACATCTTCGGAGGGCCGCTCGCG
This sequence comes from Oryza meyeriana var. granulata, assembly GCA_003991445.1. Classification (NCBI taxonomy): domain Eukaryota; kingdom Viridiplantae; phylum Streptophyta; class Magnoliopsida; order Poales; family Poaceae; genus Oryza; species Oryza meyeriana. The sequence goes on from RYFJ01000883.1 coordinate 66,955, forward strand.
TACGAGTCCAAGCGAAAACAGAAGCTATCTGCACGCGACGTCAACACGGTCTTTACGGCGGACACCCCCCAGTACCTGCGCTGGTCAGAGATGGCCATTACATTCAATCGCGCAGATCACCTAGATCGGGTCTCGAAGGTGCTCATAGACGGAGGCAGTGCACTCAATATCCTATTCGCCAAGACTCTGGATGAGATGAAGATCCTTCGTTCAGATCTATGGCCGAGTACGGTGCCCTTCCATGGGATAATTCCCGGCCTCTCTTCAACACCACTCGGGCAGATTACTTTGCTAGTAACCTTCGGCACGCGGGATAACTTCCGCACAGAAAACGTCTGCTTCGAGGTCACCAACTTCGAGACTGCGTACCACGCCATACTCAGACGATCGGTGCTCGCCAGATTCATGGCGGTACCGCACTATACATATATGGTGCTCAAGATGCCAGGGCCAGCAGGAGTTCTCTCCCTACACAGCGATGTTAAGCAAGCCTTCACCTGCGGCAAGGAGAGTTGTGAATTGGCTCAATCACAAGAGGCAGCAGTCAGGCGTGACAACATCCGGCAAGCCGTCACAGCAAAAGTCAAGCAGGATCCAGTTCCGACCAAAAAAGCAGCGAAGTCGAGAATTTCAGCGGACTCGGACACAAAGAAGATTCCCCTAGACCCTTCCGACCCCTCCAAGACCGCTCTAGTTAGGACTGGACTCGACCCCAAATAGGAAGACGCGCTCGTCACCTTCCTCCAAGCCAACAAGGATATCTTCACGTGGAAACCATCTGACATGCCGGGCGTACCAAGGGAGGTGATCGAGCACGCCCTAAACGTGAAGACAGACGCCAAGCCAATCAAACAATGGCTGCCCCGCTTCGCTCAAGACCGAAAGGATGCTATCCGGGAGGAGATTACAAAGCTTCTCGCAGCCGGGTTCATCAAAGAGGTCTATCATCCGGATTGGCTGGCAAACCCAGTCCTGGTCCAGAAGAAAAACGGTAAATGGCGCATGTGCGTCGACTACACCGATCTCAACAAGGCGTGCCCCAAGGACCCGTTTGGTTTACCAAGAATAGACCAGGTGGTGGACTCAACTGCAGGGTACGACCTTCTCAGCTTTCTCGACTATTACTTGGGATACCATCAAATCAGCTTGAAAAAGGAGGACTGTCTCAAGACATCTTTTATCACGCCGTTTGGAGCATATTGCTACATCACCATGTCGTTCGGTTTGAAAAACGCTGGAGCAACGTATCAACGGGCAATTCAGCGGTGTCTACACACTCAGATTGGGTGCAATGTGGAAGCCTACATTGACGACGTGGTAATCAAGACTAAGTCCAAAGAAGACCTCATCGCTGACCTGAAAGAAACCTTCCTCAATCTTCGAAGGTTGAAGATGAAGTTAACCCGGAAAAATGTGCCTTGGTATACCATCCGGCAAGCTACTCGGCTTCATCGTCTCACATTGCGGCATCGAGGCCAACCCTGAGAAAGTCAACGCAATAATGAACATGGCTCCCCCGACTAACCAGAAGGACATCCAGAAGCTGACAGGCTGCATGGCGGCACTCAGCCGGTTTATTTCCCGACTGGGCGAACGAGGTATGCCCTTTTTCAAATTGTTGAAGAAAGCCGATGACTTCCAGTGGACTCCCAAAGCCCAACAAGCCTTCAAAGACTTCAAGAAATTTCTCACATCACCCCCCGTGTTGGCGTCACCCATGCCCCAAGAACCGCTAATGCTATATCTGGCGGCAACTACTCAGGTAGTCAGTGCGGTGCTGGTGGTTGAGGGACCCAAACCGGGTCACATCCAAAAAATACAACGGCCAGTTTACTTTGTCAGCAAAGTCCTTGCCGACTCAAAAACGAGATATTCGCAGGTCCAAAAGCTACTTTACGGCCTACTCATCACTATCCGGAAGCTGGTGCATTATTTTCAAGCACACCAAGTCACAGTGGTCACATCATTCCCACTCGGGGATGTCCTACACAACCGCGAGGCCACCGGCCGAATCGCTAAATGGGCGCTCGATTGATGGCGTTCGACATCACCTTTCAGCCACGGACAGCAATCAAATCATAAGCTCTAGCCGACTTCGTGGCCGAGTGGACAGAAGTTCACCTACCCACATCAACAGAAAAGCTAGAGTACTGGACAATGTACTTCAACGGTTCTCTACGGATCGGCGGCGCCGGGGCTAGCGTCGTACTGACGTCCCCCACTGGTGAAAAACTTAAGTATGTTCTACAAATCCACTTCCCAGCTTCCCACAACGTCGCCGAGTACGAGGCACTTATCCACGGGCTCTGCATCGCTATATCACTCAGAATACGTCGACTAGTTGTGCACTGGGACTCCCAGCTCGTGGTAAACCAAGTAATGAAAGACTGGATGTGTCTCAACGATACCATGGCGGCATACTATCAGGAGGTCCGCAAGATGGAGAACAAGTTCGACGGGCTGGAGATAACACATGTCCTATGACAATACAATGATGCTACAGACGAACTGGCAAATATGGGATCCAAGCGAGAAGCAGTTTCGACTGGAATCTTTGTTGAGCAACTCATGGAGCCATCAGTCAAGAAGAAACCGGCACCGGAGCAGTCGGGAGGCGAACCTACCCCGGCTACAGACGAGGTGCTGCACATATGTCAAGACTGGCGAACTCCTGTTATCAAATTCCTCCTGGACGATAAACTCCTAGATGATCGCAGTTAGGCCGAGCAAGTCAAACGTCGAAGCAAGAGCTTCCTGCTAGTCGGAGAAGACCTGTACCGAAGAAGCGCATCCGATGTCCTCATGTGCTGCGTCACCACCGAGGAGGGCAAGCAGATTCTGCAGTCAATTCACTCGGGCATATGTGGCAACCACGCCACATCCAGGACGTTAGTCAGAAAGGCTTACCGGCTGGGATTTTCTGGCCAACAGCAGTAACAGACGCCAAGGACATTGTTTGCACATGCGAAGGCTGCCAGTTCTATGCACGACAAACCAATCTCCCAGCCCAAGAACTCCAAACTATCCCTATTTCTTGGCCATTCGCGGTATGGGGGCTCGACATGGTCGGGCCTTTCAAGAAAGCGCCAGGAGGGTTCACACATCTATTCATCGCAGTTGACAAGTTCACCAAGTGGATCGAGGCCAAACCCGTTGCAACAATAACAGCGGCACGAGCAAAGGACTTCATCATGAGTATACTATACCGATTCGGGGTCCCTAACCGCATCATCACCGACAACGGTACTCAGTTCACGGGCGGCGTATTCCAAGACTTCTGTGAAGAGTTCGGCATCAAGATCTGCTACGCATCTGTGGCACACCCACGGAGCAACGGACAGGTTGAACGAGCCAATGGTATGGTCTTACAGGGTATCAAGGCCAGGATATTCAATCGACTACAACCATATGCGGGCCGGTGGGTACATGAACTCCCATCAGTTCTATGGTCTCTTAGAACCACGGTTAGTCGGGCAACAAGGCAATCCCCTTTCTTCCTGGTCTACGGTGCCGAGGCTATGCTACCTACCGAGTTATAGTTCGGCTCTCCACGAGTTCAGGCTTACTCAGAAGACATCTCCAATAACACCCAACTGGTCGAATTAGATTAGCTGGAAGAAGCGAGGGACATCGCAACAATCCAGTCGGCAAGGTATCTACAAAGCCTGCATCGCTACCACAATTGCAATGTCTGTGGCCGCGCCTTTTTGGTCGGGGATCTCATCTTGAGGAAAATACAAACCACCAAAGACAGGCACAAATTATCCCCAATCTGGGAAGGGCCGTTCATTATAGCCGAGGTCACGCGGCCAGGCGCCGATCGACTGAAGACCAAAGACGGTGCCCCCATTAGCAACTCATGGAATATAGAATAGCTACATCCTTTCTATACCTGAGTTTTAACATTTTTTCCATGTGTACAGTTCTCGACTCACTATGCCGCTTGTCCCAACCGAGTAGTGAGTCGGGGGCTGCATGTATCATATGTGCTTTGTCAATAATATACGACCCTACGTTACTTATGTTATGAAGTTTTACTACGACTCTATTACGTTTGCCCTAGTACAGATTCCTGGTGAACGATTTTACTAAGTTCCTATAGACTAACTCGGCGCAGACCATATGGTCAGGTAAGACTAATGACAACTGAGTAACAACTTAGAGCTTGGCGGCATTACACATATATTTACACATGTACTCACAAAAGTTTCTGCATATCAACTACATGATACATTGCTCTTACAGACCCAGGTCTCGGGTAATTATCTCCGTAGTCGGCCTTGCCCCGGCTATCAGCTCCAAAGCCTCCTCAGGCGTCGTCTCCTCGGCAAACCCCTCCCCGATGGCTTCAATGTCCGCACTTGGGTAAATGGATTTGGTCATCGCCAAGGTCTGGGCCACGCCGGCAATAACATGCTCATCCGAGTACCTCTTCAGGGCACTCGGTGCATCTTCAAGGCGCGCCTCTACCTGGGGGGATCCTGGTGCAGCTGGTTCCCACGAGGCAAGGGTCTATAAAGTCAAGGAGCCCTTTCACCGACTCGACGAGGGCCTCCCGTGACCACCGGACAAGTCTTATCTCCTCTCTGTAAGCCTTAAACTGGGCCTGGGAGTTGACTCTTGTAGCTGCCCAGGTTCATCGGCGAGTAAACTCGTTAGGCAAAACGGCAAACGGAGCAATAAATGGATTGGTTAAAGTCACTGTCAGGGCGGAGGCTTACTTTTATAGTCGGCCTCCCACTTGGCTACGACCTTCTCCAGTTCGTCTTTTTCGTCCTCGAGCTTGGCGGCGGCCTTCTTCAGATCGGCCTTCTCTTGCTCGAGCTCGGCATTGGCCTTTGTCAGACTGGCCTCGCTTCTTTCAAGCTCGGCCCTGGCTCTCTCGGCCTCCTCCAGCCGGACTTTTTCCTCTGCTCAGGCCTCCAACTCGGCTTCGAGGGCTGCACATCAAAACAGTCAAGTACTCGGCATGGCAGTCAGGACGCAACTAGGCAGTCAGGAGATAGCATAGCTGGAGGAATCACAACAAGGGCTTGGTCATGAAGGTTTAGGCGGGGAACTTACCTTTGATCTTCTTGGCTTAGTCCCACTTTTCGGTCCTGAGCTGAGCGACGGCATCCCTTAGCCAAGTCTCCCGCCCCTCCAACATGGTCTTCAGCTCTCAAAGCTAGTCCAATTCTTGGAGGTGAGGGGCGACCTCGGTCAGGACCTCGTTCATCTTCTCGGCGTGATCGACGAGTTTCTGAGAAAAACAAGTCGGAGCAAAGTCAGTTGTTAGGGTGTTACACAAGGAAGACTATCAAGACCCCAGCACAATGAAAACGACACCTGAATCCCCTAGGAGGCGGTGATCGTGGTCTAGAGCAAGCCTTCAAGCTCCTTTCTCGCCGCGGTCTCATCGTGTTTGTACCTTTTTGCGGTTCCGTCGGGCGCCATCCAGCGGAATGTCCTAGCAAACTTGCGCGATGGCGCCTCAATCCTAGGGAGGTTCGGCAATTCTGGCGGCAGCGACGATGACGACGACGACAACGACCATGGCGGCGATGGAGTCCTGGCCCCCACCTCAGCGGCCCCTGTGGCCTCGGGGGCTGACTCGGGGGCTCCGGCAGGGGCTTCAACAGCAGGCGTTGGCTCAGGGGCTAGGTCGGCAGCTTCGGCAACTGCCCCTTGGTCGGCCAGCGCCGGCGGCCCTGCAGTCGGGACAGTCTCGGTCTCCACGACTGAGACGGCCTCTGGCTCGGCAGGTATGCTCACGGGCACCGGCTTGGCTGGGGCAGGCTCAACGATCGGAGCGGCCGGTGCGGTCTCCTTAAGATCGATATCGACGCGTTTCCTGCATAACAAGTCAGACATTAAAACATTGCTACAGCGGACAAGAATTCTAGAAGATTCAACACAGCTCACCTCTTGGAGAACTTAAGTTTCCCACCGGGTGATCCGGGCCCCGATGGCGCGCTGCGACCGGCTCTCGAGCCGTCAGCGTGGCAGTCGGTGGTGGCGTTCTCTCCTGAGTCATTCTCATTTGAGGTATGGCCGGCTCGGGCGCTTGGGTACTCGACGGTGCTTCCCCTGACCGCGTACTCGGTGGCACCTTCGACGGGCTCGACCATGTTGAGCTCGGCTGCGCTGGTCCCGGTCTGTGACTTGATGGCCTAGGTGCCGCGCCGGCTGTGTCCCTTATCCTCAGGCTTCCTGCTGCGGCACTCGGCGTCATGGCCTTCTTGCCCCGATATGTAACTGGTTTTTTCCCCGCTCTCTTGGAGTCGGGTTGGGTAGCAGAAGGACTTCTCGGCCTCTTCTTTGACTTGGAGGCAGACAACGGGCGGGAATCATCATCAAACTTCTCGCACCACTACAGATGATTCAACAAAGTATATCACACAATGCTGGGCAATCATATATACAAGTCCACTGGCATTCATTATAGGAGAAAGACGAGGGTTACCTGGGGATGGGGCTGATTGTGGCTATAAGACGCGATGCGGCGTTTCTCATCCTTGGTCTCGACCACCCCGCTGGAGAAATAACCAAACAGGGTTTCGGTCACTTTTTGCTCGTTGGCCGACTCGTGGCTAACTCGGTCAAGGTCATATTTTCCCTGGTAATCCTAGCCAAATGCGCCTCTCAGTATCAGTGGCTGGATGCGCCGAGTCAGAAAACGCCTGGCCACCCAAGGTCCGGTCAGGCCGGCTTTCTTGAAGCTATCCAATTTCACCAACAATTGATGCACTTGGCCCATCTCCTCAAAGGTTGGATCTGCTGACCAATTTGGTGAAACCATTGGTGGCAAGCCGGTAAATGGATGCAAGGAGGGTGTCAGATCTGAACAATAGAACCACTCCTTGTGCCAACCTTTCAAGGAGGATTTCAAAGAAAGATCGATATATGTTTTCTTCCTCTCACTCCTCAATTGAAGACCAGCCCCCCCCAATCACTTGGATGTTACTCTTGGAGGGCTGGGGTTTAATGTGGAACAGATGCCTGAAGAAGTTGAAGTGGGGTTCCACACCCAAAAAGCACTTGCAGAGAGTCACAAATATGGAAATTTGAAGGATAGAGTTGGGATTCAAATTCACCAACTCCAATCCGTAGAAGTCAAGGATGCGGCAGAAGAATGCAGAAGAGGGAAGGAACAAACCCCGGTCGAAAAAAGAGGCAAAAACTACAATTTCACCGGATCGGGGATTTGGAACCGACTCACCCTTAGCCGGCCGCCAATGAATCACCTCCTGGCTTTGCAGCTTCAACTGATTCTCCAGCAGCTTCAGCTTCACCGAGCCGCAATCCAAAGTCGGCCAGGCGTTCTCCGACGCACCCGCAGAATTCGAAGCCTTCGACATGGTTGGGGGCGGAGAAGTTTGGGGGAAATGCGATTGGTGGCTTGGAATAGACGAAGAAGATCGGAATCGCCCGAGTTTTAGTGGAGAACAGCGAGCAGCAGCAAACCCCAGCGAAGCGAAAGGCGAAATTTGGGCGCGGAGGCGGAAGACGAAACGATTGGTTGCTTTGGGGAAGATGAAGGAATATTTTTCTCTCTCCCCGTCTTTTATAGAGCCTGCACCGACTAAATGGGCTTGGGCCTACACAGTCGGCACGGGGCTACCAAGATATGAGTTTCTACAGTAACACGCTCATAATGGGCCGCTCGCGGGCTGTGTTAAAATCACAGTGCTGGTGTTACTAACAGGAACCGATGAGGTAAACAGATATGCTTCATGAGAGTCTTATTGCTAAACATATATGTTTGGGTATCTGTTTTATCCACTAGGTCCCGAGGATATATCCTTACAAGGATCACAAGCTAGTCTTCATTAAAATTAGGGATGCAGGTATCTTTCTTGAGTACACCTGACCACGCAATGGATTTATTTTCATACAGTGGTACTCGGCCTACATGCTTGGCCAACAGTTGCCATGAGCAACATTATTCCGGCTGATATGACGCTGAAGAGTCTAACTTTCGAGTAGTGCACTACTCGAGAGGGACTATAAACCTTCTTTCCAGCTGACATGAAGCTGAGCAGTCTAACTTCCGAGTGGGACGCCACTTAGGAAAGACTATAAACCCCCTGTTCCAGCTAACATGAAGCTGAAGAGTCCCATATACGAGTGGCATGCTACTCGGTAAGACTATAAATCATATTCCGGTTGACATGATACCGAAGAGTCTCATATACCAATAGTAATCTACTCGGGAAAGACTGTAAGGTTAAAGATCTTTGACTTTATATTTAATTATCTTCACAATTAAGCACAAAGTCGAGGGCTACACCTAATAGGTGCGCCTATTTGGCGCACACTATTCATTTATCAATATGAAGCCCTTCATAGCCTCGTTGCCAACTGACATGAAGCAGGACTCGGGAAGAAGAAGCACTCAGACAAAGAGTACTCGGGAGTAATGCACTCGGGCAATCTTCACCGTGGAGGAAGAGCACTCGGCATTAGCTGTGACTCAACTATGAAGATCTTAGGGGCTACTGTGGAGGCCATGGGCTCCGGGTACCTCATCACAAGCATATGGGCCACACGGATAGAGGATGGGCCGAGTCTTGTAATTAGAGATAAGATAGCACCCGGTAGATTTCAGTTTGTACAATAAGGGAAACACAGTCTTAGTCGGATAAGTTTCTATCTCTAAGAAGGAAATCCCTTGGCCGTATCCGGCTGGGATTCCTATCCTGTACCACTGTCCCCCAGTATATAAGGGGAGGCAGGGCGCCCCATGAGGGCGCGAGATCATTGATCGACAGAACCCTTCAGAGGAATAACACCACAACTGGACATAAGGTATTACCTCACATCGAGGGCCTGAACCAGTATAATCTCTTTGCGTTCCTCTGCAATCTACCGAGTTTCCCCTTGCCGAGTAGCCATATAGTTCTATTGCTGGTGTAAAACATCGACAATAGTTGTACACCTCTGGCCAGAGTTAAAATCTATTTGAATAGCCGTGCCCACGGTTATGGGCATTTGGTCAAAACTCACCGTGATTAGCCCTACTATAATAAATTGACTCAAAATATTGTATAGGGATAGGATGGATGGTTGGGCCTGGTCAACATGGTGTAGCTTTGATCAGTGATGATTTAATACTGCCTAATTAAACAACCTTTTTACCTATTTCTAAACTACTACTGTTTGTGACTGCTTTATGCAAATGAACCAAAACCTTATTTGTCTCCCGTGCATTGTGCATAATTGCAGGTGTGACTTGTTGAGTACTGTGGGTGGTACTCAATCTTGCTCCCTTTCCCCCTCTCCGAGATGGAGTTCTACTCCGACAAGGATCACTAGGAGTAGTAGGCTTGGTCTGTCATCAAGCTGCTTGTGGAGTGGAAGCCTCTGGGCGGCTTAGCTGTCTATAATTTTTTTCCTTTTCCATAATTTTTTTTGTTGTTATTAAGACGTACTTTGTATGGCAACTTGGTATTTGTGTACCTAGCTTTCCTAGACAGAGATTTAATACACAACAATGTTCATAATTCTGGTTGTGAATTTCTGGGCATTACATTCAGTTACACATAGAGTGATATAGAAAAATTACTTCGATTAATTATATAAACCAACAAGATTCTATTACAACTTCAAACACTACTCACGCACACAATGGGCCGTACACTTACAATCAAAAGATGCAACTCTGCACCATAGGAACAGCCTGAGCATAGAGTCAACCTAGAAGTCGAAGCCTTCGTCTTCGTCCCAATCCAGCGGATCGACGACTTCTTCGACTTCTCCTGCAGCTTCTTCCTGACCGGCTAGAGCACAAAAATATGCAAGATTGAGTACACAAGTACTCCGCAAGCCATGCAGGGACATTTACACTATTGCAAGGTATAACAAACAAGGTGTTGGCACAAAAACGTGTCACGCCACACATGTGAGCACTTTGTGTGCAACCCGTAGCAACACATAGAGACGCGCCGCCACAGGGGGTAGATGCCGCCGAACGATCACCTGGGAGGGATTCCATCAGAATGAACGCGTGCTGGTTTGTTCTAGGATCGGCAGGCTAGCTAGGACATCCTTAAACACCATAGAGACGAGAGACGACGAGCAATTGGGGAATTAGAGGAGAATAGACGTGGGATACAGGTAGCAAGAAGGAGGGAGATGTAGAATATAGAGGGTAACGATAGTAGATTGATTTTGACAATTGATTAGTTGATTTGTTGGTTTTCAATCAGCCTTGGCCCCCTATATTTATAGGAGGAGTGGTCTTGCATCTACAGGGTCTTCTCCATGTCTTATTAGGCTTAGAGATCAATTAGGACTCTAAAAACCCCAGCCTCAAGCAAGGAAACACGAAAAAAAACTCTAACCAGAATCGGACTCGGGGCTAAAGGTCTGACCGCCAGAACACCTACGGCCAGACCGCAGTTCATTGTCACAGTCTCTTCCAAATTTGGCTTGAACTTGCTATAAATCCAAACTAGTGCCAAATTTGGATGTCAACACAAAGGAAATGGCTTTATTTTAAACTTTATTAGTAGTTCACAAATATCTCATTTCATAAACAAGTTTTTCTTTAAAGAGTTCATCATTTCATGTCATCATTGCTCAACTTTGAAACATTCTTCCAAGCCTACTTGTGCCATTACTCTGGATTCACCCATAGACATATCTCCTTTAACCGGGAGCAAAACGTATTTGAATACCAAACAACTCTACGGCGTCTGTCCAGCTTTACCGGCATGATACCCATAGCTAGCCAAGCTGAAGATAACAAAGCGTAATACTGCTCCAAGTTCATCTTTGTTCTACCTAGCAGGTTGAAGGACGAGTTGATTGTTGGCCTCAACTTGGCCTTCGTGAGGGTGTGTACCAACCCGTCACCCTGTCCACTAGCCACTGTACGACTGAGAGGAACTCACAGTCCTCTATGCCCACAAAGGGTCCTGCAATACCCTCACTCATACATAACCAAACCATCTCACACCTCTCTGTGGCCATTACACATATTAAAGCCTAAAATGCCAATACACTGAAAGGCTGTAGAAGCTCAATTCACTAGAGCAGCATACGCTAGGTCCGAATACCTCAATCATGCGGATGGGCGCTAACTATGTCACTTATATTGGCACAAGAGGGTTATGTCCTTAGAAACATTAAAAAAACCATCGTTTTTCCGAATCACCCCATGAAATGACATAGTTCACATGATAATTGTGATATTATTTACATCAAGATTAAACTAGAGTTATCAATGGTATAACAGGCTCAAAATCAAGGCATGGCAATATATATATATATATATATATATATATATATATATATATATATATATATATATATATATATATATATATATATATATATATATATATATATATAAGACACCCGTTTGGGGCCTCATGGTGCCCGGGCCTCAAGGTTTGAAATACACGAATTTTGTTTAAATTTTTTTTAGATTTTTCAAGTTCTACGTACCTAGGTGTAGCAGTTTGATTGATGTCCATACCTTGCAATAAAACATCTCAAATTCAAAGTTATTTTACCATCTTATATCACATACCTAGTTAATTATATGTTTGGATGACACATACCTAGAATCAAAATTTAAGCAAAAAAGGCTGCATAAGTTCAAATTCAGTTCAAACTTGTTTGTACTAGCTAGTAAACAAGTTAATATTCATACCCAAAAAGTTTTTAAAATTTTCATACTCATTTAAATTAGGTATATACCCGATTTGAATCTTAAGGCCCATACACCATGGTGCACCAAGTAAATTTTCTATATATATATATATATATATATATATATATATATATATATATATATATATATATATATATATAAGATTTTTAGTAAAAGACACATGCATGCTATATAGTACTTTAAAGGTAAGTACAATCTACCCAGAATTTCCATCCAAAATTCTAGTGCTTTCATGTGCATAAATCCTCGCCCAAGAATCAGCGAGGTACACAATCGACAATATTGATAATCAAAGTAAATGTCTTACAAATAACTAGTGCAATTTTTTATAGAGGTGGATAAAACCTCTCAAAACAATAAATGTCTAGCAGCGGAAAAATAAATAACAGCACGCATGATGACTCCATCCCACAAGCACTTAACCAGGGTCCCGCCTAGTCCCCCAGAAAGCCTTCATCGTTGAAGTACTCTTCCGATGATTGGTTATTGCAATGTGAGCACATGAAATACTTTGTAAGCCACACAACAAGTATGCAAGTGCACATATATACAAGGAAGGCATAATATGGCTCATTTGCATAAACCGTATTTAATGAAAAAACATTTAAAGAAGTATTAAAACAAGTAATAATTAATCAACATTAACCATGACCGCACAACCCTCCAAGGTTGTACAGGCCCAACCACTCCCATCTTGGAGCTAATCCAATTAAACCATATTTCAATTAATTAAGTATAAGTGGGACTAATTATGAAAAACATTGCACAGCGGCCCATAAAATCAGGCATGGCTATTCAAACAGTTTTACTCTAGCCAGAGGTGTACAAATTTACCCAGAAGACACAACTCCATAACATGTTACCATGCGCCTCAATACCACCACGGTACCTTGGAAAAAAGTTGTGACAAGACCATCCATGTAACTTGCACAATAGAAGTGCCACCCGCCAAGCCTCCGGTCTCTGGTAGGGGTGATCAAGTGCCTAACCAGTGAGACGGCCCAGTACCCAAATTCATGGCCTTCTGACTGCCATGCGTGGACTTATGACTGCCACAAACATGCCCTGGTGCCTCCTGTTGAACACGTCACACTTCAAATCCTACCATTATCCATTCTAGCTTGTGGTTAGTACAAGTATTGCTTTTCAAAGGTAGCTCGCGAACTAGTCCTCAATTGTCATGAGCACCTGTATCAACATCATCATTCCATGTCCTCACAACCCACCATTAGTCAGGTTTTAGTTGGCCATTTTAATTAACCAAACACGACTTCTGTCATGAGCTATATTGCCATCATCATATGTGTCATGAATAGGAGACCATTATTGGCATTTATTAATGAGTAGACCATAAGTTCCAACTAAAGTTTCTAGGCATGGCTAAGCAATCCTAAAGACATTCTAGCTAACCCATAAATAAAGCTAGCTAGTAAAAGTAAACCCATACGTACAAGGTATCATGTCATCAAAGCAAAAAAGGCCATAACAAAGGTATAGGATTCACCCTCTTGATGTCACTAGAAAATAAATGCATGGTTGAACGAAATAGAGATTTAAATAATAGGATCAACATGCTCAAAGGATTGTGGATCTGTGTGACTTGTCTTGCGGCTCCGCAAAAGCTTCGGAACTCTCCTCAAAGAAACCTACGTCTTTCAAAACATCAGTGGCTATAGGCAAATAACAAAAAGACAAAAAAAAATACAAAAGAACACTTCAACAGAGAAACATTATATTTTTAATGGATAGGTCATGATTTTTCAAGAGTTTTGCAAGTTGAATAATCCCAAACGGAGTTAGGATCAATTAGTTGTGAATTTTAGAAGTTCTTAGCCTATTATGTGTTTTACAGAAATTATTAATTGATTTATGACGTCAGCCCTTGGGAGAGAGAGGACCGAACGGCTCTGACATGTAGGACCCACATGACAGAGAGAGAGGGGAGGCGGGCCCACCGTGAACCAGGTCCACCAAGATGGTTCATAGGAACAAACAGCTGAGATTGATCTAGACTCGAATCCGACGAACGAGATCGAACCATATCGGATCCGTCACAGGGGACGCCAGCTGTCACAGCCCTAGATTAAATCACAGGTAATTGGTGTATGCCCAACTATCATTAGAGTGCACAATTTAGTTTTTGCTTTGTCAATTCATCTAAATTAAAGTGGCTTTAATTAAACCCTAATCAGCAAAATTAGACCAACTCCTAAAAGTGCATCAAGTTGAACAGAAACATATGGGGGAAATAATTTATTCAAATACTAGCTTATTTATCATGAATCAATATAATTTTTCCAGAATTTATTTCATTAGTTTAGACCCCTTAAAAATTCAAACAAGTTTCAGCCTGTGTCCTTTTTCCTTGACCTATGCATTTGTATAATCTAAGGATTTTCTAAAGATGTTTGGTTGCACATAAAATCATGGAGAAATTCCTGAGAGTACTACCCCACATAATTAACCCACTGTAAATTTTACATGATTTTATCACTTCAATAAATGCTTCAATGAAATCCCTCAAATCAGCAAAACTAGGAAGCTAGCTGAAATAAATTGGTTTAATTCTAAAATTCACCAAATAAAAATGAAGATTAATTAGGTAGTGAAATTCTACCAACAGGTTTTTCAACAAGAACCGTACCACCAGTAATTTTGGCTCAATTTAATTCCCAAATAAGTCACATGAAATAATAGGAGCAAAGCCCTAGGGACATAAATTTAAACTGCAGAAAAACTGGATCAATCCCCCTACTTTGCATTTTCACCACAGATTAACCAGACCACTTCTAACCCTGAAATTTGGTCAGCAGGTTAAACACATCTTTCTCTACCTCCAATAATTTTTCCATGAATTATACCCCTTGGTAACCTGCTGAGATCACAGATGCAATACAGCTATCTAGCACACTTTTCCAGACTTAGTCTCTAGAGTTTTCTTCTCTCTCAAGTCTCTGACCAATGGGACCCACAAGACCCTGGCCCACTTGTCAGCCTTACTACAGCATGGCATGGGACAGTGTGTTTCACCAAGTCTTCTACCCATACCCCTCTCTCCTTCCTAGGATTTCACTACTTGGACCCACAAGTCATAGATTAAATCTAGCCAAAATGTGTGGAAAAGTGTTGTCTTACATGTGGGACCCACCCATGCCACTGTAGAGCCGGAGCAACTCAGCACTGCATGTTAAACGTGTCAGCCTCCTGTTCTTCCTCTCCCTCACAGCACAGAGAGGCATAGAGATGAGCTTAACCACTGGAAACCTCGACCTTTTCGCCTCAAATTTTGCCAGCCGAGTCTCCTTCCTTCCCTCTTCACGTTCCCACCGAAGAAACCCACGGAATCCCCAAAGATCACCGCCGGCAAGCCTATCTGCTCCTCTGCCGAAGGTGTTCGGTTGAGCCCAAGTTAGATCCGGTGAGCTCCATCCTTTCTAAGCCTCGGGAACGTGATCTAAACCTTCTGATCGTTCCATTTTCATACTTGATTGCCCTAGGTTCGTCGGCCGAAGACGCCGTGCCGCCGCCATCCCTGCTCTCTGCCGTATAGAACCGCCGCCATGGTGTCGCAGCCATTCCGACCGCCGTGGTGCATCGCCGGCTGGGCCACTGCGCCACCAGCGTTGCCTCACCTTCAGGAGCCCGCCGACCAGAGGAATTGAACTGTAAAGCCCCGAGCGAGGAGATCGGCCGTCGTCTTCTCCCTCTCCGGCCAACTACCACCGCTGTCCTTTTCTCCTTCCCAGGTGAGCCTCCATCCGAATCCTTGCGCTGAGACCATCTCTACGAGGCCTCTAACCTTTTCGGCAACTCGGCTTCGTCGCAGAACCCCAGGAGAAGGCCAGGGACGTAGTCACGAAGCACGCCGCCACCGCCGCCGGACCTCTCCTGGAGCAACCACCGCCGTTCCAGCACCGCCGAGTAACCCAGGACCTTTGGTGAGCCTCTCTAGTCCCTTAGACGTCGCATGCCTGCATCGTTTCAGTCTGTAACGTGACATCCATATGCAACCCGAGCCGACTTACCGCCTCCGCCGTCGTCTCCATCGATTCCGGCCACCACCGGCGATGAGAAGAACACCGATGTGTTCGCCTCGTCTTCCTCTTTCTTTTCTCTGTTGGCCACCACCCGAGCCGAGCCGCCGTTCGCCGCCGGCGCCAGCGGACAGAACCGGCGGCAAGCCAGCCCCGTGCCTCCTCTGCTTTGTCTCACTGTCGTGTGGGCCCGGACTGAAGAAAAATAAGAAAAGAAAAGAAATGTTAAACTGAAATATTTTTCCAACAGAAAAATAGCCAAACTTTAAAAATCCATATCTAGTTCATTTTAACTCCAAATTTGATGAAACAAAATTTGTGGGAATCACCAAATTATGCACTTTAATTATGTGGAATAAAATCTAGGGAAACCAAAGCCTAAAACTTCTCAAAAATAATAATCATCATAAAGTATGTGAACTTTATATGAATTTAACCATTTTCTGTTTACTTTGAATTAAGGTTTGGTAAATCCATAAAAGGTTGACCTTTCATGCAGTGAACTGACATTTAGTCATACTTACAGAAATGACACTTTGTCTATATAAATCATACACTAGGATTTAATTGATATAAAAGAGGAAAGGATTAATATATTTATAGATTTCCAAGGTGCATAAAAGTTTCATTCCTTTTTCAAAAATAAATTGGACCTAGGATCAGTAAGCTCCTCTTAGCATGTTTGTCACTTTTGTAAAGTATCTTATAAAACTTTTGTATATGTATTGTACACTAAAATGTATTTCAATAATCATTAATGTATAGGGACTTCAAAATATATAATAAATTGATTATAAATCCAAATTGGGTAAACTTAATTTTATTGGAACCAGTAGGTTATGCTCTTTTATATAATAATACTTGCCTTCTTGAAATCTTAATAGAAAATGTCAGTCAAATATAATAACTTAAGGTTACAATACAAATAATTACAAAATTGCCATTTTCAGCCTTTCATCTTGTTATTTTTGTAACTCATAAACCGTAAAAGATTTTGAAATGATTCTTTCATTAAAATTCACTTTAGAATGTGGCCTACCTACTGTATTTATCTCAGCATTTATTGATCATTTTTGCATAGACATGTTTAATTACTTCTTATTTGCATATTCGCTTTTTATCGATAGATTCGGAGGTTTCGGAGTACAAGGAAACTAATCCAGAGGTTGAGAGTGAACCGTCTCTGCAGCAAGGCAAGCATCTAAGTATATTGAACCTATATTTTCAATAAATTGTTTTGTTTGCGAAAGCAATATCTATATGCATGTTTCGGTCTTTTTAAAATAGGAAAACGGGTAGAGTCAATATTACCCAATTGAATGCATTTCCGTTCCTTGATTGTTGATTCCATATTTATACCTTGTCACCCCTGATTAAGGACTTTGGGATACTTTTATTTTATCGAATGCTTAGCCATGCTTATTTCTAGACTTAGAAAAATCTGGTTAAAATCTGAAAAGAATAACTTCTAATTCATAATTAAGAACATGTTTGACTTGGACGGATGATAGGGCGATGACGCGATGGTGTTTCCCCGATGCACGTAGCTCCGTCTGGGTCGTTAAGGACCGAACATGTTGACGTCTATTCAAGCACCCTACATACTTCCACATGCCAGGAATGGGACGGCTTAACTAAGTAGCATGGGAGGCTGTGACCATCTATGCCCGTCCGTCAGTCGTGAGGACGGAGAGTCCTTGGAGGGCCTCGTGCGTGCCTGGTTTTGGCCAGAGGTGCCTCCCGCGACGGTGAGCCCGCCTTAGTTACCACGCACGCACATGACTAAGTCGTCGGGGGCCCAGACGTGGTTTAGGTGGTTGGGGCTAAGCATGCAAAAGGTTCTGTTGTGACCTCTAGTCTGCACTCAATGTGTAGAGTGTGGGTACCGACGGGTACGGATCAAACTAGAGTGTAGCCATTTGGCTTCTATCACATCGTGTGGGTAAAGATGTACACCTCTGATCAGAGTAAGAACTATTCGAATAGCCGTGTCCACGGTTACGGACGACCGCTTGATGTGTTCCTCAATTATGTTAGCATCCAACTTGGGATATATGGTTATGGGATTATGTGGTTATACCATGACTTAGGATAGTCATGGATGGATGGGTTTATGAAAGGCTTTTATGTTAAATATGACTTGGTTTAGTCATGATAAATGGTATGCTTGTGTAGCATATATAATTGGGCAATGGTGGCCCATGGATGATGGTTAGAGCATGGTTTGTGCTCATTTTTACTTCTATTTCAGAACTATAAGCTTGCTGTCCTAAATTTTCAGATTGAGCTATTTCTCAATTGCTTATGTTTTAAATGTATTACTTGCTCAATAAAATTAGCTTTATGCAAAATCAGATTGACATAGCCATACTCCTTGATTTAGAGACTAGCATTACTCCTTTGTTCTATTATTATTGTATAAGTCTAGCTGAGTACTTGTGTACTCACGCTGCATCTTTCAGGTGAGGACAACGACGACATTGATGTGGTCTACTGTTATCCCGCCGAGGGTGGCAAGAATAATGTGTAGTTGAAGCTAAGTTATATTCCCAGTCGGTTGTCCTATGGTTTGGTAATGGCACCACTGGTTTTATCTTTTATGCTTATATTTTTCGCTGCTATCTTTCATGTCACTTTGTGATGAATTAGGGTGTGAACCCTCTATGTAATATATATAACCCTGCTGCTTGTTTATCCATATTTAGAGTACTTGTGATGTTTATCAATTGCTTGCGATGAAAGTGTGAGGCTAGTCGCTTTCCTGGGGACTAGCTGAACATGAGTATGAATTTAGAAATGATGAGATGCATGGACGTTGATTCAACCGTAGACCATGTCCACAGAAGTGTGTATCGTGTTTGGTCGCCACCTTCGTGTGATTTGACGGGCACACTTCGCCGTTTGGGACTGGTGAATCAACTCTCCAAATATCTTTTTATTTCTGAATTCGGCACGTTGGATTTGTATTGTGAGTGGGTAAAGATTATGGCAAGGCTACGATGAGGATGGATGGTTACCGCATTTATTCGGTTTTTATTCGAGACCCCATCCATCTAGATATTTCGCGTTGTCGTAATAATTACTCTCCACAATGCACTTCCGGGGTGCCCACACCAGCGGCGCTGACGGAGCAGCCACGGCGGACAGAAGGACGATGTGGCACTAACGGGGAAGCCACGCATGCAGGCCGGCAGCGAGGCGGCGAGGGAACCTATGGTCACCGGCGTTCTATGGCACGGCGGCGAGCACCGAGAGGTAGAGGGGATTGCGGTGAAGCTCACTGAAGCAAGAACGAAGGCGAACAGTGATGGGAGGTGACCGGTGACGAGCTTCGACCGGTGACGAGCTTTGGGTTGACGACGACAGCGGTGCTCCGGCAGTCCTCGGCGGAGAAGAAGTGGCGTCCGGGGTGCATCTCATCCTTGCGGTTCCGACAGTGGCGACGGTGAGGCCCAACGGTGCTTGGAAGGACAGCGAGCGGCGATTGATCTAAGCGGTGCGGCAGCGGTGCTAAAAACTCGAGGGCTATGGCAAACGACAGTGCAGCGAGCTCAGGAAGGGTTAGGGTTCGGTGGCGGAGGGTTGGAGCTTCCTATTTATAGCCAAAGGGGAGGGAATCCGCTCCAGAAACAACGGGATTGTGGCAGCGCGAGCTAGGGCAACAGCAGCGCTAAACCAAGCTCGATTCCACGTCCAATCCACACGGGATTCGGCTTCGATTCATGGGGATTTGGTAGAGGAGAATAAGGGATGGATTTCCCCTCAACCAATTTAGGGAAACCGCGAGTGAAACGAGCAGATTTGGAACGGATTTCGCAGTGGCTGAGTCGAGGAAGAACAGGGCTCCATCCTGAGCTCGGAGGCAAAGCTGATAGGTGGGCCCCACCTATCAGCAGGAGCGGCAGCGGGCAAATAGGCCAGCAGGTTGGCTCAGGGATATGTGGGCGAGCTAGGCCGAGTGGGCCGTAGGCGCGCACAAGGAGGGAAAGCGTGGCCGGTGCAGGCCACGCGGGAGAGAAGAGCAGTGGGCCGAATTCGGCCCACTGGCTCCAAGAGGATTTAAAAGGATTTCTTAATTTTAATAACTGCTAAAATGTTCTTTCATTTATTAAAAATAATTCTCTTGCTCAATTAATTCCCATAAAATTCCAAGAGCTAAAGGATTAAGCAAAGTATTTCCTAAAATTTTATCTAGGCCATTTTTCTGTTGACAATTTTCATAGATTTTTACTAACTCATTTTTTGCCATTTTTAATTCATTTCTAAAAATGCATTATCACAAGATTTAAATATTTAACGAATTTTAGGGCGTGACATAGGTCAAGGGGAGTATGGCAGTGGCAACGGTTTGAACTGAGGGCACTCGAGGTGGCGGCACGCCATGTGGCCTAGCAGCGTCGAACAGAGGCGGCGGCGCGGGGTCAACACCAGCAAGCTCCAGCAGCGGAGTGGCAGCGGAAGAAGAGGGGTTTTTGGGTGGTTTGGCACATTTAATCCATATAGGATCGAACACAAGAACCAAGCCTACCGGAGGGGGTAAATGGTAGGAAAAACCAAACAACGAAATCTTTTAGCAGAAATAAAAGAAACCTCTGATCTAGATGAAGTTGCAATGCACTGCCGTATACCGATGGTCTAATTGCATACCTGCTGCCGGTCCGATCACTTTGATGCCGCCAATCTAACCGCCCACGAACAAAGAACAGAGCTCAACGAAACTATTGAAAGTAGATCAACTTTATTGCATCAAGATGTGTCTACAAAATGCATACAAAGCACTCCTCTCTCTTAAAACTAAACTCTAACTTTTCTCTCTTCCAAAAGTTATTGCTATAGGGCCTCGACCCCTCATCTATTTATATCAAAAACCTCCTACACAAAGTAGGAGTATAACTCCTAATTCTACTAGAACATAACTCCTAATCCAAGTAGAACTCAACTCCTAATGCTACTAGGAATCCACTTTCCATATGCACACAATTCTTCTTTCCATATGCACACAATTCCTCTTGTATGCCATATGGAATCTTCACCTCCACATGCATTGATCTCTAGCCTTTAGTATCCCACATGATCTCCTAATCATCCGGACATTAACTTCACCCAAGTCGACTCCCAATCCATCACCGGCAATACTCCCAAGGCCTCTAGACTCACCTACACATGCAAAAACAAAGAAACCAAATCCGAGCACAAGTTATTCCCAACTTGACTCACATTAGTCACACACACTCACACCAACATCCACATATATTTTCAAACCAAATTCCATTAAATAAATCATTTGTAAAGCCAATTGTACATCACAAAATATTAATCATGACAATGATTTTACAATCTCCCCCTTGATAAACACATTGGCAACATCTCAAAATGCAAATTGATGTTTTTGAAAAATAAAAACCAAGAAGTGTCAAAAACACTGATGGCTCAAAAACCACAAAACCGAAACAGAAAAACTCTCCCCCTTTTTAAAAGAAAGAATTTATCCTCTATATTTGCAATAAAAGCACAAAATCGATTATTTTTAAGAATCGATCAATTTGTCAAAACTTTCAAATTCTCCCTTTTTCTCAACTAGCTCCCCCTTTCTTTAAGCATGTATTTTGTATATTTCTCCCCCTTTGACAATGATTTCATCAAGAATTTCAAAAGAGAAAATATAAACAATGAAAGCACAAATGCAATGAATATAAAATATTTATCAATTTTCTTTCTTCTGAATTTCTTTTCTAGGAGCTTTGAAATGTACCTAAAGCAACTCAGGGACATGTGTTGTAAGACAAGGGAGATAGATTGACCGACTAGCAAACAAGCATGAGTTATAGTCCAAACATGAATCAATGATATTACAATCAAGATCAAATCAGCACTAAAAAATTATGATTTCAACAATTTATAATGCAACATAATCACTAGCACATAGATTGAAAGAAAAACCCACACATAGACAAGCTGAACTAAATACTCTTTCTCAAATTAACTGGCCCTTTATAATAGAATTTTTATCAAGTTTTATTTCTGAGCTTCTACTCAATTTGCCTTTTTAATAGCACAAAAGAAAATCTCTCAATTATTTCGAGTATGTTTTTGTCGTGAATACTGTTTCCAAGGATTCGGCACCCATTATATTCCTCACGTTGGATACGTCCTTGTCGTGAATACCGTTTCCAAGGATTTGGTATTCATTTTTTTCTCTCATATAAGCATTTTTTTACTTAAGAAATCTCTAGAGCATTTGAGGAATGAAAATTTTAGTAAGCATATATATGAGCATAAGTCATTCAAACAAGCACTAGTAACAATATTGCAAATTTACTTAATTCAAGTAAAAGAATTTTGTGTCATGCATCATATTCCTCAAAAATAATAGCAAAGGCTCATATAAAGACTAGAATGCAGACAAGCTAAACTAGCGACCAAAAGACCTCACTCATATTGCTAGTAAGCACAAGAATATAGTAGAGGTATAAAACAAAGCTCCACTTTTCTTTTTTATTTTTAAATTGAGAGCAATGCAATTAATTAAACATGAATGTATCGAAAAACATAAACTCCCCTTCAAAACAACTTCCAAACCCTCCCGACGAAAAAACAAAGAGAATTGAGAAGATATCAAAGGTTTTGAAAAAGACAATCAATTGCCAATGATATCACCAAGGTTCTCATTAATTGGCATATATCCACTTGTATTATTATCAAAAACTACTATCTTCATAACTAGCGAGAAAAAAATTAATGAAGAAGTAGATATTATATTGCCAATTCATAAGTAGATCAATGTTACCTTAAAAGCAATGACGTCTCAATCGTTTAATGCACATGGAGAGTATGCCGCCCAAAGACCTATGCACAAGAAGATGTCGAGGCCTTTGTGTTGGGTTTAGAAATAAGAAATTTAGAAATCCAACACTGAGACACACGACCAATAGAACCAGTAGGCAAAGCACATGTATATGCATAAATAGAGTCAGTGCCAGACTTACCTGAAAACTTACCTTAGGGCTTTACGGAAAACTGATCCGACCAATGCTGAAAAGTCGATCTAACCACCATCAGCCATCTGTCTGATTGCTGATGTGCCTGCGGTCTAACTGCCCATAGCCACCGGTTGGACCTCCCTAGGGCTTGTGGTCTGACCGGGCCACTTGAAGAAAAGCTCAACCTTTGCCACCTCAACCTTGCAAGTTTACATTCTCTATCTCTTTTCTGTTTTCTTGCAAGTCTAAAGCAAAACTGAACCAAATGCCCATCCTTACCACAATGAGAGCAATTGTACTTCACATGTGTTTTTTTCCTTAGAAGAAGAATAAGAAGAAGAAGAAGCAATTGCACAAGTTGTAGAAAGGTTCGACAAAATTCCAGCGGATTTGAAAATCATTTTCTTTGGTTCAGGTTTTATCAAAATCTCACTGCTTTTAGAAAGATCAAGAATACTCGGTGGATGATTAGTAAAATAAGCATATGCAGCAAAACCTATTCCTCTATTATTTGTGCTCACTTTAGAAGTATCCAAAATCATATTGAGTTTTCTTTTACCTTCCGAAAACCTTTGCAAAGAACTTTTCAAATAAGCAACCTCATTTGTCAAAAAAAACACAATTTTCACAAGATTTTGCAATCCCTTTTTGTTTGCAACAATTTGAGCAAGAAAGTACTTCGTGAGTTTTCATGTCGTTTTGCAAAAACTCAACACAACCAAGAGCATCTTTCAATTTCATCTCATTTAAAAACATTTTGAGCAAGCTTTAAAACTTGAAACATCCTTGTGTTGTTTAATCCTTTTAGCACATAAAAAATTGAACAAGAAACTAGCACCAAAAGCAACTTTATACTTTTTCAAAAGATTCTTTGTTAATAACAACTCATCAACAACACGAGAATGCAAAGTAAAACCAAGAGCAAAAGATGACTTAAGCTTTTTAGTTTTCTCAATTTCAGCTTCCAATCTTAGAGAAGTGTTAGGATTGATATTTTTTAAAGCAGTAATTTTAGAATATAACACCTCACAAGATTTGTAATCATCATCATCAGGAATTAGAGATTTTAATCTTACAATTTCAAAATTTAGAACATTAACAGGATCACGTTTTCTAAGCTTTTTAGTACATTTATCAAGTTTATCAGCGAGATCAAAAGCAACATGTTCGAATTGATCATAAGTAAGATTCATCTTCATCGGAGTTTGACACACTACGAGCAATGAGAGCTAAACTTGTAAAATGCTTAACTTTGCCTATTCTTTCACCGTCGCTTTCATATTCTTCATCGCTCAGCTCAACTTGCTTAAAAGCTTCTAGCAATTGGCATACTAGTTTGTGTTTACTGTTTTTCTTTTATCTTCAAAAGTTGAGCGCTTGTTGTTCTTCTTATTCTTCTCCTCCTCATCTTCCTTGTTGGATCTCCTGAGCTTAGGACACTTGGAACGAATGTGGTTTAGCTCTCCACATTCAAAGCACTGGATTGGGCCTCCCCTTTTTCTGTTATTAACATTATTCAAAGCTCGAGAAAACTTGTTAATAAGCAAAGCCAAGTTCTCCTCAGAGACTTGCTTGAGTTGGTCATCGGACATGGCATTAAAAGCAGAAAAACAAAATGACGAAGAAGCACCTATAGAAGAACCTGAAGATGGTACCAAAGCAGTAGATTTAGAATCAATCTTGCGAGAAAGAATGTTCATCTCATGTGTCTTTAATTTAGTGTAAAGAGAATCCAAGGTTAAAGTATTCATATTAACAGATTCTTGAATTGATATAGCCTTCATCTCCCAAACAGACATATCAAGACTATTCAAAAGATATCTAGAAATTTCGGACTGTGTATAAGTAGTATCAAAAGAATCATCCACAAAACGAAGGTTGCTAAGAACTTTATTGAAACGTGCAAAATAATCATCCAAAGCTTCGCTAGGTTTCATCTCAAATTTCATATAGTCCTTTTTAAACACATCTTTGCGTATTTCCTTGATGTTAGAAGAACCTTGATGAAAATCATATAGGGCCTTCCACATCTCGTACACAGTTTCAAAATGAGAAATCCGATCAAAATCTGAGCGAGAAACACCACTTAAAATTATATTTCTACCTTTACAATTATTTTCAAATTCAACTTTGTTTCCTACAGTTATAGCCTCAGGAATATCATAAGGATTAGAAACTTTTTACCAAATATCATAACCCTGAGACATAATAAATAATTGCATCTTTTGTTTCCAAAATTGAAAATCAACTCCATCAAAAACATGAGGCTTGGTTGAAAATTTATCAGCCATAGCGAAAACTCAAGATCAATTAAGATAAAAAAAAAAGTGGCTTTGATACCACTTGTAGGATCGAACACAAGAACCAAGCCTACCAGAGGAGGTGAATGATAGGAAAAACCAAAAACAAAATCTTTTAGCGGAAATAAAAGAAACCTCTGACCTGGATAAAGTTGCAATGCACTATCGTATACCGCCGGTCTTATTGCATACCTGCCGCCGATCTAACCGCCCATGAACAAAGAACACAACTCAACGAAACTATTGAAAGTAGATCAACTTTATTGCATCAAGATGTGTCTACAAAGTGCATACAAAGTACTCCTCTCTCTTAAAACTAAACCCTAACTTTTCTCTCTTCCAAAAGTTATTGCTCTATGGCCTCAACCCCTCATCTATTTATACCCAAAACCTCCTACACAAAGTAGGAGTAGAACTCCTAATCCTACTAGGACTCAACTCCTAATCCTACTAGTAGTCCACTTTCCATACGCACACAATTCCTCTTTCCATACACACACAATTCCTCTTGTATTCCATATGAAATCTTCACCTCCACATGCATTGATCTCTAGCCTTTAGTATCCCGCGTGATCTCCCGATCATCCGAACATCGACTTCACCCAAGTCGACTCCCGATCCATCACCGGCAATACTCTCGAAGCCTCAAGACTCACCTATACATGCAAAAATAAAAAAAACCATATCCGAGCACAAGTTCTTCCCAACTTGACTCACATTAGTCACACACATTCACACCAACATCCACATATATTTTCAAACCAAATTCCATTAAATAAATCATTTGTAAAGCCAATTGTTCATCACAAAATATTAATCATGACAATGATTTTACAATCCATTTGTAACTTCAATTAGGAATGAGGTGGATCAATGGTGGTGAATTTTGGGGTTGCCGAAGTTAGAGTTTCACTGTTTTTGCTTCAGCAACAATGAACGGTGGCATGAAGGCCGGTGTGGCTTCCGATAGGAGGTAGAGGAGACGGAGGTGGTCCTTTTTGCTATTGACAGCAACTGACGAGGAGCTGTGGAAAGGGAAATGGAAGGAGAGCAGAGGGCGGCGGTGGTGATTGTTGCGTGAGCTCACGGAAGAGCTTGAGCTTGGGCTCTGAAAAGCTCGTTTCCGAGCACTGATTGGTGAGGGGATGAGCTCTCGAGGACGGCGCATAGGCGAGCGACATGGGGATAGGCGGCAACAGCTGCATGGCGTCGACATCGCGCACGAGGGGAAGAGTGGCGACAACACTCTACCTCGCTCGAGGCAGAGGCAGTTGGGGAGCTGGGCTGCCTGGCCAGGCTGAGCCGACCTAGGCTAGAAGAAGTGTGGAGGCCATGGGCCCTGGGTACCTCATGACAAGCATATGGGCCACTCGGACAAAGGATGGACCTACCCTTGTAATTAGGGATATGATAGAACTCGGCAGACTTAACCTTGTATGATAAGGAAAATACAGTCCTAGTCGGGCACGTTATATCTCTAGAAGGAGATCCCTTGGTCATAGTCCGACTGGGACTCCTACTTTGTAACCCTGTCCCCTAGTATATAAGGGGAGGCAGGGCGCCCCATGAGGGAAGAAGAATCACGGAGGTTCACCAAAATCACCAAGATCACCATCATACATCCTCAAAGGAAATACACCACAACTGGACGTAGGGTATTACCTCATCTCGAGGGCCTGAACCAGTATAAACTCTTTGTGTTCTTTTGCAATCCACCGAGTTTCGATCCGACGAGTAGCCCTTTATTCTTATAGCTGGTGTAAAACATCGACAGTTGACGCGCCAGGTAGGGGGCTCAGCGAGATCAACCTCAACAAATTCGATGGATTCGACAACCGGAGTCGACGGCATCAACTTCTCCCCTGGAGACACGATCACATTCGAGAGGCACAACTTCGTCGCCGACAAGTTCGGCAAACTCACCCTGACTGACTCGGACTCGATCCGATCTGTCGGGGAACCAGCCGACTCTGCATCGGTCGGCCCACTCGATGCTGCAGCAACTCTCGTCGACTTGCTGCGGCAATCTTCTACATGCTCGGGTCTTAGGACAACTCTTTCCTTCGACATTCGACTCGGACTCAACCTCAAGCCGGCCGAGGTCGGGTTAAGAAGGAAGGAGATCGTCAATCTCCCGTGCAAACTTGGCAACACCACGGATGTTTCCAATCTACATCCAACACGGCAAAACCGATCTCCTAAGGTCCAACTCGGATACGGCCCAGAGCCGCTCGAGATTGGATCTAGGGAGGTCGGAGTTGTGATCACACCAATCAACTACTCCGATTCTGACTCCAAGTCGGACAGCAGTTTGAACAGCAGTTCGGACTGTAGTTTGGCAAGCTTCTTCCTGCCCCGCGAAGTCTTCATGGTGTCCAAGGGCTCTACTCCCACTCAAGAGGCGCGCCGATTGCACGAGCAGCAAGAGGAGAAGGCCCGCCGACTACGACAACAACAGGAGGCCAAGCGCGATGCTCGCAACGATGAGCTACGCAGGACTGGATGAACCGCTCAGCAACAAATCCTCCAAACTCAAGTCGGCGACCACGATGTCTTCGTCACGCCTCAACAGAACGTCGTAGCCACTGCAACTCTCCTGGATACACTCCAGCTTGGGCCTGATCACCAGACCATCCCGACTATTGCAAGGATCAAGGCCATGATCACCGCAGCTGCATGTCAGCAGCACCAATAGTCGGGCGACACCCTCATACCGACCAACCGGTTGGGTTCTCCAACGGCGGTCTTAACCGTATCAACGCAACGTCGGGCAGCTAGCTCCAGTCAGCCACACGCGGAGTCACGCCAGATGTCTCTCGGCATCCCTAACAACAACAATCGACGGCGTCCCCAGAATGATTGCCATGACAACCAAGATCTCCAAAGCCGTTTGCGACGTGATCTCCTCCAGGACATCAACGCACAACATTGTGAGCGCGAAGACAATGAGCACTGCCGACTAGAGGACGAAAACAAGCGCTTCGGCCTCGACCATGAGCGGTTTAACCGCCGTAGTCGGAGCTGGAGCCCTCATGCAGATCAAGGCGTACCAGCCTTTACCCAGGAGCTACAACAGGTCGACTGGCTATCAGGTTTCAAGCCTATAGGAATCGAAAAATACGACGGCAAGACCAATCCCGAGTCTTGGCTTACGGTCTACACTCTGGCAATCCGAGCAGCCGGAGGTGATCACAATGCCATGGCTAACTACCTCCGAGTCGCCCTAGCCGACTCGGTGAGGACATGGCTGGCAGGGCTCCCAAAGCGGTCAATCGGCTCCTGGGAAGAACTCCGGGAACGCTTCATCGCCAATTTCTAGGGGACTTACGAGAGGCCGTCTTCCGAGCACGATCTCTATCAGCTACACCAGAGGAAAAATGAGTCTGTTCGTGAGTTCATCAAAAGGTTTTCCGAGAAGGGCAACTCAATCCCAATGATCAAGGATGAGGTCGTCATCACCGCCTTCCGCAAGGGAGTCAAAGACGCCCGTTTATCGCCAAATTCACTTGGAAACCCCCCGCCTCTGTCAGGGCTCTCTTCGACATGGCAAACAAGTATGCCGACTCGGCCGAAGCGGTCGCCCAGGCCCTTGACGACAAAAAAGAGTCCCGGCAGAAGGACCAAAAATCCAACGATGAGCCAATACAGAACAAATCCGGCAGCTGCAAGCGGAAGTTGGAGAACATGGTGGCCAACATGGAGCGTACTCGGTCATGACCCCTAACGAACAATGAATACTAGAAAGTGATGAACGGGCCCTGCCTCTTTCATCCCAAGGGCAGGCACGCGGCCAAGGACTGCTTCATGCACAAGAAGTTTGCTTTTGAGCAGGCTTCAACATTTGGCGCCGACAAGGACAAAGACAAGCCAGATCCGGGCGCAACCGGCGATTATCAAGATCCACAAGCTGAGCACAACCATATCTTCGAAGGGCCGTCTACATACAAGTCTAAGAGGAACCAGAAGCTAACAGCACGTGACGTCAACTCTGTCTCCACAGCAGACACCCCCCAATATTTGCATTGGTCAGAGACGCCCATCACACCTAGGACGCAATTCACTCATCCTAGACCCGGTCATCAAGAGCATCAAGCTGAAGAAGGTTCACATAGATGGAGGCAGCGCTCTCAACATTCTGTTCGCCAAGACTCTGGATGAGATGAAGATTTCTCGTTCAGAGCTACGGCCGAGTACGGCGCCCTTCCACGGGGTAATCCCCGGCCTATCTTTAACACCTCTCGGACAGATAACTTTGCCGGTCACCTGTGGCACGCTGGATAACTTCCACACAGAGAACATCTGCTTCGAGGTCACCGATTTCGAGACTGCGTACCACGCGATACTCGGATGGCCGGCGCTAGACAAATTCATGGCGGTGCCACACTATACCTGTATGATGCTCAAGATGCCTAGGCCAGCCGGAGTTCTTTCCCTTCGCAGCGATGTCAAGCAAGCCTTCACCTGCAACAAGGAGAGCTGTGAGTTGGCCCAATCTCAAGAAGCGGCAGTCGAACACAACAGCATTCGGCAGGCCACTACAACCGAAAGCGAGGACGATCAAGTTCCGGCGAAAAAAGCAGCAAAGTCAGGAATTTCAGCGGACTCTGACATGAAGAAGATCCCCCTGGACCCTTGCGACCCCTCCAAGATTGCTCTAGTCGGGACCAAACTAGACCCCAAATAGGAATATGCGCTCGTCACCTTCCTCTAGGCGAACAGGGATATTTTCGCTCGGAAACCTTCCGACATGCCTGGTGTACCAAGGGAGGTGATCGAGCATTCCTTCAACGTTAAGCCGGACGCCAAGCCAGTTAAACAATGGCTACGGCGCTTCGCACAGGACCACAAAGATGCTATTCGGGAGGAGATAACCAAGCTCCTCGCAGTCGGGTTCATCAAAGAGGTCTACCACCTGGATTGGCTGGCAAACCTAGTCCTGGTCCGGAAGAAGAACGGTAAATAGCACATGTGCGTCGACTACACCGATTTGAACAAGGCGTGCCCCAAAGACCCATTTGGTCTACCGAGAATAGATCAAGTGGTGGATTCAACCTCAGGGTGCGAACTTCTTAGCTTTCTCGACTATTATTCGGGATATTATCAAATCAGCTTGAAGGAGGAGGACTGCCTCAAGACTTCTTTCATCACGCCGTTTGGAGCATACTGCTACATCACTATGCCGTTTGGTTTGAAAAACGCTGGAGCCATGTATCAACGAGCAATTCAGCGGTGTTTACACACTCAGATCGGGTGCAATGTGGAGGCGTATGTCGATGACCTGGTGATCAAGACGAAGTCCAAAGAAGACCTCATCGCCGACTTGGAGGAGACCTTCCAAAATCTTCAAAGATTCAAGATGAAGTTGAACCCGGAAAAGTACACCTTCGGTGTGCCATCCGGAAAGCTACTCAGCTTCATCGTATCGCATCACGGCATCGAGGCCAATCCAGAGAACATCAACGTGATCATGAACATGGCACCCCTGACTAGCTAGAAGGGCGTCCAAAAGCTGACACGCTGCATGGCGGCACTCAGCTGATTCATCTCTCGACTAGGCGAACGAGATATGCCCTTTTTCAAACTACTGAAGAAAGCGGACAATTTTCAATGGACTCCTGAAGCCCAGCAAGCCTTCGAAGACTTCAAGAAATTTCTCACATCACCACCAGTGTTGGCATCACCTATGCCCCAAGAGCCATTAATGTTATATCTGGCGGCAACCACTTAGATAGTCAGCACGGTGTTGGTGGTCGAGCGATCAGAGCCGAGTCATATACAGAAAATTCAACGGCCAGTCTACTTCGTCAGCGAGATCCTACCGACTCAAAGATGAGATATCCTTAGGTCCAGAAGCTGCTATATGGCCTACTCATCACTGTCCGGAAGCTGGTGCACTATTTTCAGTCGCATCAAGTCACTGTGGTCACATCGTATCCACTCAGGGACGTCCTGCACAACCGCGAGGCCACCGGCCGAATCGCTAAATGGGCACTCGAGTTGATGGCGTTCGACATCACCTTTTAGCCACGGACAGCAATCAAATCTCAAACTCTAGCCGACTTTGTGGCCGAGTGGATAGAAGTTCAGACGACTACAACAACAGACAAGCTAGAATACTAGACAATGTACTTCGACGGTTCTCTACGGATCGGCAGCACAGGGCTGGCGTTGTATTGACGTCACCTACCGGCGAAAAACTCAAGTACGTTCTCCAGATCCACTTTCCAGCTTCCCACAATATCGCCGAGTACAAGTCACTTATCCACGGTATCCGCATCGCCATATCACTCGGCATCCGTCGACTGGTTGTGCGTGGGGATTCCCAACTTGTGGTCAACCAAGTCTTGAAAGACTGGACATGTCTCGATGATACTATGGCGGCATACTGTCAGGAGGTCAAAAAGCTGGAAAACAAGTTCGACAGGCTGGAGATAACTCATGTATTATGACAATACAACGATGCTGCAGACGAATTGGCTAACATGGGATCCAAGCGAGAAGTGGTCCCGACTGGGATCTTTGTTGAACAACTACTGGAGCCATCAGTCAAGAAGAAACTAGTGCCAGAGCAGTTGGGGGATGAACCTACCCCAGCAACGGATGAAGTACTGATCATATCTCAAGATTGGCGGACTCCAGTTCTAAAATTTCTCTTGGATGATGAACTCCCAGAAGACCACAGCGAAGCGGAACAAATCAAACGTCAAAGCAAAAGTTTTCTAGTAGTCGGAGAAGACCTGTATCGAAGAAGTGCATCCGGAGTCCTCATGCATTGCGTCACGACCGAGAAGGGCAAGCAGATTCTGCAATCGATTTACTTAGGCATATGTGGCAACCATGCCGCATCTAGGACGTTAGTCGAAAAGGGTTACAGACAGGGATTTTTCTAGCCAACAGTAGTAACAGATGCTAAAGACATAGTTTGCACGTGCAAGGGTTGTCAATTCTATGCAAGACAAACAAATCTCTCAGCCCAAGAACTTCAAACCATCCCAATCTCTTGGCCCTTTGCAGTATGAGGACTTGACATGGTCAAACCTTTCAAGAAAGCGCCAGGAGGGTTCACACACTTGTTCGTCACAGTGGATAAATTCACAAAGTTTATTGAGGCAAAACCCGTTGCTACCATAACAGCGGCACGAGCAAAGGACTTCATCATGAGTATACTATACTGATTCGGGGTTCCTAACCGCATCATAACGGACAACGGCACTCAGTTCACGGGCGGCGTATTTCAAGATTTCTATGATGACTTCGGCATCAAGATCTGTTATGCTTCTGTGGCACACCCGCAGAGCAATGGGCAGGTTGAGCGTGCCAATAGCATGGTCTTACAAGGTATCAAGGCTAGGATATTCGACCAACTTCAACCATATGCAGGGCGGTGGGTACAAGAACTCTCATCGGTTCTCTAGTCTCTAAGAACCACGGTTAGTCGAGCAACAGGACAATCCCCTTTCTTTCTGGTCTATGGTGCTGAGGCTGTGTTACCAACCGAGTTAGAGTTCGGCTCTCCGTGAGTTCGGGCCTACTTAGAAGTTAAATCCAACGAAAACCGACTGGTTCAACTCGATCAGTTGGAGGAAGCTAGGGACATCGCAAAAATCCAGTCGGCAAGGTATCTCCAAGGCCTGTGTCGTTATCACAGTCGGAATGTCCGAGGCCGTGCCTTTTTGGTCGAGGATCTCTTCTTGAGAAAAGTACAAACCACCAAAGACAGGAATAAACTATCCCCCTTGTGGGAAGGGCCGTTCATTATCGCTGAGGTGACTCGGCCGGGCGCCTACCGACTGAAGACTGAAAACAGTGCCCTAGTCAGCAACTCATGGAATATAGAACAACTACGTCCTTTCTATACCTGAGTTTTGTACTTTCTCACATACATATGTATAAAGTTTTTTATCTAACTCACTACGTCGTTTGTTTTAACCGAGTAGTGAGTCGGGGGCTACATGTATTATATGTGCTTTGTTAACAAAATACGAGCTTTTTTATCTAAGTTATGAAGTTTACGACGATTATATGTTTGCCCAAGTATAGCTTTTGTGAAGTGAACAATTTTTGTTAAGTTCCTATCGATCAACTCAGCATAAACTATGTAGTCGGGTAAAGCTAATGATAACTGAGGAAAAGCAAGAACTCGGCGGCATTGTACATATATTTACACATGTCTTTAAAAAAATCTTTATAGACACCAACTGCATAACGGTTTGTTCTTATATTCCCAGGTCCTTTGTGATCGCCTCTGCAGTCGGCCTCGCCTAGGTAATCAACTCAAATGCTTACTCAGGTGTTGTCTCTTCGGCAAACCCCTCACCAATGGCCTCGAGGTTTACCTTAGGGTAGATCGACTTAGTCATGGCAAGGATCTGGGCCACGCCGACAGCAACGCGCTCATCCGAATACTTTTTCAAGATACTCGGGGCTTGCCTAAGGCGCGCCTGCACCTGGGAGATTGTATTGGAGCTGGTCCCAACATGGTGAGGATCCATAATATCAAGGAGCCCTTTCACGGATTCGGCAAGAATCTCCCGTGACTCCTTGACTACTTTAATCTCCTCTGCAAAGGCTTGAAATTGGGTTTGGGCATTGGCTCTTGAAGCTGCTCAGATTCATTGACAAGTAAACTTGTTAGCCAAAACTGCAGTCGAAGTAACAAGAGGATTGGTTAAGGTTATTGTTAAAGGGAAGGCTTACTTGCATAGTCAGCCTCTACTTTGACTTTGGTCTTCTCCAGTTCAGCTTTAGCCTTTTCAACTTTCTTCAGCTTAAGTTCTCGTTGTTTTTTCTCCTCTGTCTAGGTCTTCAACTCGGCTTCGAGGGCTATACATCAAAATAGTCAAGAACTCGAGATTACAGTCAGAGCTCAACTAGGCAGTCGGGAAACAACAAAAGCTTGAGAAATATACTCGGGATTTATTCGGGAAGACAAATACAGGAGACTTACTTCTGATCTTCTCGACTAAAGCCTACTTTTCATCCCTGAGCTGGTCAATGGCTCCCTTTAGCCAGGTCTCCCTCTCCTGACTAGACCGTTCTAGGTCAGCCTTGGCGGCCTAGAGCTGGCCCAATCGTTGGAGATGGGAGGTGAGCTGGGTCAAGACCTTGTTCATTCTCTTTGAGCGGTCGACTATCTGCTACTCAGAGCAAAAGTAGAACAAAACAGAGTCAAGAAGCAGAGAACCCATACAAGGAAGACTGCCAAGGACTCAATATGGTGAGAATCATACCTGGACTCCCCGGGACGCAGCGATTGCAGCATGAAGAAGAACTTCACACTCTCTCTCCGCTACCTCCTCGTCATGCTCATAGCTTTCCGCGACTCCCTTGGGGGATACCCAGTGGAATGTTCTTGGGAACCTGCGGGGAGGGGCTTCAAGTCTGGGGAGATCCACTGCATCTAAAGACGACGACGATATGGATGGTGACAAGGTCCTGGCTCCTGACTCGGCAGCTGCTGGGGCTTCGGGAACTCGCTCAGGGGCTGGAGCAATGGCTTCAATACTCGCCCCTTGGTCAGCCAGCACTAGCGGTCCTACTATCGGGACAACTTCAGTTTCTACAACTGAGGCAGTCATCGGCTTAGCAGATAAGTTTGTTGGTGTTGGCTCGGCTGGGGTTGGCTTGGTAACAGGAGCAGTCGGCGTAGTCTTCTTGAGATCTATGTTTACTTGCCTCCTGCACAATGAGTCAAATATCAAGACACTGCTACACTAACCAAGACTTTCAGAAGATTCAAGATTGCTTACCTCTTGGAGGTCTTGAACTTCCATGAGGGGGCTCT
This sequence comes from Oryza meyeriana var. granulata, assembly GCA_003991445.1. Taxonomy (NCBI): domain Eukaryota; kingdom Viridiplantae; phylum Streptophyta; class Magnoliopsida; order Poales; family Poaceae; genus Oryza; species Oryza meyeriana. The sequence goes on from RYFJ01000883.1 coordinate 101,715, forward strand.
AGATGTCGGTGGTGGCAAGCTGCTGGCCGACGGGCTAGTCGGCGCAGCAGTCGGCGGTGGCGCTTTGCTCTTGGTTGACCCAGTCTCTGGCACGGCCGACTAGGTCGTCGAAGCACTCGGTGGCGCTGCTCTTTGGCTCGACATTGCTGACCTCATACTCAGCGGCGCCAGCCTTGGGCTCGATGTTGCTGAGCCAGTGGTGTTGGTCTCGGGCTTGGAGAAGATGGCCTTAGACTCGGCAGCCTGGGAGCTACGCTGCTGGTATCTTTTATCTTCAAGCTCCCGGCCGCGGCACTCAGCCTGCTAGCTCTCGGCTTGCTCGGGTCTTTGACAAGTTTCTTCCCAGCTCTCTTGGAGCTGGGCTAGACAGCAGAAGGACTCAATGGCCTCTTCTTCAATTTGGCAGCCGATAAAATTTGAGAGTCATCATCAAACTCCTCATATTCCTGTAAGTGATTCAAGCAACATACATCACACATTGCAAAGCACTCCAGGGTACACATCTACTGATATTCATCACAGATGGACAGCAATTCAACAATTAGCATTTCAATATTACCTCTGGACGAGGCCTTTTTTGGCTATAAGCCACGGTGGCGCGCTCTGCATCTTCAGTCTTAACCACCCCGTTGGTGAAATAGCTAAGCAGGATATCAGTCACCTTGTGTTTATCAGTCAAATCTAGGTATTATCGGCTGGGATCATCCTTGCCCTTGTAATCCCAACCGAAGTAGCTTCTCAGCTTCAACGGCCTGATCCGACGATTCAAGAAACATCTGGCCACCCAGGGACCAGTCAATCCGGAGTTCTTCAGCTTATCAATTTTCTCAATCAACTGATACACTTGGCCTATCTCCTCGAAGTTTGGCACAGACGACCAGCTGAGCAAGACCACCGAAGAGAAGCCAGTAAAAAAGGGCAGAGAGGGTTCAAGATCGGAGCAATAGAACCATTCTTTATGCCAGCCCTTAAGGGAAGTTTTTAGAGGAACATGAAGATAAATCTTTTTCATTTCGTTCCTCAGCTGGAGACCAGCTCCCCCTATTACCTGGACTTTGTTTTTGGAGGGCTGAGGTTTGATGTGGAACAGATATCTGAACAAATTGAAATGAGGCTTCACACCCAGAAAGCATTCGCACAGAGTTGCGAAGATAGATATTTGCAAGATGGAGTTGGGATTCAGATTCACCAACTCTAGCTCATAGAAGGAAAGAAGTTGGTGAAGAAAGTCCGAAGAAGGAAGAGCCAGACCCCGGTCAAAGAAAGAGGCGAAGACTACAGTCTCACCATATTGGGGTGCCAGAATCGATTCCCCTTCAGTCGGACGCCAATGGATGACTTCATGGCTTTGCAATCTCAGCAACTTCTCCAAATACTTCAACTTTGTCTAGCCGCAATCCGATGTCGGCCAGGTCTCAGCAAACACCTCTGGGATTTCTGAAGCTCTCGGCATGGCTAGAGGCGAGGAGATTTGGGGAAAATGCTATTGGGGGCTTGGAATGGATGCGGAGGAGCGGAATCGCCCAAGTTTCGAGCGGGGAGTGCTAGCAATGGCGAACCCTAGCGAGACAAGGTGTGAAATTTCAGCGTGAAAGTTGGAAGACGAAGTGATTGGTGGATTGGAGAAGATGAGGGAATCTTTTCTCTCTCCCCGCCTTTATAGAGCCTATGCTGATAAGTGGGCTTGGGCCTACAAATTTGGTACTGGGCCACAAGATATGAGTTTCTACAGTAGCACGCTTTATTCGGGCCGTTCGCTGGCTATGTTAAAATCACAGTGCTGGTGCTACTCACAGAAACCGATCAAATAATCAGATATGTTTCATGCTAAGCCTACAGCCAGGTGTATACATTCGGGTATCTGCATTATTTACCAGGTATTGAGGATATATCCTTATAAGGATCGACAGCTGATATCCATTAAAATTAGGGTGTAGGTATCTCTCAAGTACACCTGACCACATATTGGGTTAAAATCCATAAAGTGGTACTCGACTTACATGCTTAGCCATTATTTGCCATGAGCAAATATCATTTCAGCTAACATGATACTAAAGAGTCTCATATACCAGTAGTATACTACTCGGGAAAAACTATAAAGTTAAATATCTTTGACTTTATGTTTAATTATTTCACAATTAAGCATAAAGTCGGAGGCTACACCTAATAGGTGCGCCTATTCGACGCACACTATTCATATTTCTACATGAAGCCCTTTATAGCCTCGCTGCCAGCTGACATAAAGCAAGACTCGGAAAGAAGAAGCACTCAGACAAAGAGTACTCGGAAACAATGCACTCAGGAGTTCGTCACCGTGAAGGATGAGCACTCGGTATCAACTGTGACTCAACTATGAAGGTCTCAGAGGCTACTATGGAGGCCATGGGCCCCGGGTACCTCATGACAAGCATATGGGCCACTCAGACAGAGGATTGGCTTAGCCTTATAATTAAGAATATGATAGAACTTGGCAAACTTAACCTTGTGTGATAAGGAAAATATAGTCCTAGTCGAACACGTTATATCTCTAAAAGGAGATTCCTTGGTCATAGTCCGACTAGGACTTCTACTTTATAACCCTGTCCCCTAGTATATAAGGGGAGGCAGGGCGCCCCATGAGGGCAGAAGAATCATGGAGGTTTATCAAAATCACCAAGATCACCATCATACATCCTCAAAGGAAATACACCATAACTGGACATAGGGTATTACCTCATCTCGAGGGCCTGAACCAGTATAAACTTTTTGTGTTCCTTTGCAGTCCACCAAGTTTCGATCCGACGAGTAGCCCTATATTCTTATTGCTAGTGTAAAATATCGACAAGAAGAAGGGAAAAGAGAGAAAAAGAGGAAGAACAGAAAAGGAGAAAATGGGTCGATCGTGAGAAGAAAAATGAGCCGACGATGAGAAGAAGGATGGGCCGATAGCCTGACGACAACACGGACACGTCCGCTAGGGTTTTTTAAATGGAATTGCACTTCAGGAGGGAAAAGAAGGAGAAAATGGAAGACGACGAATGAAAAAACAACTTTAAAATAGAACAAAACGAAAAACTCGACGCGAGTTTTTCAAAAATTCACAAAAATGAAAGCAGTTTTAAAACTTAGTCAATTTTTAGGGTTGTTACATTATCTATTGGAGTTTAGTGTATGGTGAGGGTAATACACTCATTATCTACTTTATCCATGCCTATTACATTTGGGTAAAATTCCGGTCCTAAAATTTTTTAACTCGTGTTCATGCTATGAAAGTTGTCAAATTTGACTGAATTTTGGAGGGGTGATTTATTTTATTAAACAACTTTATGCAACATTTGGGCCCACATATGCCTCTTCTCTTATTCATTAGGTTACCATATCCATTAGGTAATATCCATTGTTTTTTGCTATAGGTAATCAATCTTTGAAATAGGTATAGGTAATCATTTTTTCCTCGGTGGCAGGCCTACATTTCATCCCTTCATTTGTGGTGAGTTGAGGGGTACATGCGTCATTCCCTGGATTCTTAGTATGTTAAAAAAAACTGAGGACCGCTTGCATTTACGGACGAAGTGAGTAAAAGTTATATCAATAAATTCATACTACAATATGCTTTCAGACAATAATAATTTTATAAGTATTAACAGTACATTTAATGAGAAATTAATGGTCAAAATTAACTGTCTTATACCGGCATGTCCTCGTGGTATGGTCAGAATGTTCAAAACTACAGCCAGTTATGCACACGGGTTTATTTTTTTTAATTTTATCACCAGAGGTTCAGGAAATATATAAGAGTATTAGAAGAACTTCCAGCGGCACCTTGTCTACAGAGACGAAATGTAAGAAAGCACATATATAGTGAATCTGTTCATTTTAAAAAATAATAAAACAGTAACACTTGTGTCAGTACAATGCAGCACTGAATAGTACTACATTACTTGAACTATATACTACAGTTAAGAAAATCACATTACATCTAACTTTTCTTGCAAGGGTAAACTGTGTACATTTCTGATATTGTTCCAGAAGATCCACTGGGTAATTAGTATCTCAATGGAAGTCATTAGCACGCGGAGATTCTTTTATGGTTCATCGATTAAATTTTCTGTTTGACTTCTACCATAATTCCATAGATCATGATGCTCACCTCTTAGCCAACCAAGTATAACAATAAGACCTGGAATAAGGAAAATGAGAGTCATCACTTGCAATAACGACACTCATATGCAAAGAATAGAAACGAGCCAAGATTGCGTGCTATAGGAACAGTGCATATACTTACCTAATGTACATGGAACTAGGTACAACAACGCAGGTTGACCATGCCCGTCCATCAGGAAAAGCGCAACATAAGTAAGGAAAAGGCCTACAAGAAAAGAAATGTAATCCAATGACAACGCATACAAGCTCTCCACAAACAAGTGTTCATGCCATAACAATGATACATGAACCAGTTTTGCAAAATAGAATTTCAAAACATTCAAAACACACAAGTTAGCCATTTGCTAACAAAACAGCCAAAATTCCTTTTATTTTTGTCTGATGTCAATTGGAAACTGGGTGATTTTAAAATTTCATTCTCAAAAGAAAAAATGGAAGAAAACAAAGATATTTCCTGTAATTGACTGGCAACATTTTTCCTGACTGACTGGTAAAGTTTTACAATTGGAAAAGATGTTATCAATAATATATAGGTCCAACTACTCCTAAGATGGTTTGGAAACCATGACTATTTATAAATATTCATAGAGCATAATTGCACAAGGAACAATTTCAATGCCACTGTAGACATAACATAGAGCATAGAACATAGGTCATATATAAAAGGGGAGAAAAAGAATCAACAGCTTACCAACAGTATATCCCACCGTCAACCACAGAAAATACCCATTTAAGAGACCCCTTTTGCTTGCTCTATCAAATCTACATGGTACCAAATCGATATATGGCATAAACATGATGAAATATATGTAAATTGAAATAACTATAACTAAACACTAGAGATTTGGAAAGTAAGGACTAACTAAACCTCACAGTAGAAATAATGAAACCATCAAACCAAATGGTGGCATATATATAACAAGTAAACAAGATGTGTGGTTCCCAATTTTTTATGCTCAAACAAGAGAAATCCATTATGCAGGGATGACAATAAAAACAGGTAAAATCAATCCCAGGCTAATGTATTTCTAAATTTAGAATCCTAAATAGTTCATTATATTCTGCTTGATAAGTCAAATTACGACATGAATGGGATACAAGAGAGCAGACTTTTTTTTCAACAAGTAAAACAAAGGACCAATTAACCAACAGTACAAAAACATTTGGAGAGTTTGCTTTGATGCCTTAAGTGTAAGGTTGCAATAGGTAATGCTAAACTTTGGTACAATCCAAATCATCTAATTCCATTGGCAAGACAAAGTGGTAATGTTGGCATTACCAATATTTTGGTAAGGCAAATTTTGGAATCAAACCAAACTGGCTTGTTCCTTAATGACAGAAACACAACAGCGTAAAATCATAAGGTCACTAATTGAAACAGAAACAAGGTGTTAGGTTCTATTTTCCACCACGAAACATCTTGGTACCATGGTACACTAACTTAATTAGCAATAAAAAAAATCATGAAACTTGATAGCAACTTTGAGGAGCCCATTAGCATATTGCTTTCATATGGTGAATTCCATTTTCTGCTTACGTTCGTCGTGTCATTTGCTTTTAAATACCTATGCTAAGTGCTCCTAAAGTTTTCAGATAGTTTACAAGTTAACTATCTTGACTTGGGATTATGTTTTCCTCATCAACAGTGTAGATTCATTGTACTTATTTAGCAAGATTCTGTATATTTACCAACTTAGCGACACCTTAACCGTTGTCCAATATATGTAGCCCTTAGTGAAATTAAGGCACCAAAAGTGAAGATATAGCTTATATTGCAGCATTATATATAGTATAATACCTGTAGCTGAATGCAACTAGCAATCCAGGGAAAATAATGTCACCAAAGCCTATCATGTCATAGCCACCCCATGGATCAAAGAAACGAGGTATTCTTAAGAGCATCGGAATTGCTTCCCCAGAGTTATCACCACGAGCAACCTGAGCAGTTTCAACAGAGTCATATCTAACAGAATAAAACATCATAACAGATATAAGATATAGTTTACAGAACAGACCTCGCTGAAGATACACACATCAAACTTATATGAATTATCAGATCACCAAATTTTCTAACTACAAGTGAATGCTTTCGAATTAAATTGAAACATAGAACAAGCTAAATAAACAGTAGGCTTTTACTATTAGCAAGCATGTGACAGCCATATGGTTTTGAAAATAACATGGAAAACAGTATATTCATGAGCCACATATGCAGTATACTATGGAACTATTACCACCACTCGATAAATCTGCAGTACTAAACAGTAACTAATAAAAAGCTTGTTGCAGAAAGAAAAATCATGCACTTACTGCAATCATGACACTTTCATGGAATATAAGAGGTGAAATGAACACCCAGAAGACATCATACACAAATGCAGCACTAAGAAGAGCTGATGCAACCTGCAAAGTTATAGTCTTGAATACTTCTGATAGACATGAAACATATATGTTTAGGAGTACATCAAAGACATGACAATACCCTGATATTTGGTAAGCGTGCCATCTGAAGCACAGTTATCATCAAGCAGATGCCCTGAGGACAATAAACAAACTCATGGTCAAGAAATTTAACATCTCATGTACGAATAGTTAAACTAAAGGAAAGTACTAAAAGAAACTAATTAAAAATGCCCAACTAAAACATAGTTTTTTCTTAAGAAGGCTTTTCACATTTCAAATAAAATCACCTCAAAAATAAAATGGAACACCCACACAACATGAATTTTGACACATGCAACAAATCATTGATACAATATCCAGCTTAGAAACTATGGTATACAACAACCAGCTTAGAAACTGTGGTACAACCAAAATAGTGTGAAATGAGCATGATATTGTCAACATTTTGCTCTGAGCCTTTAGTCTACAGAAAATACCTACATGTGTAGCCTAAGCACCCTTAACAGCAGCTTGTGATCTAACAACAGGTCCAGTCCATACTAATTTGTGTTAGCCGTGGATGCAGCTAAAGAGATCCTTTGAATTATGACCCCATATGTTTTAGTAAGAAGTTGTCAATTATTGCATTTTATGCAAAAACTCTTCAAACCAAATATTTTGAAAGGAACAAACCACGTTACAGTGTGAAAATCCTACAAAGAAATCATATTAGCTGACCCATGGAAATATACAACCTTGATCCAGATTGACTTCATAAGTAACACTATGTTAGCATCTATCCTATGCAGTCTGGTGCTTAATAAAAAACAATTGTCCTATATCATCCTATCATGTATATCCAAATTTTATACTATATAATTATGTCATGTGAATCCAGACTTGCTTGCTGATACCTCTGAAGGCATTTACAGTCAGTTGCATACTTTCGAATGGTAGTATGGTACTGAAGCAATATATATATATATATATATATATATATATATATATATATATATATATATATATATATATATATATATATATATATATATATATATATATATATATATATATATATATATATATATATATATATAATGCATCTCCCATTGAGAAGCATATCATACAAGGCCATGCATAACATATAGAAAGAGAACGAACAGTAATTTATCTTACAAGGATATCTTGGCCTATCCAAGCAAACGAAGCATGCCGATAGACAGCCCAAAGAATTGCAAAGATAGTGCAAAATGGTATGATCACAACAGAAAGGGTCAACACCTCCCCAAAAAACGGGAATTGTATGGTCTTCTGTCCACAATCCTTGAAAATCCTATTAGATGAAGTACATCAAATAAGAAAAGAATGGCAAATAAAGTGAAGAGCATTGGCCAAATTTCTTTATCTAAATTACTTCATTTGTTACCTAGTGAGAAGTGTGACCAAGCAAACATGCATACCCTGTAAAATTCAGTCAATCTCATAACTGAATCCCTCAGCAAAGGATAATAAGAAAATGGTATATTTCAACATTCAATCAAAAGAAAAGGGAAAGAAATTTTAAGACTGGTACCAATCAGAAATAGCACAATGCACATAACAAATGTATGAGTAAGTACCTCGATACCACCGATGCAGAATAACACAATTAGCAGCCAGACGAACCAAGAAGACATGAAGTAGAAGAGGAGGAGGAGGAAGACTGAAGCTACTATAATAAAAACTATAGCCCCCTTGGCACTGATCTCAAAGATCTCTTTATCTTCTCTGTTGCCTGTTCCAGAATTAGGCCCATCCTGTTCAGCATGAAAGGAACAAATTTGTCAGTAAAACATAACCCAGTGATGAACTACAAAAATATGATATAACAGAACCTAGATATGTTGTAAGCAGCAAAGACGTGTGACCAGCAACAAGGTATGTTGTTGCATTTTCAAATGCCGAAAGGCAGGTATCATAAAAACTATATCCAAAGATTGAGAAAAATATACTTGGAAGCAAATTTTGTGTGATTTTATTTTTTAAAAGAATACATCAAAACCAAAATTGAACACAAGGTACAATGTAACATAATTCCATCAAATTGTGAACTCAAGGGATATTTTTTCTGAAGACATCACAGAATTAAACTTGAAGCTTATATGCTTCAATTCTATATTGTGCCTCTTATCAATAACTCATTCCTTTTCTATATGTGATGCATTGTTTAGCAGCACTGCAGTTTGCACCACATACATCCTATTTGTGCAAAGAATTTGAGCCTTTTCAATTAAGGTGGTAAAATTTATTATGATTGTAAGCAACTAAGCATACAAATTGCAGAGTAATGCCAAGAGAAAATGGGCATGACGTGTTCCCATATGTGTGTGAAAATATAAAATTGAAATGATATATAGTTTGGATAGACAGATAAGGCACCAAAGTCAAAACCTTCCGTGTCAACTGATTATAACGCTCATCAACTTGCTCACATGCAACGAATTCATTCCAGAGTGAAGCACAAACTATGGTTCCTATAGCCATTATCCACAAGAAGCATGCTGAGAAGTCCACAACTGGCCGATTTGGTGAATATAGCTGCACCTCCACTGCATCAACAGAATACTCTCTTTAGCATGCATACTTTGTATTATCGTAAACTAACTCAAAAGTATAATTTCGCTTAGACTAGTCACCATTTATGCAGTCACAGCACCCAACACAAACGGTTGTAACAATCAAACCACTCGATCATAAAAATACCTTAAATTACTATTTATGCAGGGAGTCAAGTGAGCGGCCTTGCTTGTGTGTGTGCGCACGTGTATCACTAAGCGCAGGTCCAGCTGGGCAGCTCGCCCATTTTGTTCTCTCAAAAGTTAGGCAACTAGACTAGAAGGATTTCTGAAGAGGGACCTGCATCATCAGGCACCAGGACTTCTATACAGGGAGCTGCACTGTCACCAGCTTGGAGATGCAGCATAGAAATGACTTCCTCCTCCACCACCAGCTCTGGCTGCCAGTTCGCTACTTCGTCTGAGTACTAATTATTCTGCTTCAAGCGGGTCATACTATTTTTTCAAGCCAGCAGTGCTTTGCTTCAAGCTCCCTCCACCTTGCTCCTCCCTTGTTTGCTACTCAGCCACCTAGGCACTAGGCGCCAACCTACCACCCGACAAGCACTAATCACTTTTTAAATACCAGCAAGAAATTAGACTACAGAAACTGTTCACTCCACTGGTATGGATCAAGGTTTTAAAAGCCAGAACCAAAAGCAAAACAGGATGCACCCAATTTTAGTTATCGGTGAAAAGCTGTCATATCAGTAGTTTGTCTTTCTTTTACATCTTATCTTTTTTAGGAAATATTTGGTTTTCACATATTTGAAGTTTGGGATATAAAACTTAAAAACATTGTAAAGAAGTAGAACTTCAAAGAAGGGATTCAGCGTCAGGAGCCTGATGAACTCTATGCCAAATTCTTCAAATTATAATCTGCAAAAGATCCCAGCAAACTGTACTTAAAGCCAATTTCTTCCTTGACCCAGTTTTTCCAATACACCTGAAGATCAGCTCATCTACAAGATCTAATTTTCGAGAGAGCATGAGGGGGCATGCTCAAGTGATTAAAACTTCAACAGTCAACACAGATAATTGCCTTATGCAGTTCAAAACTTAGTGCAATATTTGTATGGTAAGCATTCAGTGCACTAAGTTGCCATATTGTCAAGAGGGTTTTCTTATAATATAGTTTACTGCTATAGTTTACTGCATCATGTTTCTTTGCCATACTGGATAACAATATAAAATAAAAGTTAGAATGAATGCAAACCAACCCAATTCTGTTTTAGTCAGTTGACAACATATACCTGATGAAAAATGCAGTTCACCATCACAATAGATGGAACCATGGAAGTAAGAGACCTGAGATGTTTAAATAACTAAACTCTACCAATAGGCAACATAAAGAAAAAAAATATGGATAAAGATTAGCATCAGCAAGGAAAATTAAGAATGTGTAGCTAAGCGACTTACGCCTTGCTCCATGATCCAAGAGGCCCTTCATCTTCTTTCCTGCCGATTGTGGTATCATTACAACAGGTATTGTAACATTGATGGAAGTATCGTTGTCACTGCAAACCATCTTGTAAAGTTCTGGAAAAATGAAGTTAAACGGATGAATTGTTGAGCGCAAAAGAGACTGGCACATCTATCTAATATATTAAGAGGACAGATATAATATATTTCATATTAACATTCTGATACCTTCATTGTCATTTATAACTAGTAAACCAGCTGCACCTCCAGCCTGCGCAATCTTTGCTTTAGCAGTGAAAGCACATTCTCCACGTTGTGCTATAGCAATATAATTTGTTAGCTGCAAAAGCAAGGATTACTTTAGAAAATATTTACACCAGTCCTTCACAAAAAGAACCAAACATGTTAATAAGTTTGCTATAGTTGGTGTTAAAATCAAACCTTTGATGTCAAATTGGAACAACAGTCAAGTGGATTTGCAAGGACAGCAAATGTTTTCTGAGCTTCATGAATATCTCTAGGCACGGAGGCTCCAAATCTTGCACTCAACCCAACAACAGTGGTACCTTCAGTTCCATTCACCCAATTCTTCACCTTAACCTGGAGAAAATCTCAAGGATGAGAACACATCTTGCAAAAATTAAAGTACAGTTAAGTTCTTTTGTAACTTTTATTGGGCACCGACAGCTTACATGCACAGTATGTGACAGTCCCATGCAAAATGACTACCACATACATCGCTAGAAGGAAAAAGTTTGTTTGGCTCCCTGAACATTGAATATCCATCTATTTAACCCCCAAAACTATGAAATAGCCTAAATAACCCCTTTGAACTATCCAAAACTGTCAAAACAAGATTAATAGAAAGAGGTTGGCATGTGCACATGGTAGCCCTATCTGACAGAATGGCAGCAACAGTAAATAAGGAACTACTTAGGTCTTTGTTTGCAAACACCACAAATAGACCTGAGAGCTTAGTCTATGGTGAAATTTCGTATACAGCTATGGAACATTTGAATGACACAGGGGGAAGGTTAAAGCTAAGCCCTCCCCAAGTCCAATCCATCAGGACAAGAGAAGTACTTTGGTGGCAAGATTTGTTCAAGAAAATCTCTTGCTTTTATCTTCTTTGTTCATGGTTCATAACTAGTTGCATGTGCAAAGACGTCTGTATGCAGCAGTTGCCCCCACCTTCCCTGTGCCACATCTAGCCACTGCATTGCCTGCATGGTCCATGCAATGCCACTGCATTGCTCTGTGCCACCTGAAAACGCCAGCTCCTAAGATCCCCATACATCATATCCAATATAAATATGTTGGTGATGATGATCAAACGCATCAACACAGTGGGATACAGTGGTTGTCAAGGAATAAGTCCGTTAAGATCCACTACCAGTGTAGCAAGAAATCTGACAGTTACCATTTGAAATGGTGATTAACTCCTATTATCCTTCTGATGGCAACAGAACCCCTTTCACCAATTGAAATTGACATGTGCTGCCATGTGCAGCCCATTAGGGCCTGAAGCAGGAGTCAGCCTCATTACGCTGGCGGTACTGCACGTGAACATCTCCCACGTGGTTACTGTTCATGGTAGGTGTTTAAATTGGAGATAGGATTAGATTGTTAGTGAGATATTTCACGTTAGATATGTTTCTTAAGGGCCAAGTCATCCCATCTACATTAGGAGTGATTGTATCTCTATTCAGTAAGAAAGAAATAAGCAAATAGTCTTTAGTCTCTTCCTCTTCTCCCCTACTCTTGTGGCGCAGCTGCCTCCATGGCGCCATCACACCACTTGGGTCCAGGGACACCTTGAGTCCTCGAATAGGCCAAAGAGCCCTTATCCCAACCATGCTCATTACACATCAGCTATTCAGACCAATGTGACAACACAACAAACGCATCAGTTTCTCAGGCTAATGAGACCACACAACGCACACATCAGCTTGTCAGGCCAATGTGACCATGCACGCACAGCATACTGGTATCCGTAGAGCATGCCGCCATGCTTTTTCTGTTCGAAACGTGCCAGACACACAGCGCATAGTGGTATACGCAGAGCATATTGCTGCCACGTCCTGATCTGCATCCATGCATCATCCAGGTCTACTTCATTCAACAAGGAGAGATGGTAAACAAACAGAGGAAAGCAACAACCCACCCCAATACTTGCACCTTTGCAAGTTTGCATCCAGTAAAAAAGAGCCATGGCTTCCTCCAAACCAGATACTCTCCAAGGAAGAAGGTATGTGCTAATCTGCCAAAAGGTGTAGATGCCGCAAAAAGATACTCTGCCATGAGAGGAACTGTGAGAGGGCATGTTGCACTAAGTTAGTCGGGACCGAACCTAAATTGAGTAGATCTGTACGGTGCATGGTGCATGGACTTAGTTTAGGGGCATGGTCGCAATGTGTTCTACATGTAGCATTGTGCGCTACGCATGTGGTCATTTAGGACAGATAAGTGTTGCAGCATGCTCTACAAATAGTAGTGCACCCTACACGTGTGGTCACATCAACCTGAAAAAGCTCATGTGTCATGCGGTCACATCAGCCTAAAGAGCTGATGCCTGTGTCATGCAGTCACATCAGCCTGAAAAGCCGATGCATGCATCGTTGTGTAGTCACATTGGCCTGGAGAGCTGATGTGTGCATCCCTTTGAATTTCTGATAAGGGTTCTATCGCCATTAAAGATAGTGATAGGAGTTGATCGACACTTCAAATGGTAACAGCTATTTCCATCACCCTTTCAAATGTTGATTTGCCCAATAGTATGGCGATAGTGGTATATTTTTGTGATTCTGGAGACTGAAGCTCCACTTTAGTTTTAATAATACGAAAATGGTATATTAAAAAACTAGAGATTACAAACTTGGTAAATTAAATTCCACAGCAATCTCATGTGATGAAAACCTGAGGCAGGATTAATCTTCCTTTGCACCCAAGGAAGCTGTTATATTAGCTTCTCCCTCCCTCCCTCCAATCCCCCCACTTATGTACTTCAACAAAAACATAACAAGTCTATGCAGGTGCGAACACATCTATGATTCTGTGTAATCTGGTCAGACACAGAAATATTGCAAGAGCCCAAACTTTCATATAATGTAACAAACTAAAAGTACCAATACATGATTTATATTGATATATTTAAATTTCCAAAATCCGTGAGAGATGCGGAATTATTAAGAATTCCTAAGAAATTCTAATGAAATCTATAATCAAAGTACTAGATAAGTACGGATGTTTTCCAGGAAAAAATATCTTATTAATTACATCTTAACTTAAACCTGACACATCTAAAGAAAGGCCACAGTTCCCATAGAATCAAACAAAATGTAAGATATCTTCACCTATGCCAATTTATGGGTTTTGTTACAATCTTAAGTGGAGACTAGGTATCAAACTTAAGCTCGTGCCATCACAGCCACGTGACCATAATCAGTTGAGAATTCTTTAAAGGAGTGGTAGCAGCTCATTTAAGCTGAAATCTGCGCAGATGACCGATCCAAATAAAAAATGGGCATGAACTGGCTAATCGCCATGATCCTAACACCCCTGCAGGCTACGTAGCAGGTCAAATCATTCACTGTTCTAAACTCTTTCAGTGCAGTGGAATCATAGTCGAAAAGTGAGAAGTTTCCATGTGACTGAAACATATATTTTAGTTGGGATAATTGATCATATGACACTGTTTGGAAATGCACTCTAGGATTTGCCATTCCGTGGAAGCCAACTGTTTCCTTACCACTTTTTAGCTGGTTTAGCTCTACACATTGCCGCTGTGGACCAAAATGCATTGTTTTTCCAGGTGGTGCACCATTTTTCCTTTTGCTGCACACAACACACCATATACATGTCCGCCTCAGGATATTGAGCAGCTGAGCCCATCTCCCCTCCCAATCTCCCAAGCAATTCAGCAGCAGCACCTGGACTCCTGGAGACCTGAGGAGTAAGGACAAGGTATGCATTGCTGCAGCCCAGCCTGATGTTTGTTTTCTCTGTACTGCCTCCTTGTATCCTTCGCCACCATCCCCGCAGTTTCTGTGGGTCACCCTGATGTTTGGTTGCCCTTGCAGTGAAACCTATTCTGTTACTACAACTTTCCTTGCTTGTTCCTATTTAATCTCTTCGATGTTTCTCATCATTTGAGAAAGCTATTCATGGTTCCTGCAAGAGGGGAATGGGTTCAGCTGTTCGATGGTTCGAGATGGACCAAGTATATGGTATGTTGAGGGCAGCAGGCGCAGAACAGGTACAGCACTTGGTCCTTCACCGAAAAAATAACTATATCTATACTCCTTTAAAAGGGAGTAGTGGTGGAGATGAGTGGTGAATCTGCCACCATCCCACCACCAACTCCTCAAAATTGTGACATATGGGGGCAATTAATTCTAAAATTAAGCTCTAAAATTCAAAATAGATTTCATCTTGGTAATATGTTGATGTTATTCTTTTTAATTCTGTAACAATGTATGGGCATTTTGCTAATAAAATCAAAAAGAAATAGCCAATCCATTCAAAAGTGGCTATTTGTAGAGCTAAATCAAACAAAGAGTGGCAAAAAATCAACTGGTTTCCACTGAGTGCCAAAGCTTAAAGCGCCAATTTCAACAGTGGCCTATGATCAATTATCCCTTTTTAGTTCAAGCCATCAGAAATGAACTAATAATGAACGAAATCACAGTCAGACTGGATCCATAACTCTAGTACACAACGAAAGCATGCAGCTCAGAAACTCCTCATTTCTTTACCCAGCATCACAATCTATCTAGGCACAACTCAACGAAATTCTCAAGATCCTCTGCCATGCCACTACTAACTAGCACTCATGGACGCAGATCGACGAATCCCCCCTCCGCAACCATAGAGATCCCATCCCACCAGGTCACCCCAAGAACCAACCACCAGGCTAAGCGCCCTACCACCGACCACCAACCCTGACCAAATCAGGAAGAGAAAGGGGCGTTACCAGCTGGAACTTGTTGGAGCAGCCGGGCGACGGCGGGACGCCCGCGTCGTCGTCGCTGGAGGCATCGTCGGCTGCGGCGCCGCCGGCGAAGACGACGAGCAGAAGGACGGCGGCGGCGGCGGCGGGGAGGCGGCGGGTCGCCATGGGCGTGCGTTGGCTCGATTGGGCCGCGGCCTTTCCGTGGCTCAGACGGCAGGCGGAGAGGAAAGAAAACACGAGGAAAGAAAACACCGACGCGGTCGGGCCGGGCTGGCAGTGGAACTATACATGTTCAAATGGGCCGTGCCCTGGCGGGCCGGGCCGATACGGTTGGCCGTGGGCCGTGTCGGCACGGCCCGAGTAGCTGTGCCATGTCTAGGCCGGCAGTGCAGCACGGCGGGCCGGCACGGCGGGCCGGCACGGCACGGCCCGTCGACTATAGCGGGCCGACACGGCATGGGGCACGGCCCGCCCGAAGGGCAGCGGTGGAGGCCGCGCCGCCGCGGCAGGCATCGGCGGCTGGGAGGAGGCGGGCGCGGGAGGCTGCTGAGGCCGGGGAGGCGCGCAGCCGGGGAGGTGGCGGCGGAGGCCGCGGCAGGGCAGGTGTCGGTGGTCGGGAGGAGGCGGGCGCGGAGACGGCGGAGGCCGAGGAGATGCGTAGACAGGGAGACGGCAGCGGAGGGCGCCGGCAGAGGCCGAGGCAGGCATCGGCGGCCGGGAGGAGGCGGGCACGGGAGGCGGCCGAGGCCGGGGAGGCGCGCAGCCGAGGAGGCGGCGGCGGAGGCCGCGGCACGGCAGACGTCGGCAGCCGGGAGGAGGCGGGCGCGGGAGGCAACCGAGGCCGGGGAGCCACGCAGGTGGGGAGGTGGCGGCAGAGGGCGCCAGCGGAGGCCGAGGCAGGCGTCGGCGGCCGGGAGGAGGCGGGCATGAGAGGCGGCCGAGACCGGGGAGGCGCGCAGCTAGGAAGACGGCGGCGGAGGGCGGCCAGGAAGAGGCGGGCGTGGGAGGGGGGCGGAGGGCGGGGAGGCGTGCCGGCCAGGAGGAAGCGGCGGCGGCCGGGAGGAGTGGTGTTCGGGGAGGGCGACCATTTCACATCTGCCCGTTGCTACAGTGTAGATGCAGACGACCGTTTGCTGCAGTGTTTGGCCGTGTTGGTCTAGTAGAAAATTAACACGTGTCCCAACGGTCCGAAATAATGAATCGAGCTGGAGGACAAAAAAATCGAAAAAATATCAAAAAAATCCAAAAAATTGTAAAATTTTTTCTATAAATAGGGGAGCCACCAGCAACATTTTTGCTCATCCAAACCTCCCAATCTCTCCTCTTGTGCTCTATTCTCCTCTCTTTTGCTCTCTTGCGCTCTAAATTTTTGATTTAGATAAATTTTTGTCTAAAATTCAAAAATTTTCCACATTCTCATAGCTGATAGCTACAGCCTCCGGTGCTCCTGCAAGGTAAAAAAAATCCTAAATTTTCTTCTTTGTTCGTACTATTTTTTTTACTAATTTTCTCTATTTATATTGCAGGATGGATCCAAACTACCCGACGTTTCAACTGAGCGACTTCGACCCGAACTATCTGCCGATGTCACAAGGAGACTACTCCAGGTCGACTCCTACACCACAACAACATCCGGAGAAAGTACATGCGGCTTCGGAAGGATCTGGAACTGCGAGCGGGAGTCTATCAATGGCAACTAGCACAAAGAGATCAAGAACTTCCTCCACCTGGCAACATTTTGATGAGATCAAGGAGACCTGCGCGGATGAAAGGGAGGTAACTTACGCGAAATATAGAATTTGTAAGACTAAACTCTCTGAAAAATCTTCTGGTGGAACAGGGCATTTGAGGCGACATGCTGAGGCGTGTGCGAAGAAGCAAGGTTACCAGCTACGACAGCAGCAACTGGTACTCAATCCTGATGGTACGGTACGTTCATGGGAGTATGATCCTCAGGTAGCACGAGATTCGCTTACCCGTTTAATTGCTAGACAGGATCTACACCTAAACTTTGATGAGTCTCCTGCATTTGAGACTTACATTAAAACTGCTCATAATCCTAGATTTCAAGCTGTTAGTAGACACACCAAAACCCGGGACTTGGTGAATATTTACAACCAAGGCCGGGACAATATTAAACAATTATTTGCTACATGCACATTTTCTATTAGTATCACATATGATATTTGGAGTGGTAGGGCTAAGGAAGACTATATTAGTGTACTTGCTCATTATGTTGATGATGACTGAGAACTACAAAGAAGAGTAATAGCTTTACAATTAATTGATGTTTCACATACTGCAGAAAATATTACTGAATGAATATCTAGAGTTTGTGAGGATTTTGGCATCACAAATAAAATATTTGCAGTAACTCTAAATAATGCAGCTGCAAATTCCAGAGCAATGAAAATTCTATACCCTTTATTCAATGTTTATGCTGAATTATTTCTTTTACATCAATGTTGTGCTTGCCATGTTATTAATCAATGATGTGTTCATGGTGCCTGTGTCTACGGTATCATCTGAATCGGCCTTTAGTCTTTGCGGAAGAATTATTGAGGAGAGAAGAAGAAATCTCCGCAGTGAGGTGGTAGAAATGCTACTTACGATTAAAGACTGGGAGCTAGCCAAGGAACGTGCCCAACACACCACGGAGAACCAAGATTTGGCTGAGCAGTTTGAAAATCTTTACCTACAAAATGAGGAACTAGATTAATATTTTTTATTTTTGAGTGTTGACATTTAACTGTACTCTTTTTTCTTTGTCATGGTTTTCTCAAAATTGAGTTTTTACATGACAGAGTTTTTAATGAGGGAGCTATGTAATATTAAAATCAATAAAGGTCATTACGCAATGTTCCCCTATATTTATACAGAAATTAAATTACATAACTATATATGTGCTTCTATTTTGCTTGTTTAAAAAAATAAAAATTTTTCTCCTCTAATATCATCAAAAATACCCTTATATTTTTTTTACTCATCTCAAATAATTTTTTTATATTTTTTCATTTTTTTACAACTCCTCTAATTTTTTCAAAATTTTTTAAGTCTTTTTTGCCTTTTCTTTTAGCTCTGGTGGTGTCGGCTGCACATAGACTAGCGGCCGAGAGGAGGCGGGCGCGGGAGGCGGCGGATGTCGGGGAGGCGCGCAGGAGGGGAGGCCACGGCAGGCATCGGCGGCCGGGAGGCGGCGGAGGCCAGGGAGGCGTGCAGGCGGGGAGGCGGCGGCGGAGGCCGCGCCAGGCCTCGCTGGCCGAGAGGAGGCGGGTGCGGGAGGCGGTGGAGGGCAGCAGCGGAGGCCGCTGCAGGCGGAGGCTGGCCGGGAGGAGGCGGGAGTGGGAGGCAGCGGTGGCCGGGGAGGTGCGCAGGTGGGGAGGCGCTGGTGGGGGGCGGCGGGGGAGGCCGCTGCAGGCGTCGGCGGCCGGGAGGACCGGTGGCGTCTCGGGTAAGTGCTCGCTACAGTGGACCGTGCCGGCCCGGGCATGGTGGGCCGCCGACGGGCCGTGCCGGCACGGCATGGCCCACGACCTCGGCGTGCCATGCCTGGGCCGGGAGGAGACACGCGGGCCGGCATGGCACGGCCGCTACAGGAACTGTGCCTAAACGGGCCGTGCCAGACTGTGCCTCGGGGCCCGGTCCACCCGTTTGGCCACCTATAAGTGGAACAAGTTAAAAAAACCGAACCAGACCAGCGATTGAACCGAAAAAACCGGAACTAGCGACCTTGGCGTCGGTTCTATTCAAAGACTGTCCCCGCAATCGGACCGGTGAAAACCGGGTGAACCGGATGGTTTTTTGATGAACCGGTGAACCGCTAACGGTTTTATAGAACCAGATGGTTCTGTGTTTGGACACAAAATACCCCTCCTTTTTTCTCTCGACACTGTGGCCTCAGGGGTAAGATTGGAAACTCGTGAATTCAAGGGGAAAAGCAGCTACAAGCCTACAAGGGTTTCTGACCGTCATTCCCATAATCCCATTTCACATATCCATTCACTCACATCCTCAAGCTGAGAGCTCAGCTCAGCTCAGTGCGTCACACCACCAGCCGCCGCATCTCTCGATCTACTCCTCCCGTCGTCGACTACTCCGTTGCAGCGTCTGGCGGTTTCACATCCACGGCAGGAGCGCGGCCACGAAGTTGCCGAGCCGCCAACGGCCGTCACGCTGCAGTGCAGCTAGCCAATGAACTTGCCGGTATGTGCGTGTGTGAAACTATGAACTAGATCTATTGCTTGTTGGTAGTTAGCTTAGCTACTGATGTTTGATTTATTATGTTAAATCATCCAATCTAGTCTAACATTGATATTTGCACATACGATGAACTTCATTTGTTGCAGATTTTTTTTCCTTCTCCATTTGATTTGTGAGTTGTGACCATATGTTCATCCATTTGCAGCAATGGATTCTTTATCTACTTTAGAATCAGAACCCCTAGCCATGCCAGTAGAACAGCTACAATCTCGAGAGGATTCCTATACTGCTGAAGCTGAACAAGGCTCCCGTTCCCAGCAAAAGAATAGAGGGAAGAGTGACCCTGCATGGGACCATTGTGTGGAAATTGTCCCTAAGGATAAATCTAAAACAGGAAAGCCAAAACTCCGTTGCTTTTATTGCCAAGAAGTGTTCCAGGGTGGAGGAATACATCAGTTCAAGCGTCATTTGGCTGGTGTCAAAGGTGATGTTAAGTCTTGTCCAAAGGTTGATGCTGAGGTTAGGTATGAAATGCAGCAAAATATAGAAGCTTTTGCATGCAAAAAGAGGAAGTCACAAGAAGCATTTGAGGAAAACAATCCATATGGGCTAGATAAAAATAATGATGACCAATCAGAAGATAATGTTTGTATGCCACCTCCATCTACTCACTCAAGCACTAAAGGTAAAACAATACAAACACTGGTCACGTCAACAAAAGATAAGCCTAAAATAGGAAAAATTTATATGCCCAGAACCAATCCTAGAGACCAACCTTCATTAAAGAATGTGCTTCAAAGTCAAAAGTTGAAGGACAAAGTTGATCTGTTAGTCAACAAATGGTTTATAGATGCCTCAATTCCTTTCAATGGAACTAATTCCAAGTATTATCAACCGATGATTGATGCGATTCCTTCCTATGGTCCTGGTTACAAAGGATCAACTAGCTATGAACATCGAGGTCCTTTGTTGGTGAGGAATGCTGAAGAAACAAAGAATTTTGTTCAAGGGTATCGCAAAATATGGAAGGAAACTGGTTGTACCATCATGGCTGATGGATGGACTGACACGAAAAAAAGAACCCTTATAAATTTCTTAGTCTATTGTCCAAGAGGCATGGTCTTTCTAAAGTCAGTTGATGCCACTGATAGCTCCAAAACAGGTGAATACCTATTCAAATTATTTTCATCTGTTGTGCGCTTTGTAGGGCCAGAAAATGTTGTGCATTTTGTAACTGATAATACTTCAAATATGGTTTCTGCTGGAAAGAAATTAGAGGACGAGTCTATTTATTGGTCCCCTTGTGCTTCACATTGTTTGAATTTAATGTTCACTGATATGGGTAAACTTGAAATAGTGGAGAGGACAGTTCATCATGCATCCTGCATTACTAGGTATTTGTACAACCATTGTTTCCCACTTTATCTTATGAGGAAATTCACACATGGAAAGGATATTCTTTGACCCGCATCAACCCGATTTGCCACCAAATTTGTTGCATTGCAAAGTATGTACAAGCAGAAGGATGCTCTCCGTGCCATGGTTATATCAAAAGAATGGACAACTTCATCTTATTCTAAGGATACAAAAGGAAGAAAATTTGTTGACCATGTAATGAACCAGCAATTTTAGAAGGATTGTGCTACAGTATGTCACTTGTCAAAACCATTAGTTTGTGTCCTTAGAATTGTTGATAGTGACGAGAGGCTAGCTATGGAATACTTATTTTCAGCTGTACATGCTGCAAAAGAGGAAATTGAAAAGAGGTTTCAAAGAAGAAAGAAGATAGCTGAACATGTTTTGAAAATTATAGAAGCCAGATGGGATAAGAACTTAGATAAAAATTTACATGCAGCTGGTTTTTGGTTTAATCCCAACAATCAGTACAATGAAGAGCTTATGGCCAAGTATCATACCACTACCTCAGGAGTTATAGATGTTATTGAAAGGTATGCGGCGAAAGATCCAACTCTAAGATCTGCCTTGACTAAAGAGATGAGGATTTTCAGAAATGCAGAAGGTGATTTTGGACGAATAACAACTGTTAGTGATCGAGCTGTTACTCTTCCTGGTACGTGTTCTTTACACTTGTTATTAATTATTTATTCTTGTTTTCAGTCTTTGACCTTCTATATACTTATCTTTAACTAACTTGTAGATGAATGGTGGATAGCATATGGCTGTAGTGCTTCAAATTTGCAAAAGCTAGCTGTTCGCGTCTTAGGACAGACTTGCAGTGCTTTTGGTTGTGAGAGGAACTGGAGTTTATTTGAACATATACACTCCAAAAAAAGAAATAGACTTGAGCATCAAAGGATGTGTGACATTGTTTATGTCCATTGCAACCAAAGGCTCCAACAGAGGTTACTTTCTCAATGCAAATTCTTTTTTCCCACTGTTGCTCTTTTTATATACTTATACTACATACATGTTGTCATTAGGTTCAAATTCTATGCTCAAAATTATGACCCTATTAGTCTTGAGTACATTGGCAAGTTCAACGAGAATCGGATAATTGAAAAAAATCCCCTTGGACTGAATGCTGAAGAAATTGACACTTTCCGAAAAGAATTGGCAGAAAACACACCAGATTGCAACTATAATGGTAAGGCCCTCTAGTATATAACCTCCTTTTTTTCTTACTCATATTCAACATGTAACTGACATGATAAATTAACAGAGGAAGAACTAGTAAATGTGGATGAAGCTGATCTTGTTGATGACAACAGGAATTCCGAAGATGGAAATGCACCAGCTGGAGCTGGAAGCATCCTAGATCATGCTCTTTTTAGTGGTGATGTTGGGCAATCAAATGAAGCAAATAATGATCATACCCTTGTTGATTGGAATTTCTCTCATGTTTAGGAGTCTTTATCATGAACTTGTTGGTTGTTTTTTAGCCTTGTATCCGTTAAGCTGCTGGCCTTAGTGTCTTTCTAATTTGTGATATGCATATCTCATAAACTTTGTTAAGCTATTAGCCTAGTGGGTACTACTGTCATGCTATGGCATTATGGATTTATTTTATGTTACCATACTATCATTTAATTTGTGATGCTATGATGTTACTGTAATCTTAGATATATTTGTGGTATTTTGTAACATTTATTTATGCATATTTTTCATCAAATTGTGTTGTATCTGTATTAAAAAATGCAAAACAAATATGATATTAATAAATAAAAAACCGGTGGTTGGACCAGTGAAACGACAGCCTGACCGGGTCAACCTCTGGTCCAATTTTTTTACTATGAGTGGAACAGGAATGGAGTGCCAGGGAGAGTGATGTTTCGTCAACCCAATATTCCTATTGATTATGCATCATAGGAGTAATTATACCCAACTAGTTGCACGCAAAATAAATGAATCAATAGCACATAATTAATTAAGTATTAACTTATTATAAACTTAAAAAATAGATTTATTTATTTTTTTAAGAAACTTGTATGTAGAAAATTTTAGTGTGTTTAGCAGTTCGAGAAACGTGCTCACGCTAAACAAGGTAGTAGCTTAAGCTACCAGCCGAAAAGAACATTGCCTTAGTTCATCTCAATTTATGTGACCCGCTTGATTAGAGGTGAAAAAAAAGCTTGGGTTCAGCTCAATCTCGCTTTGGCTCGGCTCGGCTCAACTCGATAGTCACACGAGTGAAGTCCAAGCCTCTTCTATAGCTCGTTTCTAAAATGAGCCGAGCTTGGCTGATGTTTTTTTTTTTTTTTTTGCTTTTGCTTCATGGATGGCTGAATGTTACGTTGTTGTCTTTCTCTTGTGCTTGCTAAATGCTGCTCACTTGCTATTGTGAGTTAACTTGTTATTTGTAAAGTGGTCTATCAATGTTTCATGTGAATGTGATATGCCATGTGGATTGTTGAAATTAGACAGAACATGCTTTAGTTTTGTATCTTCATGTGTTTGATTCAGTTTTTCTCCTGCTTACAAGATACATTTGGAGAGGTACACAGTGTTGGAAGGCTCGCGAGCAAGCTCGACTTGGCTCGAGCCAAGCTCGTGTTTTAGCTTGTCTACCTAACCAAGACGAGTCAAGTCTACGTTCTTGCAAGCCTTCGTGAGCCCAACTGAGCTATTTCTACCCCATTGCTGTGTAACTAAAGCGATTTTCCCTCATACCACGTCAATTTAATTAATAAAAGATTTATTGTATATATTTCAAATATGCCATATTAAGTAATCAATATGGCCATGATACTATCCAATTTCACGCTTCTTTCCTTTCTCCATTTTCACCTCCTGACCGTGGCATCCTTTCCCGTAATCGGTAGTATTTACCGCACTATCTAACTATTGATGCAATAGGCAAAAAGCCTAAAAGCCATATTGGCACAAGCAATGTGGGCTACCATGAATTCTATAGCATGTTTAGTTTGTTATTAAACAAGCACGCTCTAACCATCACAACTATATTAATTTTTGATAACTTCAGAAATTTTCACTCTAAACTTCAGTAAGGCTCATATGAAACATTACCTCCACGTTCTTTACCTTAAAAAATTGTTAATGTTAAAAGCTGAGTTTACTAAAATTTGGTAAGGTTTATTTTGACAATTTTAGTTTATTGAGTATGATTTTGACCATAAACCAAACATGACAATAAACTAAATTTGAGTTTATTAACATTTGGTTAAGTGACTAAAAAAATTATAAATATTTAGGCGCAATTCGCAAATCCCTGATAACCCACCTTATGCCCTCTTCTCTATTCTTCCACTGGTTGTTATTTTTATTTGATTCTTTTACTTTATTTTGTTCTACTACCAACAAGTTGAACGATGCCGGTAGGGTAGCTTGGGAAAAGAAAATTCTATAGCACTAGCTGCTATTTGAAAGGACCTCGATGTCACCTAGAGGGAGGGTGAATAGGCACAATTACAAAATTTAAGCAAGATAAGCGGAATCAAATTGAATATTTCAATATGACACCGGATATTCCAATGTATATTGGAACTTTCGATACAACAATGCACAATTTAAACTTTGATGCATGAGATCTACCAACAAAAGCAATAAACTTAAGCTACAACATGATAGGCATTATAGAAAATTGAAGCATAGCATACAAAACAAAATAATGTCACAATATGATAGGAATTGCAAGTAATACGGCAAGAGATGTGAGATAACCAAGAGGGAGACATGGAGATTTGTTTCCTGAAGTTCAGACCCCTCACAAAGAGGTTTCTATGTCTCTGTTGAGTAGCTCACAAAAAGTCTCTTTCAACCCTTTTTCCTCACGAGGTTGCACAAATGCAGTCCTCAGGTTCACTCTTAATTTATTCCCTTGCGGAGGCGAAATCGAAACCTTCCCAAACTTTTCTGCGGCACACCATAATCCTTGAGTGCTCACGAGTGACTCCTAGCTGTCTAGGATACCTCAATCTCCAGAGTAACAAATGCACATAAAGCTTGCTTAGAAATGAACACTAATGCTCAAGAATCAAGGATTTGTGCCCACGCTAGAAACCCAACTCAAATCCACTCCCATAAGAATCAAATCACAAAGACCAAAGGGGATTTGAGAGGGAGAAACAGAGCTCAAGATTCAAATCACTAAGAACAAGATCAAATTCACAAAACCACAAGGATTGGAATGAAAGGGCTAGCCCTAGAAAGGGTTTGGGTTATGATTTAAATAGGAAACCCCCAAATCTACCAGTTGAGGGGAAATTTTAGTCCCACCTCGGATATTTTGATCCAAGGATTGGATATTTTGATATATATAAAAATGCCCCAATAGTCAAGTTCAAATCTCAAGTCTTTGTAAAAACAAGGGATTGGACATTCCGATGTCACGATCGGAAATTCCAATCTGAGAATTAAAACCAAACAAAGACTCGAGTTCCTCAGAATATCAGACATTTCGAACCATCGGATATTCTAACTACAAGGTCAGATATTTTAATTGAAAATGTTGTCCCAACCCGAGAGTTGAGTTCCTTTGAATTTCGGATTGTCCAGGACATCGGATATTCCGATGTAGGGTCGGATATTCCGATCCAGCTTAGGTAAAAAGGCCAAAACCTTTTACTCCGAAGTTCAATTTCGATGATCTTGGACTCTATGGAAAGCTTGTTTCAAAAGCTATCAAAACAATGAAAATCATGGTCCAAAACCTCCAAGAGATAGGGAAAACTTACAAATAAACCCGGTGTATGTGTTGTGACATGTGAAACTAACCAGAGTTGGTGTTTTGAGTTAGGTTTCTCATACTCACACAAGAATGGATCATTTTGAGCACCGAGGCATAACTTAGCAAACAATGTTGCATCCCTCTTAATAGTACAACATTCCTATACTCAATCCGGTCTTTACTAAAAACACTGAGATCGGTAAAAGGCTAAGAAAAGGATCAGTTGCTCCATTATACCTTTGCCTTGTGTTTATCCTCGTGGCCTTGACTTGACAACATACATCACTCTCTTTTGTCAACAATTGACTTGATGTTCATCAACATATGATGTCTGGTCATTCTCATTTCTTTAAGCCACTTGATGTGTTTCAACTTTTACTGTCCATTCTTTATCTTTTATAAATCACTCTTGAGTATTTAGGTGTCTTGATCTCATTCGGGAATTAACACTATTTCCAATTCTTGGAACCTATTTCCTTCATTCACCTCAACAAAATTGTTAGTCCCAATTATTCGGTTGTTAATCACCACTTGTTGACCAACCGATTGCATATAAAGGATGCAAATAAATTGATGAGTATTTATCAACACTACAAGTGTTATATACTCACATGTATGCACAAATATAAAGATCCCAAATAAATGTAAGTGATTAACTTGGATCAAATACATGCATGACTAAGGTATAAGACTTGCTCCCCCTAAATATATGCATACAAAATGTTTGTGTGAAGGAAGTGTATGCATAATTAGAGATGAATAAATGGGAGTTTATCCTATACAAGAATATAAGGCATTTATCAAGAGTATAGACATAATAATAAACCCATACCTTTATCATTTCCATGTTCTCAATATAAAGAGACCAAATAAGATAAGGCTCAAATAAAACATTAGTCTCACACATATAAGTCAACGACATGGAAATCACATATGAATATATTGACATGTAAATGGAGAGACGAAGTGATATTTATAGCTTGATCTCCATGCATTTCATACTTGTTATCATTAGGGTCCATCATCAATTAATACATTTCATCTCAACTTATATGAAGTCCTAGAATGACCTATTTGTCAACTCATAAAAAGAGGTTAGTTGCACAAAGTCGGTTTGTCATAAATCACCAAAACACCAATTACACAAATGTTCATCATAGATCTTTTAATCTATTCCTTTTTGGTGATGGATGACAACCCGATATAAAACATGTAGAGCTAAGTAGATGATATAGAATGAGCTCCCCCTAAATATGTGCATATACATGAATATAAAGAAAAACATATGCACATATTTAATGAAGGGCAACGAAGGAGTTCATTCTATATTTTGGACCTATAGGAGAGATAGTTTAGAATACGAGTTTACATACCTCTTACCATTTCCTTTTTCATATCAATATGAGAGTAGACAGAGAAATGCTCATAAAAGTATTAGTCTCATATAATTGGATTTGTCATTAATCACCAAAAACCAACTTAATGCACTTGAACAATACCATTAAACATTTGTGGCACCCCTTCTCAGATAGCAACACGTGACAAAAGCGGATATCAAAGCACCATCTTCTCTCTCTGTCTTTTTTTCATCGTTCTCCTTAAGCATATTTTCTCCTTAAACGGATCTAGGCTGGCATGGTCAGCCATGGCTTGTCCATCTTCTTTTGTAGGTCAGAGACTTAGAGTAGATCAATAGAATATCGCAAATCAAGCACCTCATGTAGATCATCAACAGGCTCCCAATCTAAATAGCATATCATTAGCAAGGGCAGTTATGATGATGGCGAAAAATTGAGGTTGCCGGAGAAATTAACGATTGACGGAGGGATTAATGAAAAAGGACGTGAGATCGATGGTGGGCTATAGGATCTCATCAACGTACTCTACAGATTGTCTTTTGTTGGTGAACCTCTTGAAGGATCAGAAGATTTGCCTATCAATTTCGTTCCAGAGTGATGCAAGAGAGATATGACATGCCATTAGGGGGAACCGAAAAAGAAAAGGTATGAAAACCGCTGTCGTACCGCCTTGTGCTTTGTCTCCGGCGGCGAGGAGTGTGACGGAGGGACCGCTGCGAGGGAAGCGCAGCCGGGGGCTTCAGCTCGGCCTCATTGTTCATTGACGTTTCAACGCCACCGTCCACCATCCCTCTTCTCGCTCGGCATTATCGTCCACCATGACCATGACGGGCGTATCGCCGGAGGGCTTCTTCTTGATTGGCTGCTGGAGGTGCAGGTCCAGCATGCTAAATGACCTTGCGAGCAGCGCCACATCCTCGATGACTCCCGTCGATGATGCGCTAGAGGAAACATCTATGAGATGCTTAAGAGAACGATGAAGAAAAAAGAGAGGGAGAAGATGATGCTTTGAGATCCATTTTCACTACGTGTTGCTATCTGGGAAAGGGTGCCACAAATGTTTAATAGCAGCCGGTGCCATAGAAGTTTTTTTCGTAGCTTGGTGGTGCCTTACCCTTACCCTAAAGCAGTTGTCAGTCCAATCAATGGCAAGTTCAAATAAGTCAACTCCTCTGTGTGTTGTCGAGCATCAAATTCACACGTGCTAGATCACTATATACATTAGTACTTTGCTTGTTCTGTATTTATTGATCATGCTTAACTTATTTTATTTTTTTCTTCCATGGTGACCATGCCTATCTTATTTCATCTATTTCTTTTCAAGATGTGTTGCATTGTACCTTTGTTTTTTCTTAAGAAACAGGAAACTAGATGAGTTTAGTTACTTGTGTACTAATTTACATTATTTTCTGAGGTGTTAAAAGTGCATTTCCTTTTCATGAATGTGCTCGATTCTTCATTTATCAATCCCTGCGAGCAATTAGATAGGTGCCATTTTTGGGAGGACATTAACTTTACTAGCACTTGTTACACACAGCAAGATGTACTGACTTTACTAACGTTCAGAACATGAACCACAAAGAAATCACTCAGGGCCTGCTTGGATGTTCTGTATTTTTTTTCTCACTTGTAAAATATTTCCACTTGTAATTTCCTAGCCACCATGAAAATTCTGTAGGCTATGGCTAGCGTAGCGTTGCCGGCGCCTTTTCCCTGTGGTCGGTACCAGTTTAAAAGAACAAATTGTGAAGATGAAACGGTTTTCAAGATTTCAGGATTATTATGATCCCAGGAACAATAACAGTTATATACTGTGTCAAGATGGACAGAATTAAGCGCAATTAACTAGAAAATCAGGAAAAAAGGTCATAGCTACACTTATTACATCTTACTGACCAATTGTCCGTGCTTTGCTATGGAGATAAAAAATTCACCCTTAGGGTGAGTTTGAGATGGAGAGAAAAAAAAGATGATGATGCTTACGTAAAATGAGATGAGCCATTAGTATATAATTAATTGAGTATTAATTATTTTAAACTGAAAAAGAATTAATATGATTTTAAAAGCAATTTTAGATAGAAATATTTTTGCAAAAAACACACTGTTTAGCAGTTTGAGAAGTATGCTCACGAAAAACGAAAAATATTTTCACCCTTTTCCTCAATCTCGAACGACTTTAGCCCATGAAGCTTTTTTTTTCCTATATTAGCATCATGTCTATGTGTTACAATGGGATTTAGAGGAAAACATGGTTTTATACGAGTTTAGTTTTTGTTTCTAGTTTTTCTGGTAAGTCTTGGTAATATGTTTTTTAAGGGAGGGTGTATTTTTTAGGTGAAGTAGGTAGATGGTTGGTAAGGACGAGAACATCTATCTTTTATAGTTGTATCCAATAAAATTAGTATTCACACAAATGTTTAATTAGTATTCGTAGCTGCCCCTGCCACACGTTGCACTACTGTTCCACTGTTCACAACTCCCTCGGCTGTTGGAAACCATCCATAGAGAGACTACTGGATTATAAGTTCATAACAGATAGGGTATCACAACGTGAACAACATAATGATTGACTTCAAGTCAATCGTTTTTCCTTTTAAATAAAGGGAACACCCAAACCCTTAATTATATGATTTGAATTCAAAGTAATTACAGCCAGGTTTCAGGTTATGAAAAAAAGATAATACAAAGGAAATCACTTAATTAATAACACATCAAAGCAGCCTTACATGGATACAGAGCTTACAAACTTCCTGTGGCCGATATTTGTAGGCACCCGTTTGCTTCAGCTTATGGCTGAAGCTTATAAACCGCATACGAAACGAGACATATTATTAATATATGATTAACTAGCATATTACCCGTACGTTACAATGGGATTTTAATTAAAAAAAATTATCATTAACTAGCATATTACCACCACCGCTACTCCTTTTTAAAGGAGTACAGATTAAGTATTTGCTATCATAAACTTGAAAAACGAATTTATTTGATTTTTTAAAGAAACTTATATATAAAAAGTTTTTGTATAAAATACACCGTTTATTAGTTCGAAAAGCATACTCATGAAAAAAAAAGAGAGTAGCTAAACCCATAAGCTTGTTTCAAACGGTAGCTTAGCTGCAGAATCTAAGCTCTATACTCCTTGATGCCAACACTTTCCTCCTCTACTACAACTATTTGAAGTTGCAATGTTCTAGCCACCAGACCTTGTTGGAAGGTCATGCATAGCAAACCTACCCAATATGGCCTGCACTTGAAAGATTGAAACAATGTATCCGTACGACTGATTTACCTAAACCGCTACGCAGCTTAATCTCAACTTTGGTAAATTAATCAAATTTTGGATCATAAATTACAAGGTTAAAGTTAAGTGCATGGTATTGATAACAAAATGTCATTATGAGCATGTCATTCAGTTCAACAAAGGCTCACAAGGGTGACATGTATTTGGACTTATCATCCACCATTCGATTGATCTGTGTAGTAGCATAGGGACAACCATATAGGTTAGGAACAACACTATAGTATAAAATTAACATCCAACAAAATGAAATACAATTCACTCAGGAGTTAATAGGAGGTAAAAGGTCTCATATATAGTGTTCACTGTTGTTAGAACAATCATGTCTTGATTCTTCAGGAACAGATCAAGGGAAACAAACAACAGAAAACATGCAGCTTAATCTTGTGCAACTTGTATAAGCTCAAAACATAATTATTTTTGCCTACCTCCGTTTTCTAAAACCCTGCAAAGAAATGAAATCAGCTGAATCTCATATTCACAGTCCTAGTTATGGAGCACATTACAGGTTGCTCCTTCAATAAGATGGACAAAATATATTTCTTAACAGAGTAATTATCAGTAAAGAAAGAGAAAAATGCTAACCTTGAGTTGAAATGTCAAATTGGTACATTGAGTTTTAGCCCCCAGAAACACTTATGAAATTACCCAAAGGCAAAAACCATCAGTTTCTACTTTTCTAATATCCTCCATTCACATACCATCTCCGAACTGGAATGCCAATAATATAAATGAACCAACTGAGCCATTGAGATCTGGATAAACGCTACTACCTTCATCCTATATTATAGCTACCTCTAGCATTCAAATTTGAATGCTAGAGGTAGCTATAATATGGGACGGAGGTAGTACAAGAGTGATCATTCTTGAGCCAAAGCTTCATCAGGTGCCACTCACCAGTCACCATTTGCACTCCTCTTTCATGTTGGGTCTCACCATCATCCAGCCTCAGGCTTCCCTCCATGGCACAGCTCATTGTTGCACTGAGAGAAACAAAATTAAATTCAAAGAACACAAGACCAGTAAATTCAAAAGCCCAAGAGAATACCTGCTGCTGTGCAGATTTTCGATGGTGGTTGAGTCCTGGAGCACGTGGCTTCCAAAGTCTTAAAAGTAAAATGATTTGAGTTTCCTGCACATGCATGTTGCCCATGAAAGATAAAATTTCTATAAATCAACATACAAAGGAAATCATGCATTCAAAATCTATCATACAGAAATAGTTGATGGCCCCTTAAGAGTAGTTAACAAATGCACAGACTATTAGAAAGCCATGGATGATGTCATGTGGGGCCGTCCGTACGAGAGGAGGAGGCGCGCTCGCGACGTGCGCCGTGACACGGAGCGCGCGGATGCAGCAGGAACTCCTTCGACAATTGGCTAAACGGAGAGTTTGAGTTGTTTCCTTTTATTTAGGAAAGTTTGTTTCCTTTTATTAGAAGAGTTCGTTTCCTTTTATTAGAAAGCCACGGGCTATATATTATTGTACACAGAACCTTTATGGGGCAAGCAATATACTATCATCTAATCTCCCATCTCTTCTCCAAACAAGCCTAGGCTGCAGAGGGGCAAAACCTCGCCCTAGACGACGGAACGAGACTACGAACTCCGTAGTCGAGGGCCGGCTACCCTAGGACCCGATGCCCTTGACAACTTGGTATCACGATCTCGGCGATCCTCGTCATCCCGTCCCACGTCTCCATCCCCATCAATAGCCGCCGCGCCACCCCTCTCCGCGTTTTCCCCCACCGCGTCTTCCTGCGTCGCCGCCATGGGTGACCAACCCGATCTCAAAACCACCGTGGAGATGCTGGCCGCCGCCGTCCAGACGCTGCCGTCCGTACGAGAGGAGGAGGCGCGCTCGCGACGTGCGCCGTGACACGGAGCGCGCGGATGCAGCAGGAACTCCTTCGACAATTGGCTAAACGGAGAGTTTGAGTTGTTTCCTTTTATTTAGGAAAGTTTGTTTCCTTTTATTAGAAGAGTTCGTTTCCTTTTATTAGAAAGCCACGGGCTATATATTATTGTACACAGAACCTTTATGGGGCAAGCAATATACTATCATCTAATCTCCCATCTCTTCTCCAAACAAGCCTAGGCTGCAGAGGGGCAAAACCTCGCCCTAGACGACGGAACGAGACTACGAACTCCGTAGTCGAGGGCCGGCTACCCTAGGACCCGACGCCCTTGACAGATGATCATGCCATGAATTATAAATACATATACATGTAGATGATCCATGCATCATATAATATCAGAAATGTTATGTTTGTCAATTTCTCACTGCCTACTTAACCTGACTTGATCTCTATAAATAACACATATTGCCTTAATCTTGTTTTGATTCAGACAAAATGAAAAGATTGATTGCTGTTTATAATAGTTTAATGGCCAATTTAAAGAACCTAGTTGCAGTAACAGTTTGTTCATTGTTTAAACACGAATGATCCCGAAAAAATTGTTTACATACAATGATACAAAGCAAAGTTATATTCTGAGATTGAACCATTCGTTAGTAGTAACAGGAAAGAAACAGGATAGATGAAACTTAGACCTAGGAAAGCATTCTAAACAAAGAAACAGAATAGACGAGATCACATGAGTAAACTTCGAATTGGTATTCTGGTAAATAACATACTTGGGAAAGCAGGTGCCATCAGGCGTCACACAACACAAGGCAGCAAGCTGTAAATCAGCGAAGTAGAATCCAAGAATCGGTGAGTAAAAGTCAATACTTCTGCAAAGATCTTGAATATATCACCCAGCTTGATGAATAACCAGAACAGAGAATAGCCCATGTGCATGAAGAAAGGATTGCAAATAAAGGATCAGGGCCGTGCTAGGGGAGGTGCCAAGGTACCACTGTCCCCATAGGTCCAAACTCCTCTACAAGCTAGGCTAATTCTTGTGCTGGAAAATTAATCAGACAAGCATCATTTTTTAAATCCCTACTAGCTCTGTATCAATAAGCATATGGTCTCTGGGAACAGTACCAGCCATTCTCATAATGTGATGGACATCTTGCAGCAAGTCATTGATCAAGACAGATTCAGTGTGGGATTTATCACGGGAAACAAATACATGAACCTTATTTGCCACCTCGATCCAACTACAGCCTGGCTGTTTCTTTAGCCCTCGAACATTCATCTCTGACCTAATTTCTGCTGCTTCTTTCCATTTACCAGCTGAAGCATAAATGTTACACAAGAGAGTATACGTTCCAGCATTATCCGGTTCTGCTTCTAAGAGATTTTTAGCTGCTAAATCACCCATACTTTCATTTCCATGTGCATTACATCCACCTAGAAGGGCACTCCAAACACTACTAGATTTAGGCTTAATCTTAAACCAGCTAATTAATCTTCTAGCATCATCAAGCTGTCCAGCTCGGCTACAAAGATCAATCAAGCAAGTGTAATGTTCATCACGCACTACAATGGAGCTATCCTTTACCATGGACTCAAAGATCTTAAGCCCTTCATCAACTAAACCGGAGTGGCTACACGCTGAGAGCAATCCCACATAGGTAACATCATTAGGTTTATAACCATTTTCTTGCATCTTTTTGTACAATTGCATAGCTTCTATGCCCAACCCGTGATGTGCATATGCTGCGATTATCCCATTCCATGAGATTAAGTCCTTCTCCGTTGAGAAATCAAACAGATTTCTTGCCAGCCTAATTTCACCACATTTGGCATATAAGTTCACTAGAGTGGATTCCACAAAAGTATCAAACTGAAATGATGTTTTGCATATCATCTGATGAACTTGCTGCCCTTCACAGAGTGCAGCAAGGTTGCTGCACGCATCAAGAGAACCTAGAAATGTAACTTGATTTGGTCGGATTCCTTCAACAAGCATACAGTTAAATAATTTTAGTGCCATTTCACTCTGCATGCATTGTAAGTAACCATTCATCATGGTTGTCCAAGTGATCACATTCCTTTTAGGCATTTCATCAAAAAGTCCCAGTGCACTCTTCAAATCTTTATTCTGGATAAAGCCAGTGATCATAATGTTCCAAGAAGCAACATCCCTAACAGGCATCTTTGTGAACAAGTCAAGCGCTTCCTCAATCCTGTGGTTTTGTGCATACCCAGAGATCATGGCATTCCAAGAAACAACATTCCTCTCAGGCATGGCATCAAACAGCACCCGAGCCTCGTCAACGCTTCCATTCCGTGTAAGGCCAGAAACCATTGTTGTCCATGACATGACATCCCTCACTGGCATTCTCTCAAACATCTGTCGTGCCTTCTCTAAACTGCCTGATCGCACAAGTGCAGCCAAAAGAATGTTCCAAGAGCCAGCATCCCTCACCGGCATGCTATTGAAAAGGGAATATGCATCCTCCACACGGCCAACTGCGATATACGCCTCCAGCATCGTGTTCCAAGAGACAACATTCCTCTCCGGCATGCGCTTGAAGAGCGCCTCAGCCACATCGACACGGCGCGCACGCGCATATCCAGAGAGCAGCGCCGTCCACGTGACCACGTTCCGGCGCGCATCGGGGCGGTCGAACAGCGCCCGCGCCTCCCAGAGCATTCCCTGTCGCACGTATGCCGTGACCATCGCCGTCCAGGACACCACGTCCCGACCGGGCATTCCGTCGAACAGCCTGCGGGCGTCCAAAACGCGTCCGGCCATGGCCAGCTCCGCGACGCGGCAGTTGGAGTCCTGCACATGGTTGACCCCAGCGGCCGCGGTGGCCGCATAGACGGTGGCATTGGTGGTGAAGCAATTGACCGTGGCGGCAAGGCAGCGCCCCGCGGGAGCAGAGACGGCGAAGCGCAGGCGCTGCCAAAGCTGCCATAATAGAACAAGCCGGTGAGCGATGCAGCACGGAGGGACGGCGCTCGGCAGGCGGTGCGGCGAGGAGGTTGGCGGAGGCGCGGGCCGAGGGGGCGTCAGGCCGGGCCACGGCGGCCAAGGGAGACAGTCTGGCCGGCACTTGGTGGGCGGCGGCGGCTCTCGGGCTACTAGGGCTCGGTGCTCGCTGTCCAGCGCACGGCGGGGATAGGCGAGGCTGCAACCTGAGCTCCAGGCAAACTGCGGCCTGCAGCGCTCGTCGGCGGCAACGGGCGGGGCGACAAGGCGGGCGCCGTTGGAGCGATTTGGGGTCTGGGAACTGGAGTCGTTCGGAGGACAAGAAACCCGGGGCGAAAATTATTGGGCCGGTTTCGGCTTGTGGGCTATCACTGTTGCGTTGATTATCAGGATCTTTCCCATCCTATGTACAGATAATGGCATCACATTTTTTTTGTTGAGGTTTTGTTCACACATCCTGATGCATTCATTTTTTATACAACCCTCTACTATTTGCGTAGTTCAAAAGGGTCTTATGTCGAGAAGTAAAAGAAAAGCACAGGAATTTAAGGACGGGCATTATTCTCATTCACTGTCTTCTCTTGCTTGTATACAATGAACCTTCACTTCTCTATTTATAGGCATAGTGCATCATCAAAACTCAAAAAAACCTAGTGGGAAAAATTTGGAGAGAGAACACATAGCATACACTTGCAATGTCGTACAGATTGCCTCATTAAAAACCTTGATAAGAGATTGTATGGAAAACTTATCAAAGGAAAAAAAATACAACCCACCCAATTCTTTAGTTTAATTTCCTAGATTGATTTTGGGTACTTGATTTTTGGGTCAAAATTTTAGAATGAGTCAGCGAAATTCTCCTATTGAGTTTTGCATTTCCCTAAATCTCGTTATTCTGATTCCTCAGACGCATCTATTCGAGAGAAGATGTCACAAATGATTTTGTGGACAAATCTGCAAAGTTTTTACTTAACTTAGCATGCAATATTTCGATTTCGTCCCTTTTATGCAATTCATGAGTATAGAAGGACTTGGAGTTCATATGCTTAGTAAGGTTGCTTCTCACGTAACCCATTTGCATTTGTGCGATATACGCTGCATTATTTTTTAGATTCGGGTTGAGATAGTTTTCAAACCATACAATTGCTGGATGTGGTAACCATCTCTCAAAACCATGCATATTCATGGGAGGATTTGTATAGTGCAAAGATACTTGGTTTGGTTTAGTGTAATTAGCCAAGTTACTGAGTGCTGCTATCATACCACTAGTATGTGGGAATTCCGTCCCAAATTTTCTCCCCCTCTTCTCTAGCTCTGTAGAAAACTAGTCTGCTTGCAATGGCCTCCCAACCATAGGGTTTGACAATAATTGACTATCCCGAAGCCAAGAATTTCTAACGTTTTCTAAGTGTAGTTAGACTGATGTACTAGAGTTCCATCTATCACATGCTTTAATTGACAACATAAGCATAATTTTGTTTCAATCAAATATTTCATTCTAGTTCAAACTCGAATTCAAATAACGAGCTTGCTTCCTCAATTCTTTCTTCATTTTACTAGACTGTTTAATTCATTCTATCTTGGTCTAGGACTTAGTACTTCTCCATATATTGTTATGCAAATGTCTAGTCCAAGCTTCCAAAACATCCATTATTCAATTCTCAACATATTCAACTTTTGTTTGACTGCCAATGAGATTTTAATTTCTAAAGCAAATTCTGCCCATGTTCAGGGAATAGGTTTCACAATCAACTCCATGTTGGTCTTTCTCCATGGGATGCACATCCAGATGCTTCTTTATCTTGCTCTATGTTGGTATTTTTTTTACCCTCACAAATATGTTCTGCAAGCGCACGGAGTTACCGATTTAGCACTTCGCCTCGGAGCATTCCGGGGCATTGTATTTATATTTTCCCAAAAGGATGAACTGATGGTGTGGGCACTCCGGAAGTGCATTGTGAAGAGTAATTATTATGACAACGTGAAATATCTAGATGGATGGGATCTCGAATAAAAACCAATTAAGAGCAATAACCATTCATCCTCATCACAGCCTTGCCATAATATTTACCCGTTTATAATACAAATCCAAAATGCCGAGAAGTGTACAAAAGAGATAATCATAAGGATAGCTTGCCAGTCCTCCCCGTCATACACCCGTCAAACCACTCGATGGTGACGACCAAACACGATACATACCCCAGAGGACTCGAACCACAATAGCTATCCCCCAACCATCTCAGTTCTACACAACTCATACTCATGTTCAGCTAGTCCCCAGGAAAGCGACTAACTTCACACTTTCATCGCAAGCAATTGATAAACATCACAAGTACTCTAAATATGGATAAACGAGCAACAGAGTTATATATATTACATAGAGGGCTCACACCCTAATTCATCACAAAGTAACCCAAAAGATAGCAGTGAAAAAATATAAACATAAAAGATAAAACCAGTGGTGCCAAACTAAACCACAGGGCAACCGACTGGGGATAGAGCATAACTTCAACTACACATTATCCTCGCCACCCTCGGCGGGATAATAGTAGACCACATCAATGTCGTCGTTGTCCTCACCTGAAAGATGCAGCGTGAGTACACAAGTACTCAGCTAGACTTATACAATAATAATAGAACAAAGGAGTAATGCTAGTCTCTACATCAAGGAGTATGGCTATGCCAATCTGATTTTGCATAAAGCTGATTTTATTGAGCAAGTAATACATTTAAAACATAAGCATTTGTGAAAATAGCTTAATATGAAAATTTAGGACAGCAAGCTTATAGTTCTAAAATGTAAGTAAAAATGAGCACAAACCATGCTCTAATCATCATCCATGGGCCACCATTGCCCAATTATATATGCTACATAAGCATACTATTTTTCATGACTGAACCAAGTCATATTTAACATCAAAGCCTTTTATATAAACCCATCCATCCATGACTGTCGGCGAAATGGGACTGGGGATCCCACAGTCTGCGGGGACGCGTGGATCCTCGGCCACGTCAGCTCCTCCGGGCCCACGTTCTGCACAAAAGACAGCCGGCTACGGTCGCCGTCCCGCAGAGTGCGCCTCCCGTGCCCGGGTGTGTCTTCCCCGGGCCCGGGAGCGCCTCACCCGGGTACGTCCTTCCCGTGCCCGGGCGCACCTCGGTGTATCCTCCCCGGTCTCAAGACACGTTCTCCAGAAGCGAACCAGCTCCCCAAATATTCGCATTGATGGTGAGGTGACAGGGCGCCTCCCGCCTGTCTCCCGACAGCATCTCCATGATCTGATCGCCCGACAAGAAACCGACCAGACAGCCGCCTGCAGCAGCCAGGCGGCGAGATGACCAGACGTGCTCTGCACAGCCGCCCGCAGCAGCAGAGCCAGGCGGCGACTGGACAACTCTCCGGCGCAGCGCCGTGGGCGCGGCAGGCGGCGGCATGCGTACGAAGCGACAAGACGTAGTATAGCTCTCGCTCTCTCCATGTACTGGCACTGTGGACTCCCCTTGACTATAAAAGGAGGATCCATGCCTCTGGCTGGAGGGAGGGAGTTCCGGCCTGAGCTCACTCTCTAGCTACTACTCTTCTTCTCCGGCTCCGGCCGCGGGCTAGGCTCACCTTGTAACACAGCAAACCACATTCATCTCCACATAGCATACACACAGGAGTAGGGTTTTACGCCTTCGTGCGGCCCGAACCTGTATAAATCCTCTTGCCTCCTCTGTGCGCCTCTGTTCATCGTCTTTCCCAACACCCTGTGCGATTACCATGCTTCGGACGGTCCGGACCCGCATCGGACGGTCCAGACCCTCCTGCTTCACCACGGTTCGGACGGTCCGGACTCGCTTCGGACGGTCCGAACCCCGCCTCTTCTACGTCTTCTTCGCCTATCTTTCTTCTACACCTGACGCCGGCTTCACCTGAGAACTACTCCCCTGGCCGAATCTCAAAGGGGGGTCTCCTGACTTCCCGCCGTCGAGGTTTCATCCTCTGACAGCTGGCGCGCCAGGTAGGGGGAGTTTCCTTTTCAGGTGGTACGCCGGCAACACCGGCGCGCTCCATGGCAGGCGGCCATCATCATCAGCGGGATTCCGACGACGAGTCCGGTGGCTTCACCCCGCCGGACAATGCTAGCCCTCTGGCTAGCTCACCGCGTTCCCCCATGTCTTCCTAGGGGCGCGCGGTGCGCGCTGCACGGGCCGACTTCACCCAGTGGCGGCCTGGTCGAGCGGCCTCGGCACCTCCCTTTGCGGAGGGAGCCGGTAAGTGCCCGGCTGGGTCCGCCGCGGCCTTATTCGTGAGGCGTGAACAGGCGCGCCGCTCCACGGCGCGCCACCATCAAGACATCCAGCCGGCGACGCCGCATGAAGCCCTCCTGGCGGTGAAAGCTTTCCTGCGCCACCCCCCGGCTTCCACCGGGGGCAGCGGCCGGGAAAGGCGGTGGCTCGGCGAAGTCGCCGACCTCGTAGGTGCGGCCCATCGCCTGATCACCGCCGGCAATCATGCAGGAGCCGGCGAGTCCTCGCGTTCCGCCTCGCGCCGGAACAGGAGGAAGCGCCAGAAGGCCAAGGCGGCCGCCGAGAGCTCCGCCTTGGCTGCTGCGGGCAGCCCCTGGGGCGACATCGCCCACAAGGACGACGACGGCGGCGGTAAGCGGCAAAGGGCCGCACGTGCGCCGCCGCCGCCGGCAATGGCCCGGGGATGGTGCGCCTTCCACCAGACGGACCGGCACGACCTTACGGAGTGCCGCGCCGTCCAGCGCTTGGCCAAACGCCTCGAGGAGCGGCAGTAGGCCGAGTCCGGTCGGAGCTTGGCTCCCGGGTGCGTATCTAGCCCCGGTCGAAGCCCTTGGCTCCCGGGCGCGCGTATTAAGCCCCGGTCGGAGCCCTTGGCTCCCGGGTGCGTATCTAGCCCCGGTCGAAGCCCTTGGCTCCCGGGCGCGTATCGCGCTAGTCCCGGTCGGAGCTTGGCTCCCGGGTGCGTATGTAGCCCCGGTCGGAGCCCTTGGCTCCCGGGCGCACGTATTAAGCCCCGGTCGGAGCCCTTGGCTCCCGGGCGCGTGTCTAGCCCCGGTCGGAGCCCCTAGCTCCGCCGAACCAGGGCAGCCTCGCCAAGGCGAGTGCGAGCCTAGGAACGCGACACCCGGAATAGGGCGCGATAGCCCGGACAGCACCGCCCCGGCGAGAATGCGTCCGGAAGGTCGTCTCACTTTCCATATTTCAAGCCCGGGCCCCCGGAACCCGGCTTATATCAAAACCATATTTCAGTCCTGGGCCTCCGGGTCCCGGACGCATATCCTCAGCGCTGGCCGGGGCCTCTGGGTTCCGAGCACATGCCTTTCCCCAGTCTCGAGGCTCGCGAGGGAAGCGAGTCCGAGCTCCATCCCTAGGCACATCAAGTATCTTCACAAGTCTATCTGTATAAACATCCTGTAAGTTACGGTGAACCCGGGCCAGCGCCGGACTTCCCCGGAAACTCAGCGCTGGCCGGGGCCCCTGTATATACAATTTACATAAGCAGCATTTTTAATATCCTTCCCGGTCTCGTTCCTTTCGTCGTTTCCCATGTGTTGCGTTCGGGGCAGTCTCACCCCCTGGAGGTATCATCAGGCCGCGCCCGTACGGCGGCTGGGTTATGCGCAAACCCAGCCACAGTACGGGTGCGACCACGACGATGCCTTCGGGAGGTGATCGACGCCACGGCTCGTAGCATGGGTTGGACAAGGGAACGAACCGGACGCTCTCACAGTTCACTATGTGTAGAGTAGACCTTTCCCCGGCGGTCCTGGGACGATTCATACCACACCAAGCTGGGCGCCGGGGAGACCTAGTTTCTTCCTGGTGTACCGGGCGAAGCCGTTCTGTCACCAGACTCTTCTTCGGCTCTTGGGTACAGCGCTACATTGATACTGGGCGCCCGGGAGACCCATTTCTTCCTGGTGTACCGGGCCGAAGCCGTTCTGTCGCCAGACCTCTCCTTCGGCTCTTGGGTACAGCGCTACATCGACAAACATCAACCACGACAATATGCAGCTCGACAACCTCGACTTCCTCGAGGAACGAAGGTGGCGCGCTCCGCTCTGCGTCGCTTGTTACCAGCAAGGCCTCAAGCGCTATCGTTGGCGTCAGGTTCGGGCCTGATCACTTCAGGTTTGGGGTTCGAATCTCCGCCGTATCTTCGTACGGGTCGGAATGAAATCTTCCCCCCGTGGGAAGGCCCCTCCCTGGTGATCGGAACTTCCCAACCGGGCTCGGTAAGCCTGGGAGCATCTCCACAAATATTATCTGAAAACACATCCTGTAAGTGCCTCTAAACCTCAGCACTGACCGAGGCTGGGCCCCATGTGTATTCGCTTTCCACAGTAATACTTTTATTATCGTTTCTGGGCTCGTGCCCTTATCCTTTCTATGTCGTGATCGTGGCGATCTCCCCCCGGGGCATAATCGGGTCGCGCCCATGCGTGTGGGTGTTGCGCCTAAGCATATGTTCCCTACCAGCGAGCTTACCGTATCCCATCTGCTAAACCCCGGACATCGTCTAAGCCCTGGCTTGCGGTGCCCCGCCTGGTTGGCTTCGGGCTCGTTTTTCCGCTGCTAGGGGGCAGATTCCTTATGCGCAACCCTTTCCTCCGCTCGGTCGCGACCGCGAAGAGGCCCCTACGAGGTGGTAGACGCAACGGCTCGCAACATGGAATGGACAAGGGAACGAGCCAAGTGCTCTCACGGTTCATCATGTAGAGCCTGTCGTCGCGGCATCGCTGTGCTCCCTAGGCCAACGGGGCCCGGGGGCACGGAGGACCCCCGAATCCGGAAGATGGAAGGGACCGAGCCTCCAGACTCAACCAATTCCGCAAGTCTCGCGCTCGGGCGCCCGCGGCACTTTGGTGCCAGGCCCCGGGCCCCCGGGGACCTGGACGCGACGGCGATTCACGGCGGATCGGCCCGATGCTCGGCGCTCCCGAGGGAGAACAACATCCCGGTCTTGGGATGGTGCTCGCGAAGCCATGCCGCCCTTCGCAATATCCAGATACGTTACCTTATCCAACTTTACATACTACTCAACTTGTATTCTTCCTCTATTTGCAAGGTCAGCCTAGGTTCCCGGGGCGGGCTGCGGTGCCCGACCTGGCCAGCTCCTCCCCGGCCGCCGCTGAGGCGCCGAGGGCTTCGTTACCTGGCGACCTCGAGCCCGGGCAGGATCAAGTTCCCGAGGGGCTCCCGGCAAGTCAAAAGTGCCCTCGCAGCCTCACTATGCCCCCTGGGCCAATAGTTCCCGGGGGCGCGGAGGGCCCCCGGGACTCGGAAGACGGGCGGGGGCCGAACCTGCGAACTTTGTCGCTCCACCAGGCTCGCGTCCAGAGGCTCGCGCCTAGGGGAACCAGGTTCCCGGAGCGGGCGACCGTCGCGTTCGATGCCTCCGGGGACCGAGCTCCCAGGGATGACGGCTGCCCCAGGGCCCGGACAGGGGCCATAGGCCCGGCGGCTGTTCGCAGCTGCTGGATCTCGCTGTCGGACGACGCCCGATACTCGGCGTTCCCGGACACGAGGCCCCGAACACCAGCAACCTTCGAACAATGCAATAGACCAA
Organism: Oryza meyeriana var. granulata; assembly: GCA_003991445.1. Classification (NCBI taxonomy): domain Eukaryota; kingdom Viridiplantae; phylum Streptophyta; class Magnoliopsida; order Poales; family Poaceae; genus Oryza; species Oryza meyeriana. The sequence goes on from RYFJ01000883.1 coordinate 144,626, forward strand.
GGTACGAAAATATAGACATGATCATATATGTATACAAATGTCTCTCTTTGTACAAGACAGGCAAAACCGGAGCGCAAGCACGAGCGAGGCCCGGAGACGCCGTCGCACGGGGAGAGGTCGCTGGCCTCCTTCGGACCGGACCCCGGACGACGACAGAAGAAGGGCGCTCGGGGGCATGGAGGGCCCCCGGGCCCCGAAGGTGCCCGCGCATGGCGTCAGAAGGAAACCGGCGTCTTCCTCAACCTCTTCGTTAGGCATTAGCTCTACGAGATGGTCGCCGCGGTCGAAGAACCCTGCCTCCGGGGCAGCAGACTCGACCACGGCCTCCCGCGCCTTCCTCGCGAACTACCGCGACTTCCTCGCGAACTGCCGCGACTTCCTCGCGAACTACCGCGACTTCCTCGCGCACGGCGAACTCACACCCCCAGGACGCGAGCCCGGCCTCTTGGGCCCGTACGTGTTCTCCCCGGGAGAGTGTTTCCTTCTCCCACGCCTCCATCTCGGGCCAGGCGCGGGAGAACTCGTCGGCGGCGGATTCGGTGGCGCCCTCCAATCGGATGACGCACCTCTCTGCTGCCGCGGCCTCCGGCCAGCGGTCGCCACGAAGAACTCGGTGGCGACAGTACGGGCGGCAAACTGCCGCATCGCCATCGCGACCGCTGCCGCCGGCCTTCCTCAACACTTCGTTCCATGTTTTTAGCCCGGGTCCCAGGTACGTATCGCATCTAAATCAACAAATCGTCAAGCTACGTCGTCCATGGCGAACCAGGCGGACCCAGCGTCCCCTCATTTCTTCAAGACATGGCCCTGTTCCTGCCCGGAGTGGATCCCGGCCGAGCAACAGGGCCAGGGGCCACTGTCGGCGAAATGGGACTGGGGGTCCCACAGTCTACGGGGACGCGTGGATCCCCGGCCACGTCAGCTCCTCCGGGCACACGTTTTGCACAAAAGACAGCCGGCTAAGGTCGCCGTCCCGCAGAGTGCGCCTCCCGTGCCCGGGTGTGTCTTCCCCGGGCCCGGGAGCGCCTTCCCCGAGCGCGCCCTCCCGTGCCCGGGTGCGCCTCACCCGGGTACGTCCTTCCCGTGCCCGGGCGCACCTCGGTGTATCCTCCCCGGTCTCAAGACACGTTCTCCAGAAGCGAACCAGCTCCCCAAATATTCGCATTGATGGTGAGGTGACAGGGCGCCTCCCGCCTGTCTCCCGACAGTATCTCCATGATCTGATCGCCCGACAAGAAACCGACCAGACAGCCGCTTGCAGCAGCCAGGCGGCGAGATGACCAGGCGTGCTCTGCACAGCCGCCCGCAGCAGCAGAGCCAGGCGGCGACTGGACAACTCTCGGGCGCAGCGCTGTGGGCGCGGTAGGCGGCGGCATGCGTACGAAGCGACAAGACGTAGTATAGCTCTCGCTCTCTCCATGTACTGGCACTGTAGACTCCCCTTGACTATAAAAGGAGGATCCATGCCTCTGGCTGGAGGGAGGGAGTTTCGGCCTGAGCTCACTCGCTAGCTACTGCTCTTCTTCTTCGGCTCCGGCCGCGGGCTAGGCTCACCTTGTAACACAGCAAACCACATTCATCTCCACATAGCATACACACAGGAGTAGGGTTTTACGCCTCCGTGCGGCCCGAACCTGTATAAATCCTCTTGCCTCCTCTGTGCGCCTCTGTTCATCGTCTTCCCCAACACCCTGCGCGATTACCACGCTTCGGACGGTCCGGACCCGCATCGGACGGTCCGGACCCTTCTGCTTCACCACGGTTCGGACGGTCCGGACTCGTTTCGGACGGTCCGAACCCCGCCTCTTCTACGTCTTGTTCGCCTATCTTTCTTCTACACCTGACGCCGGCTTCACCTGAGAACTACCCCCCTGGCCGAATCTCAAAGGGGGGTCTCCTGACTTCCCGCCGTCGAGGTTTCATCCTCCGACAATGACTATCCTAAGTCATGATATAACCACATAATTCCCATAACTACATATCCCAAGTTTGATGCTAACATGATTGAGGAACACATCAAGCGGTCGTCCGTAACCGTGGACACGGCTATTCAATAGTTCTTACTTTGATCAGAGGTGTACATCTTTACCCACAAGATGTGATAGAAGCCAAACGGCTACACTCTAGTTTGATCCGTACCCGTCGGTACCCACACTCTACACATTGAGTGCGGACTAGAGGTCACAACAGAACCTTTTGCACGCTTAGCCCCAACCACCTAAACTACGTCTGGGCCCCCGACGACTTAGTCCCACACACAGAGTGACTAAGGCTGGCTCACCGTCGCGGGAGGCACCTTCGTCCCTAACCAGGCGCGCTTGAGGTCCTCCAAAGGAAATCCCTCCTCACAACTGACGAACGGACGTAGATAGCCACAGCCTCCCGTGCTACTGAGTTAAGCCGTCCCATTTCCGGCGTGTGGAAGTACGTAGGGTGCTTGAATAGACGTCTACATGTTCGGTCCTTCACGACCCAGACGGAGCTACATGCATCGGGGAAACACCATCCCGTCATCGCCCTATCATCCGTCCAAGTCAAACATTTTCTCAATTATTAATCAGAAGTTATTCTTGTCAGATTTTAACCCATCCATTCGCATTGAACTAGTTTTGAACCGATAGTTCCATCTATAGGATTTTTCTAAGTCTAGAATTAAGTATGGCTAAGCATTCGATAAAATAAAAGTCTCCCAAAGTCCTTAACCAGGGGTGACAAGGTAAAAGTATGGTATCAACAATCAAGGAATGGAAATGCATACAAATGGGGCACATAGACTCTATCCGTTTTCCCATTTTAAATAGACCGAAACATGCATCTAGATATTGCTTTCACAAACAAATCAATTTATTGAAAATATAGGTTCAATATGCTTAGATGCTTGCTTAGTAGCTTGTTTAGATGCTTGCCTTGCTGCAGCGAGTGGTCACACTCAACCTCTGGTTCTTGCTCCACGTACTCCGAATTGTCTGAATCTACCGATAAAAGCGAATATGCAAATAAGAATCAATTAAATATGCTCATGCACAAATGATCAATAAAATCTGAGATAAATATAGTAGGTAGGGCATGTCCTAACAAGATTTTAGGAGAAAGAACTAGGTCATTTGCATCTCTGGATTGGGAGATACAAAAATAATAAGATAGGAAGGCTGAAAATGGCAGTTTTGTAATTATTTATATTATAACCTTAAGTTATTATATTTGACTGGCATTTTCTATTAAGATTTCAAGAAGGCATGTATTTTTATATAAAAAGAGCATAACCCACTGGTTCTAACAAAATTTGGTTCACTGAAATTTGATTAAAAATAATTTAGTTGTGAATTTTACAAGTTTATCAAAAAGAAAGGTTAGAAAATACTTAGGCCTATTTTGAGAGGTAGTTTTGGTCAAATACAAATTATCCACAGTAAAGGCTACAATTTTCTGAGTTAAACAAAAGTGGTTTCACATTTTTAGCAGTTAGGATGAATTTTCTAGAAATTTATAAACTTCTAGGTTATAAAGATGTATATAATAGATATTTCTATTTTTTGAGAAAAATCCCACACAGAAGTTCTCACTTTTTATTTTACAACATTAAAGAACACATTTTTATGAATCCATAGAAATTTGGTTCACCTCAAAAGGAGTTATAACGAATTTTATAGAAATATTCCAAATGTCTAGGCACAAAATAAGTTACTTTTGATTTATATTATTTTATAGATATTTTCTGTACAGAAGTGGTGACATTTTATTAGACAGTATTAAAGTTCATAAATTTATAGAACTAAAAAAATTGGTTTCACTCAAAAATGTGCTAAGATGGATTTCTTATGTATTTTTGAAGTTTTCCCATTTTTCAGTTACAAAATAAATCAAATATTTGTTTTTCTTGGATTTTCTTTTTCTCTCTTTCTCTCTTACAGGTGGGGCCAGCGCGGCATAGAGACAAAGCAGAGCAGGGCGAGGCGGCCTGGGCCGCCGGCTCTGTTCGTCGGCGCCGGCGGCGAATGGCGGCTCGGTTGCTGGTGTGGCCAAAAGAGAAAACGTAGCCGAGGTCCCTGTGAAACTAACGGTGGTCGGAAGATCGCTGGTGATGGACCATAGCTCGCCAGCGGCGAGCTCGAGCGGCGGCTGCGTTCGGATCGATGATGTTCATCCTGTTTTGGACTCGATCTGGCTATGCACATGCATGCGGGAGTTTCTACTAGGTGCAAGGATGCTCACCTTGCGATGGCTCGAGGCGGAGGAGGGCTGGACAATGGCGGCGACGGAGTGAAAGGCTCGGCGGTGGCGGAAATCCACTGAGCGACGACGGTGGGTTGATTCGCTCGACAAGCTGCCAAGGGAAGATGTCCATCGTTTTAGAGGTCCCTTGGGGGTGGCGAGAGAGCGAGGAATCAGAAAAAGGCTCACCGGAGAGGACGAATCGGTGGTGGCGGAGCTCGGCCGAAGACAAGGAAGACGACGGTCGATCTCCCTCCTCGCTACACCAAATTGGGGGATTCTTGGGGCGTCCTGCTCCTGGTGTTGAGGCGGCACTAGTGGCGCAGCTACTCTGTCGGACTTGCTACGAGGCAGCCGGAACAGCAGGGATGTCGAGGCGGCGCTCTCTGAACCCGAAGGTGAGGACGACGGCGGCTTCGGCCGGCAAACTTAGGGCCATGAAGTATGAAAATGGAATGATCAGGAGGTGATAAACATGTTCCCGTGATCGGAAGAGGATGATGCTCACCGGAGTTGAGTTGGTTTGGATCGAACGGCTGCCGGCGCCGGGGAAGATGAAGCTACGGCCGGTTTTTCCAAGGTGGAGGTCTGGGGTTTCTCTAGCGAACACGATGTGGTCGAGGAGGAGATGTCCATGGCGAGTTTGGAGGTGAAATGGTCGAGGTCCTCTGGAGTTGAGCTAGGCTGGTGTGCTGGGAGGGCTGTCGACGCGTGGAAGCAAACGTGGCGCATTCCAGGCAGAGAAGCTGAGCTAGAGCGGCATCTCTGACTGGCAGGTGGGTCTTGGGAGTCAGTGGGTCCCACATGGTAGTGACAACTGAGAGAGGAGTCATCTAGAAGCTAAGTCTTGCTAGCTGTCAAGCATGCAGTTTTTACTCATATGTTTTACTAAGTTACCAAGGGGTATAAATCTGGGAATAATTACTGTGGGCAGTAGGTGGTATTGGCTAGCTCTGTGCCAAAATTCAAAGTTGTGGGACTTGTAGATTCCTCTGGAGAAAATGGTAAAGTTCGGCCAAAAATCAGTTTCTGCTGTGCACTAGTCAGAGTCAGTGAGCTTGGGACTATTATTTTATGTACAAAATTTGTGAATATTGTACTAAAATTTTTACTGTAATTAGTTCACAATCTAATCCAGGTTCTGGTAAAATTTTGTGAGAAGTTAACTGATGGATTAACTCTGGAAAAGATGTCAAGAAGGCTGTCTGTAGGGAAAGTGTTCTCTGCCTTGGTGAATCCTAAACATTTGTTTGGGACACTTATTGAATTGATAAAATTTGGTAAAAATTACTGGAGATAGAGGAGAATGTGATTAACCTGCTGACCAATTTCCAGGGTTAGAAGTGGTCTGGTTCATCTTTGGTGAAATTGCAAATTAGGGGGATTGATCCAGTTTTTCTGTAGTTTAATTTATGTCCCTAGGGCTTTGCTCCTATTATTTTATGTGACTTCTTTGGGAATTAAATTGAGCCAAGATTACTGGTGGTAGGATTCATGTTGGCACACACTTTGGCAAAAGGGCTCTGTCTAATTAATCTTCATTTTTATTTGGTGAATTTTAGAAGCATACCTATTCATTTTTAGCTAACTCCCTAGTCTAGCTGATTTGAGGGATTTTATTGGGGTACTTACTGAAGTGATAAAATCATATAAAATTTACAGTGGATCAATTATGTGGGATAGTGTTTACAGGAATTTTTCCATGATTTTATGTTTGACCAATCATTTTTAGAAATTCCTTAGGCTATACAAATGCATATGCATCCTATTATGAAAGTGCACTTTAAGCTCCAAAAACAATTCAAAAGAAAGCCTGCACACGAAAAGGTACTTAACTTATTTGTCTCTATATTTTTATGTCAAAACTTTATCTATACATCTTTAGTTATATTACATTTTCTGTTTCTTGTGAATTATCTCCTGAAATTAAATCTAGGGCTGTGACAGATGTCATAAAACATTTCCTTCTTTCTACCTTGCTTTTTCTAAGAAAATTTATACTGACCAAGGACCGGGGTTAAGACTTGATAATAGATATGATATAGTAAATCTATGGATGACACACACACAATATAACTTATCTAGTTCTTCGAGTTTCGGAGGAGACTATGAGTGTCGATGCTCTGCATCGGCAATAAAACTATAGGGCTACTCGGCGAAGGTGAATTCGGTGGATTGCAGAGGAACACAGAGAAGGTTTATACTGGTTCAGGCCCTCGATGTGAGGTAATACCCTACGTCCAGTTGAGGTGTTATTTCTCTGAGGTGTTTGATGATCGATGATCTTGTTTCTTGCCCTGAGGGGCGCCCTGCCTCTCTTTATATACTAGGGGATAGGGGTACATGATAAGGATCCCAGCCGGATACGGCTAAGGGAGATCCTTCCTAGAGATAGAGACCTATCCGACTAAGACTATGTTTTCTCGTTATACAAGACAAAGCCTGCCGGGTGCTATCTTATCTCTAATTACATGGTTCGGCCCATCCTCTATCCGAGTGGCCCATATACTGGTAATGAGGTACCCGGGGCCCATGGCCTCCACAGTAGCCCCTGAGACCTTCATAGTTGAGTCACAGCTGATGCTGAGTGCTCATCCTCTACGGTGAAGATTGCCCGAGTGCAATGCTCCCGAGTACTCTTTGTCCAAGTAAGTCTTCTTTCCGAGTCCTACTTCATGTCAGCTGGCAGCGAGGCTATGAAGGGCTTCATGTAGATATATGAATAGTGTGCGCCGAATAGGCGCACCTATTAAGTGTAGCCCCCGACTTTGTGCTTAATTGTGAAAACAATTAAACATAAAGTCAAAGATCTTTAACCTGAAAGTCTTTCCCGAGTAGATTAATACTGGTATATGAGATTCTTCGGTATCATGTCAACCAGAATAAACTTTATAGTCTTGCCGAGTAGGGAACTACTCGTATGTAGGACTCTTCGACTTCATGTCAGTCGGAATATGTGTTTATAGTCTTGCTGAGTAGGATGCTACTCGTATATGGGACTCTTCAGCGTCATGTCAGCTGGAAAAAGGCGGTTTATAGTCTTTTCCGAGTGGCGTCCCACTCAAAAGTTAGACTCCTCCGCATCATGTCAGCGGGAAAAGATATTTATAGTCTCTCCCGAGTAGTGCACTACTCGAAAGTTAGACTCTTCCGCATCATGTCAGCGGATATAATGTTGCTCATGGCAACTGATGGCCACGCATGTAGGCCGAGTACCACTTTATAAAAATAAATCCACGGCGTGGTCAGGTGTACCCAAGAAAGATACCTGCATCCCCAATTTTAATGAAGACTAGCTTGTGATCCTTGTAAGGATATATCCTCGAGACCTGGTGGATAAAACAGATATCCAAACATACATGTTTAGCAATAAGGCTCTCATGAAGCATATCTGTTTACCTCATCGGCTCCTGTTGGTAGCACCAGCGCTATAATTTCAACTCAACCTGCGGGCGGCCCACATGGAGCATGCTACTGTAGGAACTCATATCTTGATGGCCCAGTGCTGACTGTGTAGGCCCAAGCCCATCTAGTCGGCATTGGCTCTATAAAAGCAGGGAGAGAGAAAAAGATTCCTTCATCTTCCCCAAATCAGCCAATCGCTTCGTCTTCCATCTTCGTGCCCAACTTTTTGCTTCCCGCCCGGCTAGGGTTAGCTGCTGCTATTCCCCACCCGAACTCGGGAGATTCCAATCCTCTTCGTTTGTTCCAAGCCCCCGATTTGCTTTTCCCCAAATCTCACCGCCTCCAGTCATGCCGAAAGCTTCGGATCTTGCGGGTGTGCCGGAGAGTGCTTGGCCGATTTGGGATTGCGGCTCGGTGAAGCTGAAGCTGCTGGAGAGTCAGCTGAAGTTGCCCAGCCAAGAGGTGATTCGCTGGCGGTCGGCTAAGGGTGAGTCGGTCCCAAATCCCCGACCTGGTGAAACAATAGTTTTCGCCTCTTTTTTCGATCGGGGCTTGTGCCTTCCATCTTCTGATTTCTTCCGCCGCGTTCTTGACTCCTATAAGCTAGAGTTGATGCATTTGAATCCCAACTCGATTCTTCAGATCTCCATCTTTGTTACTCTGTGCGAGTGCTATTTGGGCGTGGAACCCCATTTCAACTTCTTTAGGCATTTGTTCCACATTAAACCCCAGCCCTCCAAAAATAACATCAGCGTAATTGGGGGGGCTGGTCTTCAGTTGAGGAGCGATAGGAAAAAGTCATATCTTGATCTTCCCTTGAAATCCTCCTTGAAGGGCTGGCACAAGGAGTGGTTCTATTGCACAGATCTGGCTCCCTCCTTGCGGCCATTCACCGGCTCGCCACCGGTAGTTTTATCGAATTGGTCGGCAGACCCGACCTATGAGGAAATGGGTCAAGTGCATCAACTGCTGATAAAGCTGGATAACTTCAAGAAGGCCGGCCTGACTGGACCCTGGGTGGCCAGGCGGTTCCTGACTCGGCGCTTCCAGCCCCTGAAGCTGAGGAGCGTGTTTGGCTGGGATTACCAGGGAAGACATGACCCTGACCGGGTCAGCCAGGAGTCGGCCAATGAGCAGAAGGTGACGGAGACCCTGTTCGGATACTTCTCCAGTGGGGTAATTGAAACCGAAGACAAGAAGAGACGCATTGCGTCTTACAGGCGCAGCTAGCCCCGCTCCGAGGTAACATCCGTCTTTCCTTTGTAGCGCATGCCTGTGGACTTGGATGTCTGATCCCCCGGCAATATATGATGTATCTTGTTGAATCTCTTGTAGTGGTGCGTAGAGTTCGATGAAGACTCCCGCCCGTTGTCGGCCGTTGCATCAAAGAAGAGGCCGAGGAGCCCCGCCGCTGCCCAACCCGACTCCAAGAGAGCCGGAAAAAGCCAATCCTATATCGGGGCGAGGGGGCCATGACGCCGCGTGCCGTGGCAGGAAGCCTGAAGATAAAGGACACTGTCGCCGCGGTGCCCAAGCGATCAAGCCCAAGGTTGAGACCTGTGGGTTTGAGCCCAACATTGTCGAGCCCGGCAACAGCGCCATCGAGGGGCCAGCCGGAGCAAACGCCGCCGAGGACGGAGACGCCCAAGCCAACCACACCGGAATCGAGGCCAACTCGGGCTGATGCGCCGCCGCCGACTGTAACGCCGACCGGCCCGACCACCGGAGCTAGCGCTCTAACGGGACCCGGGTCGCCCGACAGGAAGCTGAAATTCTCCAAGAGGTGCGCTGCTCCGGATCTTCTAAAATTCTTGCGTGTTGGAGTAGTGTTTTGATGTCGTGTTTCGTCATGCAGGAAGCAGGCCGATATCGATCTCAAGGAGACCAATCCGACCGCTCCCCTTGAAGAGCCTGCTCCAGCCGAGCCGGCGGCTGCGAACACATCTGCTGAGCCGGTGGCCAGCCCGATCACGGAGACCGAGGTGGTCCCGACTGCAGGGTTGCCGTCGCCACCCGACCAAGAGCCAGTTGCTGAGGTTGAGGCCCCAGCCCCTGAAGCGTCGCCCATTGCGGAGGCCACCCTCGGAGCCCCTGAGCTGGTTCCCGAGGCCGCGGGGGACGGCGGCGTGGAGGCCGGGACCCCATCGCCGTTGTGGTCGTCGTCGTCGTCGCCGCCGCCGCCAGAGATCCCAAACCTGCCTCGGATTGAAGCTCCTCCGCCTATGATGCCCCGGACATTCACATGGACGGCGCCTGACGAGACCGTGAAGAGCTTTAGGCTTGATGAAGTCGTTGCGAGAAGGGAACGCGAAAGCTTGCTTCGCGCCACTATCAGCGGGTCCAAGGGAGTCGGGGTATGATTCTTGTGGCAGAGTCTTGGCGATCTTCTTGTCTTGATGTCTGACTCCATCCTTGATTTGTCTCTTATCCTGAGCAGAAGCTTGTCGACCGCAATGAGGCGATGACGGAGATCCTGGTCGAAATGGCTCCCCACCTCACGAAGTTGGAGCAGCTCCGGGCATTGAAGGCCGAGATGGAGGAGCGTCATGCGGGGAGGGAAGCCTGGCTGAAGAGTGGCACCGACCAGCTCAGGGAGGAGACTTGGGCCCTAGCCGGAAAGATCAGAGGTAAACTCCCCGAGTGCATCTTCCCGACTGAACCGTCGACGTATTCATCCAGCTGCGTTGTTCCCGACCGCCCAGTTATGTCACGACCGCATGGTTGAGGTCTTGGCTAATCTGTCGTGCAGCCCTCGAAGCAGAGTTGAAGACCCGAACAGAGAGGGAATCGCAGCTGAAGGAGGCCGAAGAAGCCAGTGCCAAGCTTGAGAGGGTCAAGGCCGACCTGACGAAGGCCAACACCGAGCTTGATCGGGAGAAGGCCGAGCTGAAAGAGGCCGTTGTCAAGCTCGGTAAGGAAAAAGCCGAACTGGAGAAGACTGTGGCCGGGTGGGAGGCCGACTACGAAAGTAAGTCCTCAACCTGACCGTGATCTTAGCCAATCCATTAGTCATTCTATCTGTAGCCGAATCTGACAAGTTTGCTTGCCGGCGGACCTGGGCAGACATGAGAGCCAATGTCCAGGCCCAATATCGGTTTTACACAGAGGAGATAAGAGTGATCATGGAGTCACGGGAGGCCCTCGTCGGGTCCGTGAAAGGGCTCCTTGACCTCATAGATCCCAGCCCTGTGGGAACCAGTTGCAGCAGGATCCCCCAAATAGAGGTGCGTCTTGAGGATGCACCGAGTGCCTTGAAAAAGTACTCGGATGAGCATGCCGTTGCCGGCGTGGCCCAGACCCTGGCGATGACCAAGTCCATCTACCCAAGGGCAGATATTGAAGCCATCGGGGAGGGGTTTGCCGAGGAGACGACGCCTGAGGAGGAGCTGGAGTTGATTGCCCGGGCGAAGCCGACTGCTGAAATAATTACCCGAGACCTGGGCCTATAAGGGCAACATGTTATCTTGTCGGTATGTATAAACTTTTGTGAAAAAACATGTGTAAATATGTGTGCAATGCCGCCAAGCTTGCTACTTAGTCGTCACTAGCTTGACTTGACCGTGTAGTCTGCGCCGAGTTAGTCTGTCAGAACTTAATAAAAACGTTCAACGTGAGAAGCTGTACTCGGGCAAACATGACAGTCATAGTAAGGCTTCGTAACTGAAGTAGGATAAGCTCGTGTGTTATTGACAGAACACATATATACATGCAGCCCCCGACTCACTACTCGGTTGCTACAAGCGACGTAGTGAGTCAGAGAAACTGTACACATGAAAATTATAAAACTCAGGTATAGAAAGGACGTAGCTGTTCTATGTTCCATGAGTTGCTGATGAGGACCCCGTCTTCAGTCTTCAGTCGGTAGGCGCCCGGCCGCGTGACCTCGGCTATAATGAATGGCCCTTCCCAGATTGGGGATAATTTATGCCTGTCTTTGGTGGTTTGTATTTTCCTCAGAACGAGATCCCCAACCAGAAAGGCGCGGCCACGGACATTGCGATTGTGGTAGCGACATAGGCCTTGAAGATACCTTATCGACTGGATTGTTGCGGTGTCTCTTGCTTCTTCCAACTGATCTAACTCGACGAGTTGGGTATTGTTGGAGATGTCTTCTGAGTAAGCCCGAACTCGTGGAGAGCCGAACTGTAACTCTGTCGGTAGCATAGCCTCGGCACCGTAGACCAGGAAGAAAGGGGATTGCCCTGTTGCCCGACTAACTGTGGTTCTGAGAGACCACAGAACAGACGGGAGTTCTTGTACCCACCGGCCCGCATATGGTTGTAGTCGGTCAAATATTCTGGCCTTGATGCCTTGTAAGACCATACCATTGGCTCTGCCCATTGCTCCGCGGGTGTGCCACAGATGCGTAGCAGATCTTGATGCCAAAATCTTCATAGAAGTCTTGGAATACGCCGCCCGTGAACTGAGTACCGTTGTCGGTGATGATGCGGTTAGGGACCCCGAACCGGTATAGTATACTCATGATGAAGTCCTTTGTTCGTGCCGCTGTAATTGTTGCAACGGGTTTAGCCTCAATCCACTTGGTGAATTTACCACCGCGACGAATAAATGTGTAAACCCTCCTGGCGCTTTCTTGAAAGGCCCGACCATGTCGAGCCCCTATACTGCGAATGGCCAGGAAATAGGGATAGTTTGGAGTTCCTGGGCTGGGAGATTTGTTTGTCTTGCGTAGAACTGGCAACCCTCGCACTTGCGAACAATGTCCTTGGCGTCTGTTACTGCTGTGGGCCAGAAAAATCCCTGCCGGTAAGCCTTTCTGACTAACGTCCTGGATGTAGCATGGTTGCCACATATGCCCGAGTGAATCGAATGCAGAATCTGCTTGCCCTCCTCGGTGGTGACGCAGCGCATGAGGACACTGGATGCGCTCCTTCGGTACAGGTCTTCTCCGACTAGTAGGGAGCTTTTGCTTCGACGATTGATCTGCTCGGCTTGACCGCGATCTTCTGGGAGTTCATCGTCTAGGAGAAATTTGACAACAGGAGTCCGCCAGTCTTGATATATGTGCAGGACCTCGTCTGTGGCCGGGGTAGGCTCGCCTCCCGACTGCTCCGGCGCCGGTTTCTTCTTGACTGATGGCTCCATAAGTTGCTCAATAAAGATTCCAGTTGGAACTGCTTCTCGCTTGGATCCCATGTTTGCCAGCTCGTCTGCTGTGTCGTTGTATTGACGCAGGACATGTGTGATTTCCAACCCGTCAAACTTGTTTTCTAGCTTGCGGACCTCCTGATAGTATGCCGCCATGGTATCGTCGAGACAAGTCCAGTCTTTCATGACTTGGTTTACCACGAGTTGAGAATCCCCGCGCACAACCAGTCGACATATGCCGAGTGATATAGCGGTGCGGAGCCCGTGAACAAGTGCCTTGTACTCGGCGACGTTGTTAGAACGTACTTTAGTTTTTCGCCTGTGGGGGAGGTCAATATGACTCCAGCCCTGGCGTCGCCGATCCGTAGAGAACCGTCGAAGTACATTGTCCAGTACTCTAGCTTTGCTATTGGTGTTGGCAGTTGAACTTTTGTCTACTCGGCCACGAAGTCGGCTAGAGCTTGAGATTTAATTGCTGTCCATGGCTGAAAGGTGATGTCGAACGCCATCAACTCGAGTGTCCATTTAGCGATTCGGCCGGTGGCCTCGCGATTATGAAGGACATCCCCGAGTGGAAACGCTGTGACCACCGTGACTTGGTGTGCTTGAAAATAATGCACCAGCTTCCGGACTGTGATGAGTAGGCCATATAGCAGCTTCTGGACCTGCGGATATCTCGCCTTCGAGTCGGCAAGGACCTCGCTGACAAAGTAGACTGGCCGTTGTATTTTCTAAATATGACGCTGTTCGGATCGCTCGACCACCAATACCGTGCTGACTACCTGAGTGGTTGCCGCCAGATATAGCATTAGCGGTTCTTGGGGCATGGGTGACGCCAGCATGGGAGGTGATGTAAGGAACTGTTTGAAGTCTTCAAAGGCATGCTGGGCTTCCAGAGTCCATTGGAAATTGTCCGCCTTTTTGAGCAGCTTGAAGAAGGGCATGCCCCGTTCGCCCAGTCGGGAAATAAACTGGCTGAGTGCCGCCATGCAGCCTGTCAGCTTCTGGACGTCTTTGAGGTTAGTCAGGGGTACCATGTTCCTGATGGCGTTGACTTTCTCTAGGTTAGCCTCGATGCCGCGATGCGACACGATGAAGCCGAGTAACTTTCCGGATGGCACACCGAAGGCGCATTTTTCCGGGTTCAACTTTATCTTGAATCTTCGAAGGTTTTGGAAGGTTTCTTCCAGGTCAGCGATGAGGTCTTCTTTGGACTTGGTTTTGATCACCACGTCGTCGACGTAGGCTTCCACGTTGCGCCCGATCTGAGTGTGCAGACACCGCTGAATGGCCCGTTGATAGGTTTCTCCAGCATTCTTCAAAACGAACGGCATTGTGATATAGCAGTACGCTCCAAACGGCGTGATGAAAGATGTCTTTAAGCAGTCTTCCTCCCTCAGGCTGATTTGATGGTATCCTGAGTAGCAGTCGAGAAAGCTGAGTAGGTCGCACCCTGCCGTGGAATCGACCACCTGATCTATCCTGGGAAGACCAAATGGGTCCTTGGGGCACGCCTTGTTGAGATCGGTGTAGTCGACGTATATGCGCCATTTACCGTTTTTCTTCTGGACCAGAACTGGATTTGCCAGCCAATCCGGGTGATAGACCTCCTTGATGAACCTGGCTACGAGGAGCTTGGTGATCTCCTCCCGAATAGCATCCTTGCGGTCTTGAGCGAAGCGCCACAGCCGTTGCTTGACTGGCCTGGCGTCTGTCTTCACATTGAGGGCGTGCTCGATCACTTCCCTTGGTACGCCCGGCATGTCGGACGGTTTCCATGCGAAGATGTCTTTATTGGCTTGTAGGAAGGTGACGAGCGCATCTTCCTATTTGGGGTCGAGTCCGGTCCTGACTAGAGCAGTATTGGAGGAGTCGGAAGGGTCCAGGGGGATCTTCTTCGTGTCAGAGTCCGCTGAAATTCCTGACTTCGCTGCTCTTTTTGCTGGAACTTGATCCTGCTCGACTTCAGTTGTGACAGCTTGTCGAATGCTATCGCGCCCGACTGCCGCCTCTTGTGATTGAGCCAGTTCGCAGCTCTCCTTGTTGCAGGTGAAGGCTTGCTTGATGTCGCTGCGAAGGGAGAGGACTCCTGCTAGCCCAGGCATCTTGAGCACCATGTATGTATAGTGCGGTATCGCCATGAATTTGGCGAGTGCCGGTCGTCCGAGTATCGCATGGTACGCGGTCTTGAAGTCGGCCACCTCGAAACAAACGTTTTCCATGCGGAAGTTATCCCGCGTGCCGCAGGTTACCGGCAAGGTTATCTGCCAGAGTGGAGTTGATGACAGGCCGAGAATTATCTTGTGGAAGGGCGCGGTGCTCGGCCGTAGTTCTGAACAAGGGATCTTCATCTCGTCCAATGTCTTGGCGAACAGGATATTGAGCGCGCTACCTCCATCGATGAGGGTTTTCTTCAGCCTGATGTTTCTGACGACTGGGTCCAGGACGAGTGGATAGCGTCCCGGGTGGGAAACCCGATCTGGGTGATCTGCGCGATTGAAGGTAATGGCCATCTCTGACTAGCGCAGGTACTGGGGGGTGTCCGTCGTAGAGACCGTGTTGATGTCGCGCGCTGTTAGCTTTTGTTTGCGCTTGGACTCGTATGCGGACGGCCCTCCGAAGATGTGGTTGAGCTCGGCCTGAGAATCTTGGAAATCGTTGGCTAGACCCTGATCTGGCTTGTCTTTGTCCTTGTCGGCGCCAGATGATGAAGCCTGCTCGGAGGCAAACTTCTTGAGCATGTAGCAATCTTTAGCCGTGTACTTGCCCTTGGGGTGGAAGGGGCATGGCCCGCTCATGACTTTCTGGTAGTTGTTATTCCGCTGGGGCCGCGACTAAGTGCGCTCCATGTTGGCCACCTCGTTGTTCGACTTCTGTTTACGGCTGCCAGACTTGTTTTGAGACGGCTCGTTGTCGGTTTTTGCCTTTTGGTCCTTCTGTCGGGACTCCTTCTTGTCGAGGGCCTCTACGACCGCTTCAGCCGAGTCGGCATATTTATTGGCCATGTCGAATAGAGCTCGGACAGACGGCGGTGGTTTCCGAGTGAACTTCATGATGAATGGGGCGTCCTTTACTCCCTTGCGGAAGGCGGCGATGACAGCCTCGTCGCGGATCATTGGGATCTTGTTATGCTTCTCGGAAAACCTCTTTATGAAGTCTCGCAGAGACTCATTCTTCTTCTGGTGCAGCTGATAAAGATCGTGCTCTGAAGACGGCCTCTCGTAGGTCCCTTGAAAATTCGTGATGAACCGCTCCTTGAGTTCTCCCCAGGAACCGATCGACCACTTCGGGAGGCCTGTCAGCCATGTCCTCGCTGAGTCGGCTAGCGCGACCGGGAGGTAGTTAGCCATGGCTTTGTTGTTGCCCCCAGCAGCTCGAACTGCTAGGGTATATACGGTGATCCAGGACTCAGGATTTGTCTTGCCATCATACTTTTCGATCCTCGTGGGCTTAAAGCCAGTCGGCCAGTGGACGTCCTGCAGCTCCCGAGTGAAAGCCGGGATCCCTTCGTCTTCATGGGGGCTCGGCCTTCGACCACGGCGGTTAAACCACTCGTGATGGAGGCCAAGGCGCTCGTTTTCGTCTTCCAGTCGGTGACGCTCATCCTCTTGTCGCTCGCGGCGCCGGGCGCTGATAGTATGGTGAAGGTCATGCTGTATGCGCTCTCGGAGGTCTTGATTAGGCCGGCGATCATACTGGTGACGGCGCTGGTTGTTGTTATTAGTATTGCCGAGTGTAGTTTGCCTAGACTCCTCACGTGGCCGACTTGAGCCAGCCGCCCGACGCCGAGCTGATGTGGACGAGCCCGCTGCTGGAGATCCCGACCTGTTAGTCGGTACTAGGGTGTCGCCCGACTGCTGCTGTTGTTGTTGGCAGGCAGCAGCCGTGATCATCGCCTTGATCTTGGCAATGGTTGGGGTGGCCTGGTGGTCAGGCCCGAGCTGGAGCGTGTCCAGCAAAGTTGCGGCGGCCACAACGTTCTGTTGCGGCGTGACGAAGACGTCGTGATTGCCGACTTTAGTTTGGAGAATCTGGTACTGGGCTGCTCGCCCAGTTCTGCGCAGCCCGTTGTTGCGAGCCTCGCGATCAGCTTCCTCCTGTTGTTGCAATCGGCGCGCCTCCTCCTGCTGCTCCTCTTGTAGTCGGTGCAACTCGGAGGGTGGTGTTGAAGCCATGAAGATCTCACAGGGGAGGAGAAAACTCGCCAGACTGGAGTCCGAACTGGCGTTCGAACCGTTATCCGACTTGGAGTCGGACTCCGAGTAGTTTATCGGAAATATGAGAACGACCCCAACCTCTCTAGATTCCAATCTGGAAACGACGCTTGGCCTGTCCAAACTAAATCGCAGGAGTCGGGTCTGCTGTGCGGGATGTAAATCCGCAGCGTCGCTGAGTCCGTGTGGGAGATTGACGATCTCCCCCGCTTCTCGGCCCACCCGGGCTGGCTCAAGGCCTAGCGCAAGTCGGACGCCGAAGGAGAGAGTTGTCCCTATGCTTGGCGATGTGAAGGACTGCCGTAGTAAGTCGTGGAAGGAGATCGCGGTGTCCTGTGGGCCGACTGGCGCTACGTCGGCTGGCTCCTCGGCCGGCTGGATTAGATCTGTTCCGGCCAAGGTAAGGTTGCCGATCTGGTCGGCAACGAAATCGAGGCTTCCGAAAGAAATCTTGTCTCCGAGGGAGAACTTGTTGCCGTCGACTCCGCTTGTTGGATCCATCGGATTCGTTGATGAAGAATTCACTGGGGCCCCTACCTGGCGCGCCAACTGTCGATGCTCTGCACCGGCAATAAAACTATAGGGCTACTCGGCGAAGGTGAATTCGGTGGATTGCAGAGGAACACAGAGAAGGTTTATACTGGTTCAGGCCCTCGATGTGAGGTAATACTCTACGTCCAGTTGAGGTGTTATTCCTCTGAGGTGTTTGATGATCGATGATCTTGTTTCTTGCCCTGAGGGGCGCCCTGCCTCCCTTTATATACTAGGGGACAGGGGTACATGATAAGGATCCCAGCCGGATATGGCCAAGGGATATCCTTCCTAGAGATAGAGACCTATCCGACTAAGACTATGTTTCCTCGTTATACAAGGCAAAGCCTGCCGGGTGCTATCTTATCTCTAATTACATGGTTCGGCCCATCCTCTATCCGAGTGGCCCATATACTGGTAATGAGGTACCCGGGGCCCATGGCCTCCACAATGAGGTAACCTAATTTCAGACTCGAGCTATTCTTGAGACGACTAGTATCAATGTGGTATGAGTTTTAGTTTGGGCACCAGAGCACCGATTCCTGCTATCCAAGAATGGCTCTCCCTGGTCTTCTAACGCCAATGTACTAGAGCTAATGTGGACAACTACAAAGGACGCTTGGGGCTGTCACCACCCGATCGACTACATCCGTTTTCGGTTCTCTAGCTTACCTTCCCAGAAACTATAAGGCCAAGGCACCACGCCTTTGTCATACACTAAAATACTTCCTCTGATCAGAAGAAAGTATCCCCAAATTTAGCTAGGTGAACTAAACTCGGGCAAGAAACCTATAAGACTCAACACCACATATAACTAACCACTCGATCGGCCAATTGGTCGATCGAACAAGTATTCCGCTCCGAAGATAAAGTAAATTGCGGAAAGTAAATGTTCAGAAATATAAAGTAAATAACTAAAATTTAAGAACCAGAAAGGATACATGAATTGTTACTGAGCTCCGAAGATAGTCCTTTGGACTCCGCTCGATTCCTGACTCGACTCGATTCCTGACTGAACTCCTCCTACTCCTCTATGAACTAGAGTCAGCTAATCCCAACACTCTAGCATCTAACGATGGAAAATGGAGAGTGGAAGCTACCCATGCGTGAGCTGTGAGTGTGGTGTGGTGTGTTGTGTGATAGGAGTGGGGAGGGGTATTTAGACCCCTTGGGAGGTCTGTGGCCGGCCGACCTTCACGGCTAGGTCAGCCCACCTGCTAGCCAGGGCACGTGGCCTTGCCAGCCACCCTCCATTTAGGCGGTTTGCTCCTCCAACGGCTAGGATCTCCTCCGAATGACGGTTGCTGGCTTCGGATTCCCTTGTGACGATAGTTTTTGTTCGGGCTTGGCCGGCTGGCCCACCTTTAGGTCAGTTGGCCTTTAGGCTGAGGGAGCGAGGCCTGCTTGCCTGGTGTTCTACTCCGGCCGAGCTGGCTCCCTAGGCCTCTTGTCTAGGGTGTTGGTGGTCGGCTGGCCTGACTGAGGTGGCTGGTTGGCCAGGCCTCCTGGCTTGGTCAGCATCTTCTTCTTTGTAATTCGCGCATTTCCAACTCTATTTAGATGGCACCTGAACAATAGCTAAGACACAACAAAACTAGTGGAAATTGATTAGTCTAAACCAAATCGATGCATTGAACGTTATTTTACTTGTTTTATTGCTGAATGGTGATTGAAATGGGGTTTAACGACGGCCAACAACTCCCCTAAGCTTAAACTTTTGCTCGTCCTCGAGCAAAGCTAAACTAGGGCTTCGGTGGATCAAGAGTTGCTACAATGTTAGTATGTCCACAATTTCTAGAAATACAACAAAATAATCAAGAAAAATTATGCAAAAAATTGGAATAATAGAGTTTCAATGCAAAACCCAATCCATAGGGCTTATTTACCTGATTTTACCTTGTCTTAGGAAGTCAAGGCTTAAACTGGTCAAGATCAGACTTTTCCCTTTTCTTTTCAAGATTTTGACTCGGAGGTTTTATAAATTTTTCAAGAACAGAAAAGCCCAAATTTCCTCCAATGGTTCACTCAGTCTCTCTGATTTTTTTTTCTCTTTTTGGAAGTGGATCTCACCAGATGTCACACCCAGAAATTCACCAAAATTTCTAAAGCTAATTTGTGCATTAAATCCTCGTCTAGGAATTAGCCGAGGTACACAAATTGACAATTTGATTAACATAACCAAAACAATAAATGATAAATACTTACAATAGAGGCACTTAGTTCTCACACCAAAGAAAACAGTAGCGGAACAGCAACTAGCGAAGCGGCAGCACCAAGCTACAGGCAGCTCAACTAGGGTATAAGCTAAACACCAACTTCTCCTCCTCGCAAATCTTCACTCTGATGATTGTGATATAGCAAGACTGAGTACCACCCACTGTCTTAACAAGCCACACTAGGAAATGCAATGTAATGCAACAGGATTCCAAAGAAAGGCATAGTATGGCTTATTTGCATAAATCAGCATTTAAAATATTTGTATTTGAAAGCATTGAAAACAGTAAAGTTTAATCATTAATCAACATTAGATCAACCACTGAATAGCGCTCCAACGCAGTTCAGGCCCAAATCATAACTCTCCAAACTGGAGCTATCAAGTTTCATCATTTAACACCATTAACGAGTAGTGTGGGACTAATCACAGAAAACATTGCTAGGCCTGCCCATTGACCGCGAGCATGGCTATTCGAATAGTTTTACTCTGGCTAGAGATGTACCAATTTACCCACAAGACACAATCTCAATATCATGTCACCCATGCGTCGCGATACCCGAAAGTACCCGAATAGAGATTGTGACAGAACCTTTCATGCAACTTGCCCAACAGAATGGCCACCCGCTGAACCACCAGTCTCTGGCAGGAACTGATCAGGTTCCTAGACAGGAAGACGATTCAACGTCCGAAACATGGACTTATTGACACAGCCACAAACACACCGTGATGCCTCCTGTTGAACTCACTACACTATGGATCCAGCCATTACCCATGTTGGCTTGGGGTTAATACGGTAAATACTTCGCAACAAGTAGTCCGTGAACCGGTCCTTAATTGTCATGAGCACCGCTAACAATATTCACAATCCTGATGCTCACAACCCACCATTCAATCAAGTTTTAGTTGGCACAATTAGTTAACCAGCCACAACCAACTGTCGTGAAACAATAGCCATTTAACATTAATGGATCATTGGTGATTGAATAGTTTCCCCCACATAAAATGACGCTAGGCTTTCTAAGCATTGTCTAAACAAATCCTAAATAAATTCAACTAGATAAATAATTAAACATCCAGCTAGTCAACATTATTTACCCAGGGTGTCAAGGTAAAGACATTAATCACAAAATAGCTATAATAAAGGAATATAGGATAATAAATAAATACCCATAAGAATGACATTCAAAAGCGTTGCATGCAATAACGTTAAAACAAAATAATTTTCACAAATGGGATCAACATGCTCAAGGTGATTGTCGTGTGACTTGCCTTGCAACAGAAACATTTTTGATTGCTCTTCCGAACTCTTCCGTGGACTCCGCGATATTCCGAAACGGCGAAATTACATGACTACACGCAAAATGATAAAAAACCCTAAGAAACTCCAAATAAATAGTACATAAAAAGTACATAAACATGTAAACCATGATTTTAGATGAATTTAGAAAGAAGAACGGATCGAATCAGAGTTCAAACGGAAAAGATACGACCTTTGGAAGATTAAATTCAGAATAACTCCAAAAAAATTACAAAAGAATATTCCATGGAATATTATCTGGAATTTCGGATTAAAATAAATATTTTTAAATGGATAAAGGCTGCGGGGTCCATAGGTCAGTGGCTGGCCCATGGTAGACTTGGTTCACAGACCCAAGAAAAGAGAGGATGGTGGACTGACTAGCTGACATGGATGCTGCTTAAGCAAAAGGATGAGGTGGCGGCTGATAAGGGTTGATGACGAGGTGATTAGGGCTAAGGTGGCAGATGACCAGAGTACAGTAATCCAACAGGTGAGATCTAACCAAGGAGATCGACGGTTAGGGTTTCATCTAAAGTTTAAAGTGGATCGGACGGATCGGATTGGTTCTAGGAGCATCCATGGTTGAGATCGAGTCAGAGTTAACACGTGGGGTCCAATAGGGAGCTATCAACCGGGGCCCACCCGTCATGGGCGCTAGAAAAAAAACATGCTGAGCAGCCATGGCAGCCCACGGGGTGCTTGGAGACGGCGGAGATCGACGGCTCCGTGGCGGCTACGATGGTGATCGACGGCGATGCCGTAGGGAAATAGCAGGGCCGGCGCTAGGCTAGAGAACGCCGCTGACGACGAACGACGGTGCGGCTCCGGCGAGGAGATGCTCACCTATGGCAAGAACGACGACGGGGACGACCGGCGACGATGGCTGGGCACAGCGGCGGCGATAGCGGCGATAGACGACGGTGATGGCGATGAACGCCGGCGTGTTGGTGACGATAGGGAGGAAGGCCGGGTGCAGCAGCATGATGCTCACCAGAGGATGCCAACGACCTCAACGACAGCACAGGAGGTCCGGGCGCAGGCGACCGGCTGCGGGTTCGGGCAGCAGGGACGGCGGTGAGAGGCACGGGTGGCTAGATGTAACGGCACTTGGTGCGCAGGGAGCAGGAGGCGGCGCGACAGATGGAGCGAGGCAAGTAGGGCACTGAGGTGAGGGGGCGGCGCGGCTTAGGGCGCAGCGGCGGCACTAGGCGATGGCGGCGCACGACAGCAGAGCAACGGCGGCAGCGACTGTGGGAAAGGGGCGGCGGCACTGGGCGTTGGCTAGGGCACCGAGGTTGGTGGCGGCTCAGGTTTTATAGGGCAGGGAGTCCGGGGCGGTGACGGGTGGCGCACGCCGAGTTTTGCGGTGGCACTTGCGGAAAGGAGGCACAGGCAGCTGGCGCACGCTAGGCTAGGCCGGACAGCGGCAGCAGCAGGCCAGGGACAAGGCACGGCTAAGCACTGCCGAGAGGCCGCTTGGGGCCGACGCTGGTCGGCGAGTAGGCAAGAGAAAGAGAGAGGAGTCCAGAGGTAGGAGATGGACAGGAAAGGGAGAGGGAAAAGAGACGAAGGAGAAGAAAGGAAGGGAAAAAGAAGAGGAGGGGGAAAAGAAAAAGGGAGTTTTCCAGAAATTTTTCTAAAATTGGAAAAGAGGAATTTTGGGGGAGAATTTTAGGGTTAATCCAGAATTTTTGGGAACTATCTAGAAGGTTTTTCCCTTCTGGAATATCGAGACTTAATTGTTGGAACATTTCTTGGAAATCGGAATATTTGCGAATCTCTCCACTACTGGGGATATTTGGGGAAATAGGAACAATAGGGGTTTTGGGGGACATTTTCAGAATATTGGTTTTTGGGAAAAGCATTCGGAACTTTGCAATATTATGGATATTGGGATATATATACATATACACATACTGTCAATGTTTTACACCGGCAATATGAATATAGGGCTACTCGTCGGATCAAAACTTAGTGAACTGCAAAGGAACACAGGGAGTTTATACTGGTTCAGTCCCTCGAGGTGAGGTAATACCCTACGTCCAGTTGTGGTGTATTCCTTTGAGGAGATATGGTGGTGATTCTAATGAACCTAATGGATCTTGCCCTCAGGGGGCACCCTGCCTCCCCTTATATACTGAGGGACATGGTTACAAAGTAAGAATCCCGATCGAACTACGACCAAGGGATCTCCTTCTAGAGATATAACTTGCCCGACTAGGACTGTATCTTCCTTATCGTACAAGGTTAAGTCTGCCGAGTTCTATCATATCTCTAATTACAAGGCTAGGCCCATCCTTTGTCCGAGTGGCCCATATGCTTGTCGTGAGGTATCCGGGGCCCATGGCCTCCACAACAGCCCCTGAGACCTTCATAGTTGAGTTACAGCTGATGCCGAATGCTCATCCTCCACGGTGAAGTATTCCCGAGTGCATTGCTCCCGAGTACTCTTTGTCCGTTAGCGGTGAGGCTATGAAGGGCTCCATGTAGAAATATGAATAGTAGGCGCACCTATTAGGTGTAGCCCCCGACTTTGTGCTTAATTGTGAAACAATTAAATATAAAGTCAAAGATCTTTAACTTTGTAGTCTTTTTTGAGTAGTGCACTACTGGTATATAAGACTCTTCAGCATCATGTCAGCCGGAATGATTTTTTATAGTCTTTTCCGAGTAGTATATCACTCGGAAGGGATGACTATTCAGCTTCATGTCAGCTGGAATGAGTTTTGCTCATAGCAATTGTTGGCCAAACATGTAGGCCGAGTACCACTTTATGGATCTTAACCCAATATGTGGTCAGGTGTACTTGAGAGATACTTGCATCCCCAATTTTAATGGAGACCAGCTTGTGATCCTTATAAGGATATATCCTCAATACCTAGTAAATAATGCAGATACCCGAATGTATACGCTCGGCTGTAGGCTTAGCATGAAGCATATCTGATTATTTGATCGGTTTCTGTAGGTAGCACCAGCACTGTGATTTTAACACAGCTAGCGAGCGGCCTTGATAGAGTGTGCTACTATAGAAAATCATGTCTTATGGCCTAGTACCGAATTTGCAGGCCCAAGCCCACTTATCAGCATAGACTCTATAAAGGCGAGGAGAGAGAAAAGATTTCCTCATCTTCTCCAATCCACCAATCGCTTCATCTTCCAACTTCCGCGCTGAAATTTCACACCTTTCCTCGCTAGGGTTCGCCATTGCTAGCACTCCTCGCTCGAAACTCGGGCGATTCCGCTCCTCCGCATCTATTCCAAGCCCCCAATAGCATTTTCCCCAAATCTCCTCGCCTCTAGCCATGCCAAGAGCTTTGGAAATCCCAGACGTGTCTGCTGAGACATGGTCGACATCGGATTGCGGCTCGATGAAGTTGAAGTATCTAGAGAAGTTGCTGAGATTGCAAAGCCATGAAGTCATCCATTGGCGTCCGGCTGAAGGGGAATCGATTCCGGCGCCCCAATCTGGTGAGATTGTAGTCTTCACCTCTTTCTTTGACTGGGGTCTGGCTCTTCCTTCTTCGGACTTTCTTCGCCAACTTCTTTCCTTCTATGAGCTAGAGTTGGTGAATCTGAATCCCAACTCCATCTTGCAAATATCTATGTTCGCAACTCTGTGCGAATGCTTTTTGGGTGTGAAGCCCCATTTCAATTTGTTTAGATATCTATTCCACATCAAACCTCAGCCCTCTAAGAACAAAGTCTAGGTGATAGGGGGAGCCGGTCTTCAGCTTAGGAATGAGATGAAGAAGATCTATCTCCACATCCCCTTGAAATCTTCCCTTAAGGGTTGGCATAGAGAGTTGTTCTATTGCTCTAATCCTGAATCACGTCTGCCCCTTTTCACTGGTCTGTCCCCGGAGGTTGTGCCCAGCTGGTCATCTGTGCCATGCTTTGAGGAGATGGGCCAAGTATATACATTGATTGATAAGATTGAGAAGCTGAAAAGCTCTGGACTGACTGGTCCCTGGGTTGCCAGACGTTTCCTGACCCGACGTATCAGGCCATTGAAGCTAAGAAGCCACTTCGGCTGGGATTACCAAGGGAAAAACAATCCTAGTCGAGAATACCTAGATCTGACTGACAAGCATAAGGTGACTGACATCTTGCTCAGTTATATTGCCAGCGGGGTGGTCGAGACTGAAGATGCAGAGCATGCCATCGCGGCTTACAGCACAAAAAGGCCTCGTCCAAAGGTAATATTGAAACGCTGGTTACTGAATTGCTATCAATCTGTGATGAATATTCATAGATGCATATCCTAAATTGCCCTGCAATGTGTGATGTATGTTGCTTGAACCATTGGCAGGAATATGAGGAGTTTGACGATGACTCCCGAACTTTATCGGCCATCAAGTCGAAGAAGAGGCCATTGAGTCCTTCTGCTACCCAGCCCAGCTCCAAGAGAGCTAGGAAGAAACCTGTTGAAGACCCTGGCAAGAAGAGAGCTAGTAGGCCGAGTACCGCAGCTAGGAGTTTGAGGATTAAGGACACTACCAGCGTAGCTCCCCAGCTGCCGAGTCTAAGGCTGTCTTCCCCAAGCCCGAGACCAACACCTCTAGGCTCAGCAACATCGAGCCCAAGGCTGGCGCCGCCGAGTACGAGATCGTCAGTGTTGGGCCAAGGAGCAGCGCAGCCGAGTGCTTTGCCACCCCAGTCGGCCGCACCAGAGATTCGGCCAACCAGGAGTAAAACGCCACCGCCGACTGTCGTGCCAACTAGCCCGACAGCCGGCAGCCTTCTACCGTCAACATCTGGAGCCTCCTCGTGGAAGTTCAAGTCCTCCAAGAGGTAAGCAGTCTTGATTCTTCTGAAAATCTTGATCATCATAGTAATATCTTGATGTTTGACTCATTGTACAGGAGGTGAGTAGACATAGATCTAAAAAAGAACATGCCGACTGCTCCCGTCGCTGAGCCAGCCCCAGCCGAGCCAACACCAACAAGCACATCTGCTGAGCCGGTGACTGCCTCAGTTGCAGAAACTGAAGCTATCCCGACAACAGGACCGCTAGCGCCGGCTGACCAAGGGGCAAGTACTGAAGCGGCTGCTCCAGCCCCTGAGCGAGTCCTTGAAGCCCCAGCAGCGGCTGAGTCAGGAGCCAGGACCTCGTCGCCATCCGTGTCATCGTCGTCTTTTTCAGAAGTGGATCTCCCCAGACTTGAAGCCCCTCCCTGCAGGTTCCCAAAAACATTCCACTGGGTATCCCTCGAGGGAGTTGTGGAGAGCTACGAGCATGATGAGGAGGCGGCGGAGAGGGAGCGCGAAGTTCTTCTTCGTGCCACAATCGCCACGTCACGGGGAGTCCAGGTATGACTCTCGCCATAATGAGTCCTTGATGGTCTTCGTTGTAATGGTTCTCTGCCTCTTGACTCTGTTTTGTTATGTTTTTGCTCCAAGCAGAAGATAGTTGACCGCTCAGAGAAGGTGAACAGGGTCTTGTCCCAGCTTGCCCCCCATCTCCAACGATTGGGCCAGCTCCAAGTTGCCAAGGCTGACTTGGAGTGGTCTAGTCAGGAGAGGGAGACCTGGCTGAAGGGGGCAGTCGACTAGCTCAGGGATGAAAATGGGCTCTAGCCGAGAGGATCAGAAGTAAGTCTTCTGTACTTGTCTTCTCGAATAAATCCCAAGTATACTTCTCCAGCTTTGTTGTTACCTGACTGCCCGGTTAAGTCTTGACTGTAATCTCGAGTTCTTGACTATTCTGATGTACAACCCTCGAAGCCGAGTTGAAGACCCAGACGGAGGAAAAAGGACAACAAGAACTTGAGCTGAAGAAGGTTAAAAAGGATAAAACTGAACTGGAGAAGGCCAAAGCCAAAGTAGAGGCCGACTACGAAAGTAAGCCTTCCCTCTGACAATAACCTTAACCAATCCTCTTGTTACTCCGACTGCAATTTTGGCTAACAAGCATATTTGTCAATGAATCTAAGCAGCTTCAAGAGCCAATGCCCAAACCCAGTTTTAGGCCTTTGCAGCAGAGATTAAGGTTGTCAAGGAGTCACGGGAGATTCTTGCCGAATCTGTGAAAGGGCTCTTTGACGTTATGGATCCTCACTACGTTAGGACTAGCTCCAATACAATCTCCCAGGTGCATGCGCGTCTCAGCCAAGCCCCGAGTATCTTGAAAAAGTACTCGGACGAGCGCGTGGCTATAGGCGTGGCCCAGACCCTGGCCATGACCAAGTCAATCTACCCTAGGGTAGACGTTGAGGCCATCGGCGAGGGGTTTGCTGAAGAGACAACACCTGAGGAAGCACTAGAGTTGATTACCCAGGCGAGGCCGACTGCGGAAGCGATCATAAAGGACCTAGGCATGTAAGAACAAACCATCATGCAGTCGGTGTATATAAAGCTTTTGTAAGGACACGTGTAAAGATATGTACAATGCCACCGAGTTCTTTGTTCTTCTTAGTTATCATTAGCTTTACCCGACTATATAGTCTGTGCCGAGTCGATCGATGGGAACTTAATAAAATCATTCATCTAAAAAAGCTATACTCGGGCAAACAAAACATACCCATTGTAAAACTTCATAACTTAGATGAAACGAGCTCGTATGTTGTTGATAAAGCACATATAATACATGCAGCCCCGACTCACCACTCGGTTGGAACAAGCGACGTAGTGAGTCAGAGAAAAAACTTTATACATATGTATATGGAAAGGTACAAAACTCGGGTATAGAAAGGACGTCGCTGTTCTATATTCCATGAGTTGCTGACTAGGGCACCGTCTTCGGTCTTCAGTCGTAGGCGCTTGGCCGAGTAACCTCAGCGATAATGAACGGCCCTTCCCACAGGGGGGATAGTTTATGCCTGTCTTTGGTGATTTATATTTTTCTCAAGATGAGATCCCCGACCAAAAAGGCGCAACCACAGACATTCCGACTGTGATAGCGACGCAGGCCTTGGAGATACCTTGCCGACTGGATTATTGCGATGTCCCTAGCTTTCTCCCACTAATCAAGTTGAACCAGTCGATTATCATTGAATGTGTTTTCTGAGTAAGCCCAAACTCGCGGAGAGCCGAACTCTAACTCGGTTGGTAGAACAGCCTCGGCACCATAGACCAGAAAGAAAGGGGATTGCCCTGTTGCCCGACTAACCGTGGTTCTTAGAGACCAGAGAACAGATGGGAGTTCTTGTACCCACCGCCCTGCATATGGCTATAGTCGGTCGAATATCCTGGCCTTGATACCTTGTAAGACCATGCCATTGGCATGCTCAACCTGCCCATTGCTCCGTGGGTGTGCCACAGATGCATAATAGATCTTGATGCCGAAGTCATCACAGAAATCTTGAAATATGCCGCCTGTGAACTGTGTGCCGTTGTCCGTTATGATGCGGTTAGGAACCCCGAATCGGTATAATATACTCATGATGAAGTCCTTTGCTCTTGCTGCTATTATGGTAGCAACGGGTTTTGCCTCAATTCACTTCGTGAATTTATCCACTGTGACGAATAAGTGTGTGAACCCTCCTGGCGTTTTCTTGAAAGGCCGGACCATGTCAAGCCCCCATATTGCAAAGGGCCAAGAGATTGGGATGGTTTGAAGTTCTTGGGCTGGGAGATTTGTTTGTCTTGCATAGAACTGACAACTCTCGCATGTGCGAACTAGGCCTTTAGTATCTGTTACTGCTGTTGGCCAGAAAAATCCCAGCCTGTAAGCCTTTTTGACTAACGTCCTGGATGCAGCATGGTTGCCACATATGCCCGAGTGGATTGATTGCAGAATCTGCTTGCCCTCGTCGGGTGTGACGCAGTGCATGAGGACTCTGGATGCACTTCTTCGGTACAGGTCTTCTCCGACTACTAGGAAGCATTTGCTTCGACGTTTGATTTGTTCGGCTTGAATGCGATCTTCTGGGAGTTCATCATCCAAGAGGAATTTGAGAACAGGAGTCTACCAATCTTGAGATATGATCAATACTTCTTCTGTTGCCGGGGTAGGTTCAGCCCCCGACTATTCTGGTACTGAGAACTTGACCGATGGCTCCATTAGTTGTTCGACAAAAATCCCAGTCGGGACCGCCTCTCTCTTGCATTCCATGTTAGCTAGTTCATCTGCAGCATCGTTGTATTGTCGTAGGACATGAGTTATCTCTAGCCTGTCGAATTTGTTTTCCAGCTTTCTGACCTCCTGACAGTACACCGCCATGGTATCATCGAGACATGTCCAGCCATTCTTGACTTGGTTGACCACAAGTTGGGAATCCCCGCACACAATCAGTCGGCAGATGCCGAGTGATACAGCAATGCGGAGCCCATGGATGCAGAGTCCACTAAAATTCCTGATTTTACTGCTTTTTTCGCCGGAACTTGATCGTCCTCAACTTCTACTGTGGCGACTTGCCGAATGTTGGTGCGGCCAACTGCCGCTTCTTGAGACTGAGCCAACTCGCAGCTCTCCTTGTCGCAAGTGAAGGCTTGCTTGACATCGCTGCGAAGGGAAAAAACTCTGGCTGACCTAGGCATCTTGAGCATCATATAGGTATAGTGCAGCACAGCCATGAATTTGGCTAGCGTCGGCCGTCCGAGTATCGCGTGATACGCAGTTTCGTAGTCGGTGACCTCAAAGCAGATGTTTTCTGTGCATAAGTTATCCCGCATGCCGAAGGTGACCAGCAAAGTTATCTGCCTGAGAGGTGTTGAAGATAGGCCGGGGATTACCTCGTGGAAGGGCGCCGTACTTGGCCGCAGCTCTGAACGAGGAATCTTCATCTCATCCAGGGTCCTGGCGAACAGAATGTTGAGCGCGCTACCTCCATCTATGAGAACCTTCTTCAACTTGATGCTCTTGACGACCGGGTCCAGGACGAGTGGGTAGCGTCCTAGGTGTCTAACCCGATTGGGGTGATCTGCGCGGTCAAATGTGATGGGCATCTCTGACCAACGCAAATACTGGGGGGTGTCTGCTGTAGAGACCACGTTGACGTCGCGTGCTGTTAGCTTCTACTTCCGCTTGGACTCGTATGCAAACAGCCCTCCGAAGATATGGTTGAGCTCAGCCTGTGGATCTTGATAATCACCGGCTACACCCGGATCTGGCTTGTCTTTATTCTTGTCGGTGCCAGATGTTGAAGCCTACTTGGAAGCAAACTTCTTGAGCATGAAGTAGTCCTTGGTCGCGTGCCTGCCCTTGGGATGAAAGGGGCAAGGCCCGTTCATCACTTTCTGTTATTCGTTGTTCCTTGGGGGTCGCGACCGAGTACGCTCCACATTGGCCACCACGTTATCCGACTTCCGCTTGCGGCTGCCGGATTTGTTCTGTGATGGCTCGTCATTGGCTTTTTGGTCCTTCTGTCGGGGCTCTTTTTTGTCGTCGAGGGCCTGAGCGACTGCCTCAGCCGAGTTGGTGTACTTGTTCGACATTTCGAAGAGAGCCCTGACAGAGGTTGGAGGCTCCCGAGTAAATTTTGCGATGAACGGGGCATCCTTGACTCCCTTGCGGAAGGCGGTGATGACGACCTCGTCCTTGATCATTGGGATCGAGTTGCGCTTCTCGGAGAACTTTTTGATGAACTCGCGAAGAGACTTGTTCTTCTTCTGGTGCAGCTGATAGAGACCATGCTCGGAAGACGGCCTTTCGTAAGTCCCCTAGAAATTGGCGATGAATCGTTCCTGGAGTTCTCCCCAGGAGCCGATCGACCACTTTAGGAGCTCTGTGAGCCATGTCCTCGCTGAGTCGGCCAGGGCGACCGGGAGGTAGTTAGCCATGGCTTTGTGATCGCCTCCGGCTGCTCGAATTGCCAGAGTGTAGACCGTGAGCCAGGACTCGGGATTGGTCTTGCCGTTGTATTTTTCGATGCCTATAGGCTTGAAGCCCGATGGCCAGTCGGCCTGTTATAGTTCCTCGGTGAAGGCGGGTACGCCTTCATCTGCATGAGGACTCTGGCTCCGATTACGGTGGTTGAACCGCTCGTGGTGGAGGTCAAAGCGCCCGTTCTCGTCCTCCAGTTAGCGGTGCTCGTCCTCTTTGCGTTCGCGGCGCCAAGCGTTGATGTCCTGGCGGAGATCGCGTCGCAGATGGCTTCGGAGATCTTGGTTGTCGTGGTGGTTGTACTGGGGACGCCGCCGATTGTTGCTGTTGGGGTTGCCGAGAGACATCAGTCGTGACTCCGCGTGCGGCTGACTAGAGCCAGCCGCCCGGTGTCGCGCTGATGGAGACGAGACTGCTGTTGGAGAACCCGACCGGTTGGTCGGTATAAGGGTGTCGCTCAACTGCTGGTGCTGCTGACATGCAGCAACGGTGATCATGGCTTTGATTCTCGTGATAATTGGAGTGGCCTGGTGATCAGGCCCAAACTGGAGTGTATCTAGCAAAGTCGCAGCAGCCACGACGTTCTGTTGAGGTGTGACGAAGACGTCATGGTCGCTAACTCGAGTTTGGAGGATCTGTTGCTGAGCGGTTCGCCCAGCTCTGCGTAGCTCGTCGTTGCGAGCGTCGTGATCGGCCTCCTGTTGTTGTCGTAGTCAGCGGGCCTCCTCCTCTTCGCGCTTGCGTAGTCAGTGCGCCTCCTGAGTAGCCGTAGAGCCCTTGGACGCCATGAAGACTTCGCGGGGTAGGAAAAGGCTTGCCAAGCTGTTGTTCGAACTGCCGTTCAAACTGCTGTCCGACTTAGAGTCGGAATCTGAGTAGTCGAGTGGTGTGATCACGACTCTGACCTCCCTAGATCCAATCTCGGGCGGCTCTAGCCCATGTCCGAATTGAACCGTAGGGAATCGGGTCTGCCGCGTCGGATGTAGATTGTAGATGTCCGCGGCATTGCCGAGTCTGCACGGGATATTGACGATCTCCCCCCTTCCTAGCCCGATCTCGGCGGGCTCGAGGCCGAGTCTGAGTCGAACACCGCAGGGGAGAGTTGTCCTAAGATCGGGGCAAGTGGAAGATTGCCGTAGCAAGTCGATGACGGTCATTGCAGCATCGTGTGGGCCGACTGGCGCGGAGTCGGCTGTTTTCTTGGCAGATCGGATCGAGTCCGAGTCAGCCAGGGTGAGTTTGCCGAGCTTGTTGGCGACAAAGTCGAGGCTTCCGAACGTGATCGTGTCTCCAGGGGAGAAGCCGGTGCCGTCGACTCTGGTTGTCAAATTCATCGAGCTTGTTGAGATTGATCGCGGCGAAGCCCCTACTTGGCGCGCCAACTGTCGATGTTTTACACCGGCAATATGAATATAGGGCTACTTGTCAGATCGAAACTCGGTGGACTGCAAAGGAACACAGGGAGTTTATATTGGTTCAGGCCCTCGAGGTGAGATAATACCCTATGTCCAGTTGTGGTGTATTCCTTTGAGGAGGTATGGTGGTGATTCTGATGAACCTAATAGATCTTGCCCTCAGGGGGCACCCTGCCTCCCCTTATATACTGAGGGAACAGGGTTGCAAAGTAGGAGTCCCGATTGAACTACGACCAAGGGATCTCCTTCTAGAGATATAACTTGCCCGACTAGGACTGTATCTTCCTTATCGTACAAGGTTAAGTCTGCTGAGTTCTATCATATCTCTAATTATATGGTTAGGCCCATCCTCTGTCCGAGTGGCCTATATGCTTGTCGTGAGGTACCCGGAGCCCATGGCCTCCACATATACACACATATATACATATATACATATTTGGGAATCTGTGAATATTTGGAGGGGATTAGGAAATGGAATATATTCTGTGGGGTTAGGAAAACGGAGGGTATTTTATCAAAGAATATTTTGGGAAGCCAGATCTCGGAATAATTCGGGAATCCGATAAAATTGGAAGTTATTTTGCAGAGATCAATAGATCGGAATATTCGAGGCATAATTGAATTTCCCAAAATATATGGATATTTTGGATATGTGGGAAATTAAAATAGTTTCCCAGGAATTGGAAAAATGTAATATTCCAAATATTATAAATATTCTGGGATTAAAGAATTGACAAGAATTGTTTTATTAGGACTGAAATTGGGGGAAATCTCATAAGATTGGAGATTTGGATTTTCTCGACGGAGAAGAGTTCAAGGAAATATCTGGGATTTATTTCAAAGCAGAGAATATATATTTCGGATATAGAGAATCTCGGATTGGGAGTCCAAATGGGTTTGAGGGTTTCGAAACCGAATAAATCCGAGAACTCCGGATTTAGATTTTCGAGCTGACTTTAGGGTTCCGGGAAAACAACACCAAACCCTAAAGAAAAGGGATCCAAAGTTCAAGGGTAATAGAGTGACATCAAGGAACTAAATTAGGCATGACCTGAACAAGGAAAAGAAAGGGAATTTATTTTCCTTTTAATCAATTATTGAAGTGATCTTTATAGCATTAAAATTAATTCTGGAGCTCCGAAAATTCCGAGAAAATTTCAAAGAGTTTATTAAATCAAGGGAAATTTATCAGAAATAAATGCCACCACGAAACACGAAAAATCTGTTATTATGAACACTTAAACGCTTAAAATATTCTGACAAAACCCACTGAGTACAAAAACATTTAAGTATTTAATTAAAATTTTAAACTTGGGATTTTTAATATTGGAAATTTCAAAAAAAATTTCAAACACTTTCACAAACAAATTTTTCTGTTGATTTCTTGTATTTCTATTTACGCAAAAACAATTTTTAATTAAGGTGATTTTCAAGGTGTGACACTAGAGCATGGTGACTCTCTTTCCCTATACTAAGGCTTATGTGGGGCTCAAGGTAGAGAAAAAGGATCACCAACCAACCCCACGTATTTTGTAAAGCTGAACAAAGAATCAAGCAGAAATCGAATACTTCGCATTCCGACCATTGGAAAAATAATGTCCAGGGGAGAAAGAAGAGATGGAACTCACGCGAAGGAAAACAATAGTACAGCTAGGAAGAGTGTTCTAGAGAAGAGATGGGGCATAGGAGATGTCCCCAGAATTGATGGCTGCACTAATAGATGAGACGGTCTTCCTACGCAGCGGGTCTTGTCCTTTTATTTCAGAAAACAGAAAGATTTTCCTAATTGGCCGTCTTGCATCCTTCCTTTTTGCTTGTTTTCTTTTTCTCTCCTCTTTTTTTTTCAGCCATAGCTCTAACCATATTCTCCCATGATCCTTTATACACATGGACACCCTAACAAGAGCAGTTGATAAAAGATCAATGTCTCTAGGTAGGTATGAAACTTTGGGCAAATGTCTGGTGGGTGGATGCAGACCGCGGAGTAGGCTTCTGCACCATCGAACACGAGGTGCCTTTTGAATTATTATCCGGCAAATGGCTACATGAGTCCAAAGTGAACTCGGCGTAAGAGCCAGTAATTATTTTGGTGGGGAATGTTTGGTGGAGGGAAGCATGAGTCTGATGTGAACTTGGCATAACCAGACACAATAGGCTAGAAAGCAAGAGGGTATGCGAACGGAAGTGGTCGGCTTTGAAATACTTGACTCCACAAGAATTCCAAGTTCAGCAAAACTCAACATAGGAATGAATGGTGTTTGTAGGGGCTATTCATGAGGGTCCTAGAGTTGGCTCTAATAGGTAGGGAAAAACCAAAGAGGAAACTGGTGTAAATTTGAGCCTTTTTCAAAAGAAAAACTCTGAGTTTCATCTCTACTAAGATACAAAATCTGTCATGTTTCTCACCAGGTCACAAAGCCTGACTACTTCGACTTGGTAGAAACCAGAAAGCATGCCGCCATAGGAATAAGGTAGCAATAAATAGAACTATACAAGAGTATTAAGCTGTACAGCTAGTTAATATAGGTATTTCATCATTTCCATGTTAGCATGGTTTATGCATACTTTATTGAAAGCAAGGAAATATTTTTGGTATTTTTGTTGATTTTATTTTTGGAAAGGGAAATGAACGGAACAACGGGTAATACTATTGAGCATGGCAGAACAACATGAGCAAGGCAACAACATCGCATGGCAAAGGGCAAGTAGGCCATACAGAAAAGTAAAGGGCAAGGGCGGAACGTGCGTACTTGGGACTCTCCCAAGCTTGATCTTTGAATTGTGCTAAGTCAAGCGAAGGAGTCGGCAGGATCTCACCACTGGTAGTGAGCGTATGGATTGTTGGGGTCGAGCGATATATACTCGTAGAATTGGTTGGAGGTCACTGTTGTAGCTTTTTGAGCTGCCTCCATCCTACGGAGTGCCTCCTCCTGGCTATGTACAGTGTCGCTGAGCTCCTCCATATTGATGCGCGTTCCTTCTAGCGTATCCATGATGTAGGCCACATCCTTCCTAACAGTTGATGCGCAGGGTGGCCAGAAACTCCATGGTAAAGAGCTTCGAGCCAAGTTCGGAGATGTTAGCGAACCGTCGCCATCCCATGTGGGTGAAGATGCAGTTGAAATCCTTGTCAATTCCAACCTTCTTTTGGAAGACGACGTTGTGACAATGTCTGGAATGTACCCCTCTCTCGGTCGGAGAGGAGTTGCACATGAGAGGGTGTCGATATTTTATATTGGTTGTATTGATTATGGGGCTATTCGTAAGACCTAAACTTGGTGTATGCGAAGGAACACGAAAAATTTATCCTGGTTCCTCAAGATGAGGTAATACCCTACTTCCAGCTGTTGTCTATTGTCTTCGAGGTTGATGTTGATTATCTCTGGTGAGATTGTCCTACCCCAGGGGGCTCCTTACCTCTTCTTATATACTAAGGAGGCAAGGTTACATGATAGGAATCCCAGTCGGACTCGATCATGGTATTTCCCTCTAGGAACACATCGTAATCGGCTAGGACTATATCCCTTTTCTTGTCATGCAAGGTAATATAAGCCGTGTTCTACTATCCCTGATTATATGGCAGGCCCACCCTCTATCCGAGTGGCCATATTGCTTTCCGTGATGTACCCGGGGCCCATGGCCTTCACAGTAGCCCCTGAGACCTTCATAGTTGAGTCACAGCTGACGCCGAGTGCTCATCTTCTATGGTGAAGACTTTCCGAGTGCATTGCTCCTAAGTACTCTTTATCCGAGTGCTTCTTCTCAAAAGCCCTGCTTCATGTCGGTTGGTAACGATGCTATGAAGGGCTTCATGGAAAAATTTGAATAGCGTGTGCCGAATAGGTGCTCATATTAGGTGTAGTCCTCTAACTTTGTGCTTAATTATAAAACAATTAAACATAAAGTCAAAGATCTTTAACCTTTAAGTCTTTCCCGAGTGATATATTTCACAGAAATTGGACTCTTTAGCATCATATAAGATGGAAATATTTTTACTCAAGGCAATTTGACTAAGTATGTAAGCCAAGTACCACAATGGATTTATCCCAATGTGTGGTTAGGTGTACTTGAGAGATACCTGCATCCCTAATTTTAATGTAGACCAACTGTCGATCCTTCTAAGGACATATCCCCAATACCCATTAAATAATACAGATACCTAAACACATGTGTCCAGCAATTAGGCTTAACATAAAGCATATCTCATTATTTTAATCGGTTCTTGTGAAATAGCATCCAAAGTGTGATTTTAACACAGTTGGCTTTCGGCCCAATAGGACATGCTATTTAGGAACTCATATCTTACGGCCCATTACCGAGCAAACCGGCCCAAGACAATCACCCAGCGCAGGCCTATAAATCCCGGGGAGAGAGAGAAAAGATTCCCCTTTCTTCCCCAAATCGCCAAAACTTTTCGCTTTCCAGATCTGCGCGCAAAAGCCCTCATGCTCTCGGCTCCAAGCTAGGGTTTTACCTCCACTCGATCTCCCATTCGTAGATCCAAAAAAACTTCCAATCCAAAGTTGATTGTTCCCCTTCAAACATTTTCTCCCCACATCCCAAGCTCCGAAGATGCCGAGGTCTTCTTCCGACGTCCCTCTTGTTCATGTTGGAACTTGGCCGACATTGATCCCATGCAACGCAAAGCTTGCTCATCTAGAGAAGATAAAGCGTCTTCAACCACGGGAGATGATCAACTGGTGCTCGGCAAAAGGTAGGACCATCCCTACCCCCGACTCCCACGAGATCGTGGTTTACGAGACCTTCTTCAATAGGGGTTTCGCTCTTCCGACCTCCCACTTCTTTCAAGGTCTTCTTGATTTCTACAAGATCAAGCTCATCCACCTCAACCCAGACTCCATTATTCATATTTCTATTTTTGTAACTCTCTGTGAAGCCTTCTTGGGGATCGATCCCCATTTCAATCTCTTCCGATACTTCTTCCACATTAAGCCTCAGCCTTCCAAAGCCAACCCACAGGTCATAGGGGGAGCTAGGCTACAACTTCGTATGGAGATGAAGAAGGTTTAACTTCATCTCCCCTTCAAGACCTCCTTGAAAGGATGGCACCAGAAGTGGTTTTACTGTGCAAATCCAGAACCCTCCTTGTCTCCATTTGTTGGAAAACCTCCCAAGTTTCTGGAATGCTGGTCATCGTTGCCCTTAGAAGGCGAGATGGTAGAGGTGCGGTAACTTTTGGAGAGGATTGAAGACCTGAAGAATCAAGGACTGACCGGGCCATGGGTTGCCCGGACGTTCCAGAACCGGTGGATGCAACCCCTCAAGGAGTGGATCCACCCTGGATATGAGTAACAGGGGAGGAATGATACTACCTGGGAGTCTGCCGACCTCGTCATGAAGGACATGGGGACAGAGACCCTGTTATGCCACTTTATCTGTGGCGTGGTAGAGACTCTAGACTCCGAGAAGTGTCCAAAACCGTACTGCTTGAAGAGGCCAAGGCCGTCAATATGCTTCTGGTATCTTGTCATCGTGATACTTGCATGAGATGAATGCTGAACATCTCACGTGTATGAGGTTGTCTCCGTATGCATTGTTTGTAGGAAAACGTTGGCTTTGGGTCGACTCCCTCCGGTGCTCCAACTAGGGGGGGGTCAAGAAAACGGGCAGCTAGCCCATCGGCTGACCAACCTAGCTCTAAGCGAGCTAGGAAGCATCCTGCTCAGGACCAGGCCAAGCCCAAGAGCACGCCCATTAAGGCATTCAGTGGTCCCAAGATCAAGGATGCCGATGGCACTGCGTCAGTGCCGACTACAGCTCAAGCTGCGACGCCTTCCACACCACTAGCCCTGTCGGGCACATGGAGTGTGGAGGCGGCTGGTATTGGCCAGATGCCACTTGGTGCCATGCCTCAAGGCATAACACCGAGTGCCACACCCTCCCGGAGTAAGCCTTCGGGCTCTCCACCGACTACCTCCCCCCGTGATTCTCATGGATGGAGGTTCAAGACTTCCAAGAGGTATGTGGTTTTCTGTCTTCAAATATCTTGAAGCACCTTTCAATGTCTTGATTGCTGAATAAATTTGTAGGAAGCCAAGCGATGCTGATCCCAAGGGGATAGCACCACCAATCCCCTTCATCGACCTAGCCCTGACTAGCGTAGAAGCATCTATGCCACCGCCCGAGCCAAGCACTATCCTAACCCTTGAAGGCGTGGTGGCAGACTCAGGCCAACAACCAGCTTCGCCTAGTCAGATGGCTGCCGAGCCGGCCGTGGAACCAGTCATCGAGCCACCTAGAGAACCTACACTTCCTAAAGACCCCAGGCCAGTGACTCCTTCTCCTCTGTCTTCTCCTTCATCAGATGATGACGACCTTCCTAGACTCAAGGCGCCACCTCGCAACTTCCCTCGGGTGTTCCATTGGACTAACTCGGATGGCAGCGAGGACATCTTGAGACTACATGAGGAAGCCGCCAGAAAGGAGCGGATCGAGCTATTCGAAGCCACCATCAAGGCTTCGCAGCAGAACCAGGCAAGCAGTCTGACTAGCTATGACTTTTGACTTGGTTGTTGACCTTGTGATTCATTGCTTCATGCAACAATGCTTTGTCTTGTCGAAAGTGATTGATCGGTCTGAGAAGATGAGCCAAGCGTTTGCCAGGCTAGTTCCTTAGATCGCTCAATTCACTCAGCTCCAGTTGGAGAAGAACAAGCTGGAGCGAACTAGCAAGGAGATGAAGGCCTGGCTGAGGGACTCTGTTAACCAGCTACGCGACAATGTATGGGCGAAGACTGGAACCATCTGCGGTGAGTTTCGCTGATGCCCATGTTGTTTTAGGTCCCCTCTGCAGTTTGCTGATGCCCAAGTCTGTCTTATTGCAGCTTATGAAACAGAGGCTGAATAACAAATCCTTGGAGCTGGAACGCTTGAAGAAAGAGCTTAAAGAGCTTGAGACGGTGAGGTCCAAGGTCGACGCTGAGTTTGCGAGCAATTTCCTTGTCTACCTCTGAATTATGGCTGTCTGAATGATCTGGCCTCATGATTGCTCATTTTTGGATGATAGACTACAAGGCTAATGTGCAGACGCAATTTAGCTCCTTCGGCAAAGAGATCAAGGCAATAGAGAGCTCGTGGAGTGCCATTGTGGACTCTACGAGGTCTCTGTTAGATATCATGCATCCAGGAGAAGCCGGGTCCAGCTCGAGCACTCTTGCCTAGGTGCTACAATGACTTTGATATGCTCTGGCTGTCTTGAAGAACTTTGCTACGGAGCACGCCACCCTCAGGATTACCTAGGTCCTCGCTATGACCAAGTCTCTTTATTCCCGAGTGGATATCGAGGCGGTTGGTGAGTGGTTTGCTGAAGGCACGACTCTCGAGCAGGGGCTTGAGTTGATCAACCAAGTGAGGCCCATTGCAAAGATGATTGATGTCACGCCTAGAAATTCACCAAAATTTCTAAAGCTAATTTGTGTAATAAATCATTGTCCAGGAATCAGCCGAGGTACATAAATCGACAATTTGATAAATATAACAAAAATAAAATAATAATAAATACTTACAGAAGAGGCACTTAGTCCTCACACAGAGAAAAACTGCAGCGGAACAGCAACTAGCGTAGCTTCAGCACCAAGCCACAGGCAACTCAACTGGGGTATAAGCCAAACACTAAACTTCTCTTCCTCACAAAGCTTCACTCTAATGATTGCAGTAATGCAAGACTGAGTACCACCCATCATACTCAACAAGCCACACTCGGAAAATACAATGTAATGCAACAGGGTTCCAATGGAAAGGCATAGTATGGCTCATTTGCATAAACAACATTTAAACATTTGTATTTAAAAGCATTGAAAACAATATAGTTTAATTATTATCAACATTTAATCAATCTTTGAACAGTGCTCCAACGCAGTTCAGGCCCAAGCCATATCTCTCTAAACTGGAGCTATCAAATTTCCATCATCATTTATCATTAATGAGTAGTGTAGGACTAATCACAGAAAACATTTCAATCTCAATATCATGTCAGCCATGCGTCGCAATACTTGAAAGTACCCGAATAGAGATTATGACAAGACCATCCATATAACTCGCACAATAGGAGAGCCTCCCGCCAAGCCTCCGGTCTTCGATAGGGGTGATCAAGTGCCTTCCCGCGAGATGGCTCAACGCCCAAATGCATGGTCTTATTGTCACTGCCATGTGTGGACTTATACCAGCCACAAACCTGCCCTGGTGTCTCATATTGAACTCGTCACACTTCAAGTCCTACTATCCCATTCTAGCTTGTGGTTAGCATGGATAATGCTTCGCAACAAATAGTCCGCGAACTGGTCCTTAACTGTCATGAGCACCGCTAGCAACATTACAATCCTGGTGCTCACGACCCACCATTCAGTCTAGTTTTAGTTGACACATTTAATTAACCAATCATGACCACAGCCGTGAAAATATAGCCATTGTCCACTAATTATTGATATGTGATTCATTAACTTTGCCCACATAAAATGACGCTACAATTTCTATGCATGACTAAGCAAATCCTAAGTAATCTAGTTAGATAAATAATTAAGCATCCAGCTAGTCAATCTTATTTACCCAGAGTATCAAGGTAAAGGCATCAATCACAAAATGACTATAATCAAGGAATATAGGATAATAAATAAATACCCATAATAATGACATTCAAAAGTGTTGCATACAATAACGTTAAAATAAAATAATTTTCGCAAATGGGATCAACATGCTCAAGGAGATTGTTGTGTGACTTGCCTTACAAAAGAAAACATCTTTTGCAAATCTTCTGAACTCTTCTGCAGACTCCATAGTCTTCTGAAACGACGAAATACACGACTAGATGCAAAACGATAAAAACCCTAAGAAACTCCAAATAAACAATACATAAAAAGTGCATAAACAGGTAGATCGTGATTTTAGATGAATTTAGGAAGAAGAGCGGGTTGAATCGGAGTTCGGATGGAAAAGATACGGCCTCCGAAAGATTGAAGTCAAAATAAATCCGTAAAGAAATATTCCTAGAATATTCCCTTCGGAAATTAATTAATACAGGAATTATATCTGGAGAGATAATTTAGTGGGACCAACTGTCAGTGCAATGGCTCATGATAGACCTAGTTCATGGACCAGAGGAGAGGGAGGTTGAGGGAATGCTGATGAGATGGATGCTACGTGAGCTGGGATGAGAGATGGCAACTGAGTCAGGTGACCACTGAGCATTTAGGGCTGGCGAGGTAGACATCGTGGCACAGATCTAGGGCTACGGGATCCAACGGCTCGGATTGGATCCGGAGAAGATCAAATAGCTATGGTTTCCTCTGGGTTTAAAGAGGATCGGACGGATCGGATTTGGTTGACATGATCCAAGGGCTGAGGATTTTGGATGAGGCTCTACTCATCGGGCCAACTGTCAGTGACCGAAGGAGTTCATCGTCAGGGCCCACATGTCATGCACGGGAGAGGAGGAGCACCGGGTCCACACGTCATACACAGAAGGGCTTCACGGTAGGGCCTAGTCGTCACGCACAGAAGGGGATCCCCGGTGGGGCCAGCCTGTCAGTGGCCCGGGGCTGGGCATGCCCGAGCCTGGGCACGGCACGGCGCGGCTTCAGCGTACGGCACGGTCGGGCGGACGTCGGCGGTGGTGGTCCACGGCGCAATGGCGAAGACGGTGAGCGACGGTGGCACGGCAGCGAAGTGGCAACGACGGTGATCGACGGCG
The DNA here is from genome assembly GCA_003991445.1 of Oryza meyeriana var. granulata. Classification (NCBI taxonomy): domain Eukaryota; kingdom Viridiplantae; phylum Streptophyta; class Magnoliopsida; order Poales; family Poaceae; genus Oryza; species Oryza meyeriana. Next base: position 186,496 of record RYFJ01000883.1, read on the forward strand.
AAGCGGTGGACGACGACGTACGATGGCGGCGGACGGCGAGGGCGATGCCCCGGGGGGGGTGGGTGGGTGGGTGGGGTAGGAATCAGCAGCAGGGGCCGGCGTCGGGGTAGAGGACGCCATCGACGATGAGCCGAGGGAGGGGGAAGAAGCAGGGCGCCGTCGGGCGATGCTTACCGGAGGATGTCGATGAACTCGGCAGCGGCGCAGGAGGTCCGGGCGGTGGCGGCTTGGCGGCGCTGGGCAGGGCGCAGCGGCACAGGCGGGCTGGCGGTGGCGGCCAGACGCAGCGGTGACGCTGGGGAAGGACAGGGCGACGGCGCTGGGAGCAGATGGGGCAGCGGCGACTACGGGAGAGGGGGGGCGGCGCTGGGTGCTGGCTAGGGCACCGAGGCTGCCGGCGGCCCAGCTTTATAGGGGAGGGAGTCAGGGGCGGCGACGGGTGGCGGCCGCCGAGTTTTGCGGCGACGCACGCGGAAAGGAGGCGCAGGCGGCGGCGCAGGCTGGGCTGGGCTGGCGGCGCGGGCCGAGAGGGCCGGCGGCGGAGGCCGAGAAGGAGGCGCGGCGACCTGGGAGCGCTCGGGCCGAGGTGGCTCGGGCCCGGGGTGGCTGGGCGCAGGCCGAACAGAGGGAGAGAAGGATGGGGGAGGAAGGAGGAGGCGGGGAAGAAGAACAGTAGAGAAAGAGAAAAAGAAAAGAAGGGAGGAAAAGGAAGAAAAAGGGAAAGAAAGTAAATTAGGAAAAGGAGAGAAAAAAGAGAAAAGGAAAGGGGTTTCTCCAGAAATTCTCCAAATTTGGAATTTAAATTTTAAGATTTAAAGGGTAATTAAGAATAATGGAAATTGGAGAAAAGTTCGGAATTTTGGAGTGTTACGAATATTGGGATATATGGAAATCAAAGAATGTTCGGCGAGGAATAGAGAATGAAGGATATTAAAATGTTGAAACTTACTTCAGAGAGGTTGAGTGATCGGAATATTCGAGGCATAATTGAACTTCCAAAATATATGGATATTTTGGGAGATGCGGAAAATTAGAGTATTTTCTCAGAACCGGAAAAATAGAATATTTCGAATATTATAAATATTTCGGGATTAAAGAACTGACAAAAGTGTTTTATTGAGACTGGAAATTGAAGAAATCTCAGACGATTAGAGATTTGGATTTTGTACAGAAAAGGGGTTTTGGAAAATATTAAACCTGGGAACTTCAGATTTGAGATTCCGATGAGGCTTTGGGGTTCTGGAAGCGATACTAAAAAAAAGGGAATTAGAGTTCATGATGAATAGGGAGACTTTAAAGGACTGAATCAGAAACGACCCGAACATGGAAAAAGAAAAGGGATTTATTTTATATTTATTTAATTACTAAAATGATCTTTGTCCCATTAAAATTAATTCTGTAGCTCCGAAAATTCCGAGAGAATTTCAGAGGGTTTATTAATTCATAGGGAATTTACTAGAAGTAAATACCACAACGAAACACGAAGAATTTAATATTATAAATACCCAAATGCTTAAAATATCAGCCAAAACTCAGGAATATAAAAAACATTCAAGCATTTATTTAAAATTTCAACTTGGGATTTTTAATATTGGAAATTTCAAAATTTTACTCAAACACTTTCACAAACAAATTTTCCAGCGTATTCTTGTATTTCCTTTTACCCAATATGATTTTTAAATAGGTCAATTTTTAGGGCGTGACAATTGCTAAGGAGTTGCCGCTGTAATTGCTTTGCCCAAAAAACAAACTCTTTTAAGTGGTCTATGTATGGGGAAACCAATCATGATTTGTATATATTGTAAATGTATGTGCTTCTATATTTTTTGCAAATCCCGACTGAGTACTTGATTCATCGTAGTCGTCATTAGCCTTATCCAAACAGCTAGACTATACCAAGTTATGAGGACCAACTAAAAAGCGTTCGTTCCTTAAGTTTGTACTCGGTAAAAGTTAGCATGACTGATATAAAACTTCGTGAATTAGATAAACCAGACTCGAGGCTAAGCAATAACAGGAGACATATCATCATGTAGCCCCCGACTCACTACTCGGTTGAAATAATTGGCGTAGTGAGTCAGAGTAAAGAACTTAAATGATATATATATATATAAATTGAGTACAATGCTAAGGTATAGAAAAGACGTAGCTGTTCTATGTTCCATGAGTTATTGACTAGGACACCGTCTTCAGTCTGTAAGCCCCGGGCGTGTTACCTTAGCGATAATGAACGGCCCCTCCCATCTGGAAGATAATTTGTGCCTGTCTTTGGTGGTATGAAATTTTCTCAATACGAGATCTTTCACCGAAAAGACGCGGCCACGGACATTACGACTATGATAACGACGTAGGCCTTAAAGGTATCTTGCCGATTGAATTGTTCCGATGTCACTTGCTTCCTCTAACTGATTGAGCTCGACCAGTCGGTCTTCATATGATTTTTGTTTTGAGTGGACCCGGACTCGTGGAGAGCCGAACTCCAACTCGGTTAGTAACATGGCCTCAACACCATAGATTAGGAAGAAAGGGGATTGCCCTATTGCCTGACTGACCGTGATTCGTACAGACTAGAGAATAGATGGGAGTTCTTGTACCCACCGTCCTGCATATGGTCGTAGTCGGTCGAACATCCTAGCCTTGATACCTTGTAATACAATGCCGTTTGCGCGCTTGACCTGCCCATTGTTTCATGGGTGAGACATAGAAGCATAATAGATCTTGATGCCAAATTTATCAAAGAAATCTTGAAAGATACCGCTGGTGAACTGAGTGTCGTTATCCATTATGATGCGATTGGAAACTCCAAACCAGTAGATAATACCCATGATGAAGTCTTTTGCCCTAGCCATAGTTATGGATGCAACGGGTTTTGCCTCAATCTACTTTGTGAACTTGTCCACCGCGACAAACAAGTGTGTGAACCTCCCTGGTGGTTTCTTGAAAGGCCTGACCATGTCGAGCCCCCATACTGCGAAGAGCCATGATATTAGAATTGTCTGTAACTCCTAAACTAGTAGATGTGTTTATCAAGCAAAAAATTAGCATGTCTCACATGTCCAAACTATGTCTTTAGCGTCAGTAACCGCAGTCGACCAGAAGAAACCTTGTTTATAAGCCTTTTCGACTAACATTCTTGATGCAGCATGGTTGCCATAGATGCCTGAGTGGATCGATTGTAGTATCTCCTTGCTCTCTTCAGGTGTGACTGTGATGTCCAGAAATTCATCGGACTTTCCAAAGCTAATTTGTGCAATAAATCCTCGTCCAGAAATCAGCCGAGGTACACAAATCGACAATTTGATAAACATAACCAAAATATAAAAATAATAATTACTTATAGAAAAGACACTTAGTCCTCACACAGAAGAAAACCAGCAACGGAACGGCAACTAGCGTAGCTTCAGCACCAAACCACAGGTAGCTCAATTAGGGTATAAGCCAAACAACAAACTTCTCCTCCTCACAAATCTTCACTCTGATGATTGCAATAATGCAAGATTGAGTACCATTCATCATACTCAACAAGCCATACTAGGAAATGTAATATAATGCAGCAAGAATCCAAAGGAAAGACATAGTATGGCTTATTTGCATAAAACAATATTTAAAACATTTGCATTTAAAAGCATTGAGAAACAATATAGTTTAATTAATAATCAATATTAAACCAACCGATGAACAACGCTCCAACATAGTTTAGGCCCAAACCATAACTCTCCAAACTAGAGCTATACAGATTCCATCATTTATCACTATTAATGAGTAGTGTGGGACTAATCATAGAAAACATTGCTAGGCCCGCCCATTGACGGCAGGCATGGCTATTTGAACAGTTTTACTCTGGCTAAAGGTGAATCAATTTACCCATAAGACACAATTTCAACATCATGTCAACCATGCGTCGTGATACCCAAAAGTTCTTGAATAGAGATTGTGACAAGACCATCCATATAACTCGTATAATAGGAGAGCGTTCCGCCAAGCCTCTGGTCTTTGGTAAGGGTGATCAAATACCTTCCCGCAAGACGGTTCGATGCCCAAACTCATGGACTTATTGGCAGCTGCCACGTGTGGACTTATACCAGCCACAAACCTGCACTGGTGTCTCCTATTGAACTCGTCATACTTCACTTTCCGCCATTATCCATTCTAGCTTGTGGTTAGCACGAATAATGCTTCATAACAAGTAGTCCACAAACCGGTTCTTAACTATCATGAGTACCACTAACAACATCATAACCTTGGTGCTCACAACCCACCATCAGTCAAATTTTACTTGACATATTAATTAACCATCCACGACCAACTGTCGTGAAATTATAGCCATTATCCATTAATTATCGATAAGAGACTAAATAGTTTCCCCACATAAAATGACGCTACAATTTCTATGCATTGTCTAAGAAAATCCTAAATAATCTAGCCAGATCCAGAAATATTTATCCAGCTAGTCAGTATTATTTACCCAGGGTATCAAGGTAAATGTAACAATATCAATTTATGGCCATAAAGCAAGGAATATAGGATAATAAATAAATAACCCGTAATAATGACATTCAAAAACATTGCATGCAATAGATTTAAAATAAAATAGTTTTTACAAACGGATCAATATGCTCAAGGAGATTGTCGTGTGATTTGCCTTGTAATTGAAAACGTCTTCAATTAATCTTCCAAACTCTTCCGCATACTCTACGATCTTTCAAAACGACAACAATGACAGACTACACATAAAACAAAAAAAATTCTAAGAAACTCCAAATAAACAGTACATAAACAGAAGAAAAATGGGTCGAATCGGAGTTTAAACGGAAAAGATACGGCCTCCGGAAGATTGAATTCAGAGAAAATCCGAAAAGATTTGGAAAAAAATATTCCCTAGAATATTCTTTGGATTTTTGAATTAAATTAATTATTTTTGGTTGGTACAGAAGTGTGGCCCATTGATCAGAGGTTAGGCTCACGGTGAACTTGGTTTATGGAACAGAGAAAAGAGAAGAGTGGTGGAGCAGTGACATAGATTGCCACATGGGTAGGAGAGCTGAGGTGGTAGGATGAGGTGGATTGGTGACATGGTAGATTAGGGCTGTCGTGGCACTATTCGGGAAACTAAATAGGATCCAAAGGCTGAGGTTCGATCTCGAGGATCGACGGCTATGATTGGATCTAGGACTGTGCAAGGGGCCCACTCGTCGGCCACCTAGAGGACACCCCGGAGGGGACCACCTGTCGGTTGCATGGGAGAGGTCCTCGGTGAGGCCCACATGTCATGCACAGAAAGGGGCGTTGTGGTGGGGCCCGCACGGCAGTGTCACGGGGCGAGACGAGCTCGTCAAGGCACCCATGGCGCACGGTGTGGCTCGGTCGAGGCGTGGCAGAGCCGTTCGACGGCGAGGCGACGACGGCCGGCGGGGAAGGGCAGTGATGCCCGGCGCGAGGGCGATGTTCCGATGACCGGCGGCAGGGCAGCGTCGCGTCGGTGGCCATGGACAAGGGAACCGGCGGCGGTGGCTAGATGGATTTGGGAGAACAGAGGCGCCGGAGGGAAGAGAGGAGGGGACAAAGAAGGAGATGGCAGCGGTGGCAGTCGGGCTCACCAGCGAGGTGCAGAGATGGCGACGACAACGACTGCCGGGGCGGCGGCTGCAAGGCAGCGGCGGCGCTGGGAGCGGCGTGGTGGCTAGGGCGGCAGGGCGCCAGGCGACGAGGCGGCACGCACGGGGCGGCGCAGAGGGGGCGACGAGGCTGGAGAGAGGCGCGGCGCTACTATATATGGTGGGGTGGCGTGGGATTTGCAGCCGGATCGGCCGGGCCTAGCGGCGGTGGCGGCGCGCGGGGGTGGGCCAGGCCGCGGGGACGCGGGCCGGCTAGGGCGGCACCAGGGCAGGCCAGACCGGGAGCCGGACCGAGGAGCTGCGCAAGGGCTGGTTAGGCTGGGCTCAGCCACAGGGAGAGAGAGGAGAGAAGAGGAGGCAGGGGGAAGAAGGAGGAGGAAGAACAGAGGAAGAAAAAGAAAGAAGGAAAAAAAAAGAAAAGATGGGAAAAGAAGGAAAGAAAAAGGAGAAAAGGAGGAGGGTTCTCTGGAATTTTACCCAACATTTGGAAATTTAGTTTTTGGATTTAAGGGAATAAATAGAAAAATTGGCAATTGGGGAAGTGCTCGGAATTTTGGAGTGTCGTGAATATTGGGATATATATATATATATATATATATATATATATATATATATATATATATATATAGGAATCAGAGAATATTTGGCGAGAATTAGAAAATGGAGAAATATTTCAGGGATCAGAAATTGGGGTATTTTTGTGGAGACGGGAATATTGAAATATTGGGGATCTCTGGGGAATATTTAAATATCCCGAATGTATGAGTATTTTGAAGAATCCAAATCAGGCAGTATTTTGTGGGATTCAGAAAATGGAGGATATTAGAATATTGAATCTTATTTTGCAGAGGTTGAGTAATCGTATTATTTGAGGTATATTTGGACTTCCAAAATATTTGGATATTTTAAGGATCGGGCAAAATTACAATATTTCTCGGGAAACGGAATATTTAAAGTATTGTAATTACTCTGGAAATAAAGGAACTAAGAGGATATTTCGCGGGGACTGAAACTGGGCAAAATCTCGGAATGCTGGAGGATCTCAATTTATTGGATTCCGAGGACATGGATTGAGAAACCAAATAGGTTTTAGGGTTTCCGAAATTGGATAAGTCCGAGGACTCCGGACTTGTGGTTTTCGAGGTAACTTTAGGGTTTCGAGAGCGACACCAAATCCCTAAAGAAGAAGAGAACCAAAGTTCGAGGTGAACGGAGGGACATCAAAGGACTGGAGCAGAAGCGACCCAAACAGGGGAAAAGAAAACAGTTTTATTTCCTTTTTAGTTAATTATTGAAGTGATTTTTATTACACTAAAATTAATTCTGGAGCTCCAAAAATTCCGACAAAATTTCAGAGAGTTTATTAAATCACGGGGAATTTACTAGAAGTAAATGCCACCACGAAACACAAAGAATTTATTATTATAAATACTTAAATGCTTAAAATATTCTGATAAAACCCCAGGAATATAAAAGCGTCCAAGCATTTATTTTAAATTTAAACTTGGGATTTTTAATATTAGAAATTTCAAAATTTTATTCAAGAACTTTCTCAAACAAATTTTTTTTCTAGTGTATTCTTGTATTACCATTTTCCCAAAATAATTTTAGTTAGACCGATTTTCAGGGTGTGACAGTGACGCAGCGCATGAGGACTCCGGAAGCACTTCGATGAAAGAATTCTTCTCCGACTACGATAAAGCTGTTGCTCCGACATTTGACTTGTTCGGCTTCGCTGTGGTCTTCCGGGAGCTCATCTTCTAATAAAAATCAGATGATTGGAGTCAGCCAGTCTTGAGAAACAATAAGCACCTCCTTTGAATCAGGTTTTGGGTCAGCCCCCGACCGGTCAGGGGCAGGTTTTCTCTTAACTGATGTCCCCACCGTCTGCTCAACAAAAACTCTAGTCAAGACCACTTCACGCTTGGATGCCATGTTGGCTAGCTCGTCGGCGGCTTCATTGTATTGGCACAAAACATGAGTTATTTCCGGCCCGTCAAACTAGTTTTCCAGCTTCCGTACCTCTTGGCAATATGCCGCCATATTGTCGTCCAGGCATGTCCAGTCCTTCATGACTTAGTTCACCACTAATTGGGAAACCCCGCGAACCACCAATCTTCGGATTCCAAGCGATATGGCAATACGGAGCCAGTGGATGAGTGCTTTGTACTCAGCGACGTTGTGGGATGATTGTCCAATACTCAAGCTTGTCCATAGGTGTAACTGACTGAATTTCTGTCTACTCGGCCATGAAATTGACAAGTGCTTGAAATTTGATCGCTGTCCGTGGTTGGAAGATAATGTCAAACGCCATCAACTTGAGTGCCTATTTAGCGATTCTGCCAGTGGCTTCGCGATTATGTAGGACATCCTCGAGTGGAAACAAAGTGACAACTATGATCTGGTGGGATTGGAAATAATGTACCAGCTTCCGGACAGTTATGAGTAGTCCATAGAGCAGCTTCTGGACTTGAGGATAGCACATCTTGGATTCTCCTAGGACTTTGCTGATGAAATACACTAGTTGTTGTACCTTTTGGATGTGTCCTGGCTCTTCACGCTCGACAACCAAAACTGTGTTGACTACCTGAGTGGTTGTCGCCAAATACAGTATGAGCGGTTCCTAGGGCATCGGCGACGCCAACACAGGTGGTGATGTGAGAAATGTCTTGAAATCTTCGAAAGCTTGTTGGGCTTTGGACTTTCATTGAAATTGTTAGCTTTATTCAAAAACTTGAAGAAGAGCATCCCCCGTTTGCCAAGTCGAGAAACAAATCGGCTGAGTGCGGCCATGCAGCCGGTCAGCGTTTTCATGTCCTTCTGGCTAGTTGGAGGAGCCATGTTTATAATTGCGTTGATCTTCTCTGGGTTTGCCTCTATGCCATGGTGTGAAACAATGAAACCGAGCAATTTTCCCAAGGTACTCCGAAGGCGCACTTTTCTGGGTTCAGCTTCATCTTCAATCTTCGTAGACTTTGAAAAGTCTCTTCTAAATCCGCAATGAGGTCGCCTTTGAACTTGGTCTTGATTACCACGTCATCGACATACGCCTCCACGTTGTGCCCGAGTTAAGTGTGAAGACACTGCTGGATGGCTCGTTGGTACGTTGTGCCAGCATTTTTCAACCCGAACGGCATAGTAACATAGCAATATGCCCTAAACGACGTGATAAAAGAAGTCTTCAGACATTCCTCCTCCTTGAGACTTATCTAATGGTATCCCGAATAGCAATCAAGAAAACTAAGTAGTTCGCATCCCGCAGTTGAGTGGACCATCTGATCTATCCTGGGTGGACCATCTGATCTATCCTGGGTAGACCAAATGGGTCTTTGGGACACGCCTTGTTTAAATCGGTGTAATCGACACACATGTGCCATTTACCATTCTTCTTTCGGAACAACACTGGGTTTGCCAGCCAATTTGGGTGGTAGACCTCTTTGATGAATCCGGCTGCTAGGAGTTTAGTTATCTCCTCGTAGATAGCATCTTTGCTGTCTTGTGCGAATGGGGGAAGGTGATGAGCTCGTCTTCCTATTTGGGGTCAAGTCCGGTCCCGACAAGTGTAGTCTTGGTGGGGTCGGAAGGGTCTAGAGGGATTTTCTTGGTTTCTGACTCCGCTGATATTCCCAACTTGGCTGCCTTTTTCGCCAGGACTTCATCGTCCTCCTTTGAAGTTGATGCTGCTAGCCGGATATTGCTTCGTCCGACTGCAACCTCTTTTGACTGGGCTAGCTCGCAGCTCTCCTTGTCACAGGTGAAAGCTTGCTGGACGTCACTGCGTAGGGGTATTCCTGCTGGGCCAGGCATCCTGAGCATCATGTATGTGTAGTGGGGCACCGCTATGAATTTGGTGAGTGCCAGTCTTCCCAATAAGGCGTGGTAAGCTGTCTTAAAATCGGCAACCTCGAAACAGATATTCTCCGTGTGAAAGTTTTCCTGCGTGCCAAAGGTGACCGGTAGAGTGATTTGGCCGAGTGGGGTTGAAGAGAGACCGGGGATTACCCCGTGGAAGGGAGCTGTACTCGGCCGTAACTCAGATCAAGGTATTTTCATCTCGTCGAGTGTCTTGGCAAAAAGAATGTTAAGTGCATTTCCTCCGTCGATGAGAACCTTCTTCAACTTGATGTTTCTGATGACTGAGTCCAGGACAAGTGGATATCGCCCTGGATGTGTCACTCGGTCAGGGTGATCCATGCGGTTGAACATGATCGCCACTTTGGACCAGCGTAAATACTGGGGGTGTCAGTGGAGACCGAGTTCACTTCTTGGGTGGTTAGCTTCTGTTTGTGCTTAGACTCGTATGCTGATGGCTCTCCAATATGTGATTGAGCTCAGCCTGGGGATCTTGGTAATCATCAGCTAGACCCGAGTCTGGCTTGTCTTTGTCTTTTTGTTCGTCAGATGTGGACAGTTGCTCGGAAGCAAACTTCTTGAGCATGAAGTAGTTCTTGGCCGTATGCTTCCCCTTTGGGTGGAAAGGGCATGGTCTGTTCATGACTTTCTGATAGTCGTCCGCCTTGGGGGTCGCGGTCGGGCACGGTCGACGGTGTCCACAATGTCTCCTGATTTGCGCTTGCGGTTCCCAGTCTTGGATGGGGCCGCATCGTTGGTGTCCCGTCTCTGCTTTGGTCGTGGCTCCCTCTTGTCGTCGAGTGTCTCGGTGACAAGAAGGCTAAGTCAGTGTACTTGTTGGCCATGTTGAAGATAGCCTTGATGGATGCTGGCAGCTTCCAAGTGAATTTGGTAATAAACGGGGTGTCTCTTACTCCCTTATGAAAGACAGCAATGACGACCTCGTCCTTGATCTTGGGTATTGAGTTCCTCTTCTCGGAAAAGTGCTTGATGAAGTTTCTGAGAGACTCGTTCTTCTTCTGGTGGCACTGCTATAGATAATACTCGTTGGACGCTGGCCTTTGGTACATTCCTAGGAAATTGGCCATGAAACGCTCGCGGAGTTCCCTCCAGAAACCAATAGACCCTTTGGGAAGCCCCATCAACCATGTCCGTGCCGAGTCGGTTAGGGCGACTGGAAGATAATTTGCCATAGCCTTGTGGTCACCTCCAGCTGCTTGAATCGCCAGGGTGTACACGGTGAGCCATGACTTGGGATCGGTCTTTCCGTCGTACTTCTCTATTCTAGTGGGTTTGAAGCCAGTGGGCTAGTTGACTTGCTGTAGTTTGCACAAGAAAGTGGGGACCCCTTCCTCCGAGTGAGGACATCGGCTCTGGCTACGTCAGTGGAGCCGTTCGTGGTGAAGGCCGAAGCGCTCATTCTCATCCTCAAGTCGGCGTCGTTCGTCCTCCTCACGTTCTTGGTGTTGGGCGTTGATGTCATGACGGAGGTCACGTCGTAGTCGTTCGCGGGCATCGCGATCATTTTGACGCCTGTCGTGGTGGTACCGCTAACGATCATCATTGTGCCCTTGTGAGACACGGTTCGACTCTGAGCAACGCTGACTAGTGCTCGCTGCTCGATGTCGTGCCGCGGTTGACGATGTGGCAGCGTCTGAAGTTATTTTGCCTGATGGGACAAGGGTATCTCCAGATAGCTGACATTGTTGATAGGCTGCAACGGTTATCATAGCCTTGATCCTTGCAATAGTCGGGGTGGCTTGATGATCAGGCCCCACCTGCAGGGTGTCCAGGAGTGTTGCAGCGGCCACGACGTTCTGTTGAGGTGTCACAAACACATCATGATCGCTGACCCTGGTTTGGAGAATTTCTTGTTGTGCCGTTTGCCCGGCCTTGCACAAATTATCGTTGTAAGCATCGTGCTCAGCCTGTAAGCATCGTGCATCTTCCTCTTGTTGTTCACGTAGTCGGTGAGCCTCCTCCTCTTGTTGGTTGCGTAGTCCGTGTGCATCTTGTGTCAGAGTTGATCCCTTCGACGCCATGAAGACTTCACGTGGTGGAGAAAAGCTCCTCGAGCTGCTGTCCGACTGGGAGTCAGATTCAAAGTAGTTTATCGGTGTCAGAATTACCCCAACCTCCCTAGATCCGATCCCGAGCGGCTTTGGGCCATATCCGAGTCAAATTCCAGAGGGTTGGGTTCGCCGTGCCAGATTGGAATCAAAGATGGCTGCGAAGTTGTTGAGTCCGAACGGGAGATTGACGATCTCGTCTCCCCCAAGCCCGATCTCGACTGGCTTAAAGCCTTATCCGAGTCGAACACCAGGAAGGAGAGTTGTCCCTAAACTCATAGATTGTGGGTACCGCTGTAGCAAGTCGCCGAAGACCACTACAGTGTTGAGTAAGCTGACTGGTGCTGGTCGGCCTGGTTCCTGGCCGATCGAGTTGAAACTGAGTCGGACAGGGTGAGATTGCTGAGTGTGTCGACTCCAGTGATGAGATTCATCAGGCTTGTTAATGATGATCTTGACAATGCCCCTACCTGGCATGCCAATTGTTAATGTTTTATATCGGCTGTATTGATTATGGGGCTATTCGTAAGACCTAAACTAGATGGATGCGAAGGAACACGAAAGATTTTTTCTGGTTCAGACCCTCAAGATGAGGTAATACCCTACTTCCAGCTATTGTGTATTGCCTTCGAGGTTAATATTGATTATCTCTGGTTACATTGTCCTACCCCAGGGCGCTCCTTACCTCTCCTTATATACTGAGGAGGCAAGGTTACAAGATAAGAATCCTAGTCAGACTCAACCATGGGATTTCCCTCTAAGAACACAGCGTAACCAACTAGGACTATATCCCTTTCCATGTATATCCCTAATTATATGACAGGCCCACCCTCTATCCGAGTGGCCATATTGCTTTCCGAGAGGTACCCGAGGCCCATGGTCGATGTTTTGTATTGGCAATAATTATATGGGGCTATTCGTCGGACCTAAACTCGATGGATTCGAAAGGACACACGAGATTTATACTGGTTCAAGCCCTCGGTGTGAGGTAATACCCTACTTCCAGTTGTGGTGTATTGTTTTCGTGGTATTCTCTGGTGAGATTGTCATATGCCTCAGGGGGCTCCCTACTCTTTCTTATATACTTGAGGGATGAGGATTACAGGGTAGGAAACCCAGTCAGATACGACCAAGGGCTTTCCTTATCAATACATAGAGTATCCGGTTAGGACTATATCCCTTTCCTTGTCATGCAAGGTAATATGAAGACGAGTCCTACTCTATCTCCAATTGTTGCGACCAGCCCACTCTTTGTCCGAGTGGCCGTAATTGCCTTCCTTGAGGTACCCGGGGCCCATAGCCTCCACAGTAGTCCCTGAGACCTTCATAGTTGAGTCACAGCTGATGCCGAGTGCTCATCCTCCATGGTGAAGAGATTTCCGAGTGCTTTGCTCCCGAGTACTCATTGTCCGAGTGCTTCTTCTCCCGAGTTCTATTTTATGTCAGCTGGCAACGAGGCTATGAAGGGCTTCATGAAAATAGATGAATAGTATGCACCGAATAGGCGCACCTATTAGGTGTAGCCCCCGACTTTATGCTTAATTGGAAAACAATTAAACATAAAGTCAAAGATTTTTCACCTTTAAGTCTTTCTCGAGTGATATGTTTCTCAGAAATTGGACACTTTAGCCATATATTAGCTGAAAATTTTACTTAAGGCAATTTGGCTAAGCATGTAAGCCGAGTATTACTATGGAGTAAATCCAATGTGTGATGAGGTATACTCGAGAGATACCTGCATCCCCAATTTTAATGCAGACCAGCTATCGATCCTTATAAGGATATATCCTCAATACCTTAAAATAATCAAGATACTCGAATGTATACACCTGCCTGTAGGCATAGCATGATGCTTATTTGATTATTTAATCGGTTCTTGAAAAATAGCATCTGCATCGCGAATGTAACACGACCAGCGGGCGATCCAATAGGGCATGCTATTTAAGAACTCATATCTTTGGCCTACTATCGAATAAGCTGGCTCAAACTGACCTACCCAGTGCAGCCCTATAAAATCTGAAGATTTTGATCATTGCTCAACATGCCTATTGCTCTGGGGATATTGTCACGCCTAGAAATTCACTAGAATTTCTAAAGCTGATTTGTGCAATAAATCCTTATCCAAGAATCAGCCGAGGTACACAAATCGACAATTTGATAAACATAACCAAAACGAAATAACGATAAATACTTACAACAGAGGCACTTAGTGCTCACACAGGAGAAAACAACAGAGGAACGGCAACTAGCGTAGCTTCAACTCCAAGCCATAGGCAGCTCAACTGGGGTATAAGCCAAACGACAAACTTCTCCTCCACGCTAAGGTTTCACTCTAAAGATTGCAATAATGCAAGACTGAGTACCACCCATCGTACTCAATAAGCCATACTAGGGAATGCAATGTAATACAACAGGATACCAAAAGAAAGGCATAGTATGGCTTATTTGCATAAAATAGCATTTAAAACATTTATAGTTAAAATCATTGAAAACCGTATAGTTTAATTAATATCAACATTAAATCCATCTTTGAACAACGCTCCAACACAGTTCAGGCCCAAACCATAACTCTCCAAACAGGAGCCATCAAATTCCATCATTTGTCATCGTTATTAAGTAGTGTGGGACTAATCATAGAAAACATTGCTAGGCTCGCCCTTAACTGTGGGCACGGCTATTCGAACAGTTTTACTCTAGCCAGAGATGTACCAATTTACCCATAAGACACAACTCCACAACACATCACTGTGCCCTTAATACCACCACGGTATCTCGGAAAGGAATTGTGATAGGTCCCTCCATGTAACCTGCACAACAAGGGAGCCACCCGCTGGACCACCAGTTTCCGGCAGGAGCTGATCAAACTCCCAACAGGGAAATGATCCATTGCCCAAGATATGGACTTATTGACGCAGCCATGGTGGTCTTATTGACACAGCCACAACACACGATGGTGGACCCTGGTTGAACGTACTACACTTTGGTTCCCACCATTACCCATTCTGGCTTGTGGTTAGCACGAGTGTTGCTTCGCAACAAGTACTCCGCGAACTGGTCCTTAACTGTCATGAGCACCACTAGCAACAATCACAATCCTGGTATTCACAACCCACCATCAGTCAAGTTTTAGTTGGCACAATTAATTAACCAACCACGACTCACTGTCATGAAATTGCAGCCATTGTCCATTAATTAATCAAAATGAATGAATAGTTTCCCACATAAAATGACACTATAGTTTATGGCTAAGCAAATTCTAAACAATCTAGCCAGATAAATAATTAAACATCCAGGTAGTTAATATTTTACCCGGGGTATCAAGGTAAAGGAATCAATATTGACATGGCCATAATAATCAAGGATCATAGGATAGTAAATAAATACCCATATAATGATATTCAAAAACATTTCATGCAATAACTTTAAAATAAAATAGATTTCACAAATGGGATCAACATGCTCAAGGAGATTGTCGTGTGACTTGCCTTGCAATCGCAAAAGTCTTCAAATAATCTTCCGAGCTCTTCCGTAGACTCCGTAGTCTTCCGAAACGACGATTATACTGACTACACGCAAAATGAGGAAAAACCCTAAGAAACTCCAAATAAACAATACATAAAAATATATAAACAAGTAGATTATAATTTTGGATGAATTTAGGAAGAAGAACCGGTTGAATCGGACTTCAGACGGATAAGATACGGCTTTTGGAAGATTGAAGTTAGAATAAATCCGATAAAAAGAAGAAAAAGGAATATTCGCGGGAATATTTCTTCGGGGTTAATTATTGAAGGAATTACTTTTGGATAGGAAATTGAGGTAGGACCCACTGTCATAGACTGGGTTTAGGATGAACTAAGTTCATGGAGCCGAAGGGCAAATGGCTGTGGAGGACCGATGACTTGACGACACATGGCGATGAGATGGTTGTTAGTAATCCGACGGTTCGGATTTGATCGGGATAGGTTGAATGGACAAGGTGGACTCAGGGTTTTTTAATGGAGATTCAACGGCTCAGCTTGACTTCGGGGAATCGGATGGTCAAAGTGTCACGGGATTAAAAGTGTGGGGTCCAGTCATCATTGGCATAGAAGAGAGGAAAGCGCCGAGCCCACAGAGCAGTGGCCCATGGCTGGCTCGAACAGGAGCCCGCGGCAATGGCATGGCAGAAGAGAAGCTCGGTGGCACGTCGATGTCGACGGCAGGGAGGATGGCATGGCGTCGGGTCGGCGATGACAGACCGGCGGCAGCAGGCGGCGACGAGCCGGCAAGGTGGAGAGGGGAGTCGGGCTCTGGGTAGATGACGACGTCGGCGGCCATTGGCGGCGCGGCAGCGACGCATCGGCGATGACGAAGGACGACAGCAGGCGAGGGCACCAGGGACGGGACCGGAGAGGCCTGTCAGTGCCAAGGCGAGGACGTCGACGGCGGAGCATGGCGTTGGGGCGGAGGTGGTGTAGATCGGAGCAAGGGCAGCGGCTTCTGCTCCAGAGCGGGGCAGCGGCGTGGCTGAGGGGAGGCGCAGGCGGCGGTTAGATTGGCCTGCAGGACGGCGGCGGCTTCAGGGAAAGGGCGGTGGACTTCGGACTCACCGGTGGCGGGTGAAGGACGTGCAGGCGGTGACTGCGTCTGCGGCGACTGGTGTCGGCACAGGAACAGAGCAGCGGCGCTGGAGCGGTGACGACGGCTCGGGACGGCGGCGTTCGACGACCAGATGACAGCGGCGCACGGGAACATGGGTGGTGGCCTGGGGCAGGGCACAATGGGCAGTAACACCGGGGAGGAGACGACAATGGCGGAACCGACGGCGACGACAATGGCGGAACCGACGGCGACGACAACGACGAACAGGGAAAAAGACAAGGCGCCGGTGTAGATGACGACGATGGGGAAAGGACAGAGGCGCCAGAGGGGCACGGGCTCACCAGCGGCAAAACCGACGACGACGACGACGATGGGGACGCAGTGGCAGGCATGGAGTAGGGCAGTGACGACGACGACACACAGGAGCAGGCGCAGGAGATCAGAGCAGGGTGGCGTGGCAGGTGCTCACTGGCGGCGATGGCTTCCCCAGGGGCAGTCGGCGGCGGCTGTGCGCAGGACGAGGCGGCGCGGCGTGGCGAGCTCAACACGCGGTGGCGCAGCTAGAGAGGCGCGGCGTGGCGCTGGCGACAGCAGGGCGGCGCGATGGCAGCATCAGGGGCTTGGGCTTCCAGGGCGGCGTCCACTATTTAAAGGGCAAGGGCTAGGGCGGCGACGCTGGCAGCACGCGCCGGGGAAAGCGGCGGCGCGAGGCGGCGGGACGCATAGGCCAGGCCAGGCCTGGCAGCGGCGGCGGCGGTGCGGGCCGCGGAGGCCGGGGCGGTGGGCTAGCGCAGGCTGGGCCGAGGCGTGGAGGCAGGCCAGGCCGGGGCAGCGCGAGGGGCGCAGCTCGGCCTGGGGAGCCCGAGAGGAAGAAGGAAGGAGGAGGGAGGAAGAAGAAAGGAAAAGAAAGAAAGAAGAAAAAGAAGAAAAAGGAAGGGGTTTTAGGGAAAATTCCAAATTTGTGAAAATTGGAATTTGGAGGATATTTACGTATTATTTTTTTTGAAATACTCTGAATATGAGGATATATACATTCATACATATATACATGCGTATATATACATAGGTATAAATATATATATTGGGACTCGAACAGTATTTGGAAGTAAATAGAAAAAGAATATATGTAGTGGGGTCCGAGAGGCGGAATATTTTGTGGGATTCAGAGAATAAAGAATATTTTCCCAAGAGAATTTCGGGGAGTAGAATATCGGAATATTCGAGGAATATTTAGGGAATAAAATATCGGATTATTCTTCGGGTTGGGAACTGAAGGAGATTTTCCGGGAACTGGGAAATGGAACATTCCGAATAAAATATTTCGGGATTAGGGAATTGACGAGGGTGTTTTATTGGGACTGAAATTTGGAGAAATCTCAGACGATTGGGGATTTGGATTTATTTTGACAGAAAAGGGGTTTAAGGGAATATCTAGGATTTATCTCAAAGGGAAATATAGATATTTAGAATTCAAAGGATCTCGAATTGGGAGTCCAAAAGAGTTCTAAGGTTCCAAAAATGCATAACTCCGGCAACTCCAAATTTAGGTTTTCGAGGTGACTTTAGGGTTCTGGGAATGACACAAAACCTTAGAAGAAAAGAGAGTCAGAGTTCACGATGAACGGGGAGACTTTAAAGGACTGAATCAGGAACGACCCGAATAGAGGAAAGGAAAAGGAATTTATTTTATATTTATTTAATTTACTGAAGTGATCTTTATTGAATTAAAATTAATTCTGTAGCTCCGAAAAATCCGAGAAAATTTCAGAGAGTTTATTAAATCACGGGGAATTTACCAGAAGTAAATGCCACCGCGAAACACAAAGAATTTATTATTATAAATACTCAAACGCTTAAAATACTCCGACAAAACCCCTAGAATATAAAAGCATCCAAGTATTTATTTTAAAATTGAAACTTGGGATTTTTAATATTGGAAATTTCAAGATTTTATTCAAACTCTTTTCTCAAACAAAAATTTTCTAGTGTATTCTTGTATTTCCATTTACCCACGATAATTTTTAATTAAGACAATTTTCAGGGCGTTACAGGTATGCCATCAAAGCGTAACAGATTTTGATGCCAAAATTGTCACAGAAATCTTTGAATATACCGCCCATGAACTGAGTGCGTATCCCATAATGATGCGATTGAGGACTCCAGATCTATAGATTATACTCAGTATGCGTTGTGCATATGATAGTCTACAACTCCTATGCCAATAGGTGAGTTTGCCGAATGAAAAATCGACATCCTTGTATGACAGGACGAGTGCTTCAGCGTTGGTAACCGCAATCGGCTAGAGGAATCCTTGTTTGCAAACATTTCCGATGTTCTGGATGCAACATGGTTACCACAGATGCCCGAGTGGATAGATTGCAGTATCTGCTTGCCCTCCTCAGGTGTGACGCAGTGCATGAGAACTCCGGATATGCTTTGACAATATAGGTCTTCTCTGACTACGAGAAAGGTTTTGCTCCATTGCTTGATTTACTCGGCTTCATTGTGATCTTTAGGAAGTTCATTTTCCAGCAGGAATCGAATGATTGGAGTCCTCTAGTCTTGAAAAATAATAAGCACCTCCATAGGTTCCGGGTTTGGTGCAACCTTCGATTGTACGGGTTCTAGCTTCTTCTTGACTGAGAGCTCCTATAGTGGTTTCTTTCCTTGTTTTGGCCAAATAGGTACCCGACCGCTGTGCTAGCATAGCGTTCGGCTGGCGACCCTCTTTGGGGCATACCCAACCTGGCAAATTGTAGCCGAATAAGGTACCTAAACCTTGCATAAGCATAGAATTCGGCTGGAGACCCTAATGGGGCGTACCCTACCCAACCGAGTAGTGGCCAAATATGGCACCCAAACCTCACATTAGCATAGGATTCGGCTGGCGACCCTCATGGGGCATACCCTACCCAGCAGTGTGGTACCTGAGCCCCGACTGGTGCCGGAGGTCGGTTATTAGCCCCGATATAAGGTGACATCCATGTCCCGACTGGCGCAAGTACTCGGTCAGTAGCCCTCATAGAGCATTCCAAGTGATTCTTGAAGCATCGCACTCCAAGTGTATCATGGGAGACTGGTCCAGCCCCCGAGCGTAGGGAATAGGCTTGTAGCTATGAGTTCCTATTACACGTACCTGAAACTGCGCCCTGCATTATAAACATATCGGATGAGTAGCATCTGATGTATAAAACAATCACCTAAAGAAAATCTAAATATTTTACAATGTATGTAAATATGTGTTCCTCCTCTTATTGATATTAATTTCCTTGAGTAGTTGACCCCTTATGTTTAAACACTCTGCCCGACTAGTCACAGCCCCGAGCTTCGAGAGTCGGCTCATGGCTCTTTCCCAGACACATATTTTGGGTGACTTGAGTTCGCCTTTCATGGAGCAAAGCTTCACCAATCAAAATTTATGCTACTCGAGTACTTTTGCAATCATTAAGAGAAAAAACAAAAAAATGTGCAGTATGTACACCTATTAGGTGTAAGCTGCTGCGGCTGTCACAGCCCTAAATCTAAAATTTAGGTAATTAGTGTTAAGCCCTAGCTAATCCTTTGCTTTGTGCTAGTTGTCACTTCCCAAGTTCTATATATCTAAAAATCCTACAAAAATTCCTAAACATGTTAGGTGATGTGAGTAAGCCCCTGTAAATTTTACATAATTTTATCCCTTCAATAAATACTTCAACCAAGTCCCTCAACTCAGCAAAGCTAGGAAGCTAGCTGAAATAAATTGGTTCACTTCTGAAATTCACCAAATGAAAATGAAGACTAATTAGACAGAGCCCTTTTGCCAAAGTGTGTGCCAACATGAACCCTATCATCAGGAATTTTGGATTAATTTATCTCCCAAGGAAATCACATAAAATAATGAGATCAAGGCACTAGAGGAATAAATCAAGCTGCAGAAAAAACTGGGTCTGTGTGCCTACTTTGCAATTTCACCAAAGGCAAACCAGAACACTTCTAACCACGAAATTTGGTCAGCATGTTAAATACATCTTTCTCTACCTCATTTATGCTCCTCATTTACTTAGTGAAACAGTAATTTAGAGAACTGCATGTTGGACAGCTCACAAAATAGTCTCTAGAGGTTTCTTCTCTCTCAAGACACTGACCAGTGGACCCCACAAGACCTAGCCCACTTGTCAGCCTCACCATAGCATGTGACAGTGTGTTTCACCAACATTCCTACCCTTACTCCTCTCTCTTCCCTAGGAATTCACTTCCTGGACCCACCAGTCATAGAGTGAAGCTAGCCACAAGTGTGTAGAACACTGTTTCCTGACATGTGGGACCCACCTTGACCACTGTAGCAGTGGAGACGACTCAGCATTGCATGGCAGACGTGTCTTCCTCTCGTTCTCCTCTCCCACAGCACACACAGAGTGACCTAGATGAGCTCCACCATGGGAAACCTCGGCCATTTCGCCTCAGAACACGCCAGCCATCTCTCCTCCCTTTCCTCTTCACGTCCTCACCAAGAACACCGACGGAGACCGCAAGGATCACCTCCGGCAACCCCTTTCTCTCCTCTGCCGAGAGTGTTCGACCGAGCCCGAGTGGGATCCGGTGAGTTCCATCCATTCTTGACCACGGGAACGTGATCTCCACGTTTTAATAGTTCCATTTTTGTTCTTGGTTGCCCTAGGACCGCCGGTCGAGGCCGCCGTGTTTCGCTCTCTGCTCTGCAGCGCCGCCGCCAGGACATCACGGTCGTTCCGGCCGATACAGTACACCGCTGACCGAGCCCTTGCGCCAACCTCATCGCCTCACTTCCAGAAGACCACCGGTAGAAGGAATCAGGAAAGGATGTAGTGAAGCTCGAGATCGAGGTCATCTTCCCCAAGTCCGGCCAACTGCCGCCGCCGTCGATTTCTTTCTCTTTGGTAGTCCTCAGTTCCATTCTTTGCACAGGAGCCATCCCTGGGAAGTCTCTAACCTGTTAGACACCTCACCCCGACTGCAGAACCCCGGGAGAAGGCCGCCGATGTGAAACCGAAGGAGTTCGCCGCCGCCGGACAATTTGCGCCGTCGCCATTATTGTCCCAGCTTCACCAAGACCAGCACGAGCCTTGGTGAGCACTCCGGTACTCTATATAACCGCGTGCATGCATGGTTCTAGAAAGAATCGGGTCGTAGCTCGTTTTGCCGCAGCATCCCGAAACACTCCGCCGCTGGAGCTCGCCGCCGGCGATATTCCAGTCACCCGAGGTGTCAAGAAGACCACCCTTAGCTCCGTCGTGAACTCCTCTACCTTTTCTGTTTTGGGCCCGACTACAGCCGACGCCGCCATCGCCGTCGCTGCCGCCGAGAAGCCCGCCGGCTCTGTCTGCCTGCGCACTTCTCTGTTCGCCGCCAGGCCGGACCATACACTCCGGGAACGGACGGTCCGATCCATGCGCCCGCGCCCTCGCGCCCGTGCCCTCGTGCCCGCGCCCTCGCGCCCGCGCCCTGCTCTGCTTTGTCTCGCTGGCCTGCGGGCCCGGGCTGCAAGGGAAATCAGAAAAGAAGAAAGAAGAAAGAAATAGGAAAAGTAATTAAAAGATTTATCTTACAACAGAAAAATGGCTAAACTTTGCAAATCCATAACTTCTCCATTTTGACTCCAAATTGAGTGAAACCAATTTTGTTAGCTCTGTAAATTTGTGAACTTTATTACTGTGAAATAAAATAGGACAACTTCTGTACAGAAAATATCCATAAAATAATATGAAGCAAAATTGACTTATTTTGGGCTTAATAACTTGAAATATTCCCATAAAATTCATCCTATTTGCTAAAAATGTGAAACCACTTCTGTTAAACTCAGAAAATTGTAACCTTACTGTGGAAAAGTTGTATTTGATAAAAATACCTCCCAAAATAGGCCTAAGTAATTTTCTAACATTTCTTTTTGTTAAACTTGTAAAATTCATATCTAAATCATTTTAAATCGGATTTCAGTAAACCAAATTTTTTCGGAACCAGGAAGATATGTATTTTCACATAAAAATGCTCACACTCATAAAATCCTACCAGAGAAGGCAAGCACTTATTTTCCACTTAGAGTTTTCCTATAGTTTCGGCTTTTGCCGTTTTCAGCCCTTCTACCTTGTCATTTTTGTATCTCCCAATCCAGGGATGCAAATGACTTGGTTCTTTCTCCTAAAATCTTGTTAGGACATACCATACCTACTGTATTTATCTCATAATTAATTGATCATGTTGCATAGACATGTTTAATTGCTTTTTATTTGAATATTGCTTCTTATCGATAGATTCTGAGGATACGGAGTACGTGGAGATTAACCCAGAGCTTGAGTGTGACTCATCGCTACAGCAAGGCAAGCGTCTAAGCATATTGAACCTATGTTTTCAATAAATTGATTTGTTTGTGAAAACAATATCTATATGCATGCTTCAGTCTATTCAAAATGGGGAAAACGAGTAGAGTCAATATTACCCAATTGTATGCATTTCTATTTCCTTGGTTACTGATGCCATGTTTATACATTGTTACCACTGGTTAAGGACTTTGGGATAATTTTATTTTACCGAATGCTTAGCCATGCTTATTCTAGACTTAGCAAAATCCGATAGATGGAGCTATCAGTTCAAAACTAGTTGAATGCGAATAGATGGGTTAAAAATCTGACAAGAATAACTTCTAATTAATATTTGAGAATATGTTTGACTTGGACGGATGATAGGGCGATGAAGGGATGGTGTTTCCCCGATGCACGTAGCTCCGTCTGGGTCGTTAAGGACCGAACATGTTGACGTCTATTCAAGCACCCTACGTACTTCCACACGCCGGGAGTGGGACGGCTTAACTCAGTAGCACGGGAGGCTGTAGCCATCTACGCCCATCCGTCAGTCGTGAGGATGGATTTCCGTTGGAGGACCTCGAGCGCGCCTGGACTGGCCGGAGGTGCCTCCCACGACGGTGAGCCCGCCTTAGTCACCCTGTGTGTGGGGCTAAGTCGTCGGGGGCCCAGACATGGTTTAGGTGGTTGGGGCTAAGCGTGCGAAAGGTTTTGTTGTGACCTCTAGTCCGCACTCAATGTGTAGAGTGTGGGTACTTGGCCGGTACAAATCAAACTAGAGTGTAGCCGTTTGGCTTCTATCACATCGTGTGGGTAAAGATGTACACCTCTGATCAGAGTAAGAACTATTTGAATAGCCGTGTCCACGGTTACAGGACGACCGCTTGATGTGTTAGTTAGTCATGTTAGCATCCAACTTGGGGTTATGTGGTTACCATGACTTAGGATAGTCATGGATGGATGGGTTTATATAAGGGATTTTTAACATTAAATATGACTTGGCTTTAGTCATGAAAAATGGTGTGCTAGTGTAGCACAATTGTTTGGGCAAGGGTGGCCCATGGATGATGCTTAAAGCATGGTTTATGCTCATTTATGTTCCATTTTCAGAACCATATACTTGCTGTCTTAAAATTTCAGATTGAGTTATTTCACAAAATGCTTATAGTTTCAAGTATTACTTGTTCAATAAAATCAGCTTTGTGCAAAATCAAATCAATATAGCCTTCTTCCTTGATGTAGAAACCAGCATGCTTCCTTTGTACTATTATTATTGTGTAAGTCTTGCGGAGTACCATTCGTACTCACGTTGCATCTTTTCAGGTGAGGATAACGACGAAGATGGTGTGATCTACTATTATCCTGCCGAGGGTGGCGAGGCTAATGTGTAGTTGAAGTTGAGCTCTATCCCCAGTCGGTTGCCCTGTGCATGGGTTTGGCACCACTGGTTCTTGTCTTTTGTGTTTATATTCCGCTGCAAATCTTTTGTGTCACTTTGTGATGATTTAGGATGTGAACCCTCTAGGTAATAGTTGTAACTCTACTGCTCGTCTATCCATTTTTAGAGTACTTGTGATGTTTATCAATTGCTTGCGATGAAAGTGTGAGGCTAGTCGCTTTCCTGGGGACTAGCTGAACATGAGTATGAGTTGTGTATAATTGAGATGGTTGGGGGATAGCTTTTGTGGTTCGAGTCCTCTGGGGTACGTATCGTGTTTGGTCGCCACCATCGAGTGGTTTGACGGGCGTATGACGGGGAGGACTGGCAAGCTATCCTTATGATTATCTCTTTTGTCCACTACTCGGCATTTTGGATTTGTATTGTGAGTGGGTAAAGATTATGGCAAGTCTGCGATGAGGATGGATGGTTACCGCATTTATTCGGGTTTTATTTGAGACCCCATCCATCTAGATAGTTCGCGTTGCCATAATAGTTACTCTTCATAATGCACTTCCGGGGTGCCCACAGCGGCATTGCCGAGGCCGAGTGAGGAATTGACGATCTCATCCCCATAAATCCGATCCCGACTAGCACTAAGTCGTATCCGAGTCAAACCATAAGGAAGTAAGTTGCCTCCTGGCCCATTTAGATGAGAATATCATATAAAGGAGGAAATATGTATCAGAAAACAACTTAGTTGTTTAGTATTGCACAAGTTGGGAGTGGGGATGCCATCCTTGCATTTGAGCTTTTGAGCTCTCGAGCATGTCACCTGTTGTTCTGATAATCTTCGCTTCTAGGAGGTCGAGGACGATTGTGATCAACTGCCGCAATAAGGCCCTCAGATTTCCGCTTGTGGTTCCTAGACTTGGATAGGGCCGCGTCGTCTGTCTCCCATCGCTCCTTCTGTTGGGGCTTGTCGTCGAGTGCCTCGGCCACAGCATTGGCTAAATCAACATATTTATTGGCCATCTCGAAGAGAGCTTTAACAGAGTCGGGCGGCTTCCGAGTGAACTTGGCGATGAATGGCGTCTTTGACTCCCTTGTGGAAGGCGGCGATGATAGCCTCGTCCTTGATTTTGGGGATTGAATTTCTCTTCTTGGAAAAGCGCTTGATGAAGTCCTAGAGAGACTATTTTTTCTTTGATAATATTGGTATAGATCGTCCTCGGATGCTGGCCTTTGGCATGTCCCTTGGAAATTTGCCACGAAGTGCTCATGGAGTCCCCCTAGGAGCCAATAGACCGCCTGGGAAGCCCCATCAACCATGTCTATGCCGAGCCGGCTAGGACAACTAGGGGGTAATTCGCCATGGCCTTATGGTCGCCTCCAGCTACTCGGATCGCCAAGGTATACACTGTAAGCTAGGATTCCAGGTTGGTCTTGCCGTTGTACTTCTCAATACCAGTCGGCTTAAAGATAGATGGCCAGTCGACTTGTTGTAGCTCGTGGGTGAACGCTGGTACTCCTTCATTTGAGTGGGGGCTTTGACTCTGACTGCAGTGATGAAACCGCTTATGGTGGAGACTGAAGCGTTCATGTTCGTCTTCAAGTCGGCGACGTTCATCTTCCTTGCGTTCTTGGCGTCGAGCATTGATGTCGTGGTGGAGATCCCGTTGTAGTCGTCCTCATGCATCCTAGACGTCGCGGTGTTCGTCATGATGGTGCCGCCGTCGGTCATTACTCGGATTGCTGAGTGACGTATGTCGTGACTCCGAGTGATGCTGACCAGAGCCAGCTACTCGGCGCTGTGTTGAAGTAGACGATACCACCGTATCAGAGGCCGTCTTGTTTGACGGTATGAGAGTGTCTCCAGATTGTTGTCGCTGCTGGCATGCTGCGCGGTGATCATTACCTTGATCCTTGCGGTGGTCGTTGTGGCCTGGTGGTTGGGCCTGAACTGCAAGGTGTCCAACAATGTGGCAGCGGCCACGACGTTCTGTTGTGGGGTCACGAAGACGTCATGATCTCCTACTAGGTTTGGAGGATTTCTTGTTGAGCTATCCGCCCAGCTTTGCACAAGTTGTCATTGCGAGCGTCGCGCTTTGCTTGTAAGCGTCGTGCGTCTTCCTCCTTTTGCTCGCACAGTTGGCAAGCCTCCTCCTGTTGTTGATCGTGTAGTCAGCGTGCATCTTGTATTGGAGTTGATCCCTTTGACGCCATGAAGACCTTGCATGGTGGAGAAAAGCTTCCCGAGCTGCTGTCTGACTAGGAGTCGGATTAGGAGTAGTTTAGCGGTGTGGTGATGACCCCATCCTCCCTGGACCTGATCTTGAGCGGCTCTAGGCTGTATCCGAGTCGAATTCCAGAGGATTAAGTCTGTCGTATTAGATTGGAATTGAAGATTGTTGCAGCGTTGTCGAGTCCGAGTGGGAAATTGATGATTTCGTCTCTCTTGGACCCGATCTCGATTGGCTCGGAGCCGAATCCAAGTCGAATATCAAGAAAGAGAGTTGTCCCAGAACTCGTAGATCTTGGATGTTGCCGAAGCTGGATGTTGAAAACTGCTGCGGCATTGAGTAGGCCAACCGGCGCTGAGTTGGCTTGGTCCCTGGCCGATCGGGTTGAAATCGAGTCGAACAAGGTGAGAATGCCGAGCTTGTCGGCGATGAAGTCGAGGCTCCCAAATCTGATGGCTTGTCTGGGAGAGAGGTTGATGCCGTCGACTTCCTATGGTTGGATCCATCGGGCTTGATGACGATGATCTCAACAAAGCCCCTACCTGGCGCGCCAACTGTCGATGTTTTGTATTGGCAATAATTATATGGGGCTATTCGTCGGACCTAAACTCGATGGATTCGAAAGGACACATGAGATTTATACTGGTTTAGGCTCTTGGTGTGAAGTAATATCCTACTTCCAGTTGTGGTGTATTGCTTTCGCGGTATTCTCTGATAAGATTGTCATATGCCCCAGGGGGCTCCCTACCCCTCCTTATATACTGGAGGGATGAGGATTACAGGATAGGAAACCTAGTTGGATACGACCAAGAGCTTTTCTTATCAGTACATAGAGTATCCGGCTAGGACTATATCCCTTTCCTTGTCATGCAAGGTAATATAAAGCCGAGTCCTACTCTATCTCTAATTGCTGGGACTGGCCCACCCTCTATCCGAATGGCCGTAATTGCCTTCCTTGAGGTACCCGTGGCCCATGGCCTCCACAGAGGGATCCAGTAGGACTCTGCGAGCTCCTGATTGGGAGGACTCCAGTGTGTGGCATGGTGAGTGCAAACTGACACTCCGAGAGTCGTCCGACTGGGGACCTTTCGAGTTCGAGTTCGAACCCGACCGAAACCTCTTGTGAATGCCTTTCCACATTCCTGCAAGATAATCACACACAACTATACTCGAGATAA
The DNA here is from genome assembly GCA_003991445.1 of Oryza meyeriana var. granulata. Classification (NCBI taxonomy): domain Eukaryota; kingdom Viridiplantae; phylum Streptophyta; class Magnoliopsida; order Poales; family Poaceae; genus Oryza; species Oryza meyeriana. The sequence continues at coordinate 213,729 of RYFJ01000883.1, forward strand.
AAACCGTTAGAGGTTAGTTGTTACTGTTCATTTGTTTGTCCCAAAAGTTTTAGGATTTTAGCATTGTCTGTATTTTATTTGGTGAGTCTCTAGTTGAAGACTAGAACTCAACTACAAAATTTTCTAAGCTAAGATCACTTTAGAGCTCAAAGAGGAAGGAGCAAGAGAGTGTGAGGAGATGTGTGGGAGGAAGGGGTGGCTGGCCGGCCTATTTATAATGGACAGCCGGTGCCCCTTCGGCTGCCCCACCGGCCACAAAAGTGAGGCTGGCCGCCCCTGGGTTCTAGCGTTGATCATCGTCCGTGTGCTAAGACGGCGGTGTGGGCGATGCAATCATCATCTCCTTACTTCGCCATTCTTGGCGAATCTTTGATAAGGAAGGGGTACTCTTACGCACCTTTGTCGGGTTGTTTTTGCTAGTGCTTCTCATGGCCGCGTTCTTTAATGCTCTCCTCCTCTGCCTCTGGTGGAAGCATCTTGTGGCGATTGGGGCAATTTCCTGCTTCTGCGAACCAGGAATAGATTTTAATTTAACCTGAGAGCATTGCTCGGCTCGTGGCTTGAACTCAAATTTCTCCTCCTTTCCTCCAATATTAAGATGGATCTCCCCAGCCCCGTCGTCGATGTTGGCGTTGGCGGTGCTCAGGAATGGATTTCTGAGAATGAGTGGTGCCTTCCCATCCACTTCCATGTTGAGTACCATGAAATCGACAGGAATGAGAGATCCTCGGACTTCTACCATCAAATCCTTGACCATGCCAATAGGATACTACAAGGATTGGTTGGCCAGCTGGAGGCATACTGACGTTGGAGACAGATGAATCCTTGTACAACCTGTTCGGCATGACGCTAACACTAGCGCCAAGATCGCAGAAGGCTTGATCAAACTGGTGTTGGCCAATGGAGCAATTGATGATCGGGAATCCTGGGTCCTCCTTTTTGGTGAGAAGATATTGACTTCCGTCTTCATCGATGGGGATAGTCTCGATCATCATTAGTGATAGGTCCTTCATCACTGACAGAAATGACAGCTCGGGGGCCTCGAAGCTCATGATCGGTCTGAAATCAAGCTCATCGTCGCTCCATGACGATTCATTGTTTAAATCAAACTTCCACTGGGCATCGATTAGCTTGCACTACTCCGTGGCTGGTTATGATGATAATGCCTTCACTTTCTCTTTTGGGTTAACCTCACGTTGCCCTGGTAACTGATCTGCCGTAGGTGGTACCAATGAGGATGCCACCTGGGAAATCTGGGTTTCCAACATCTTTGTGTGACTCAATTGACTTTGCAGTGTGGAGGCAAAAGAATCTATTCATGAGCTGATATTCTCCAGGATCTTGTCATTGGCCAAGAACTTCTGACTGATACTCTCATTGATTTTTGACTGGCCCAACACAAACTCCTTCAGAGATGGCTCACTCCAATTGAAAGAAGAACTTTAAGACCCACGATTCTCGAAGGGAATATTTGGCCGGTTTGACCAGCCGAAATTCGAGTTGTCGCGTGGTTGGAACCCATTATTGCCGATGAAATTGGCATTCTCAGCCTGAGTCTCCATGCAATTACTCTCCATGTGGCTAGTATTGCCACATACCTCGCAAGTCATACAAGAATCCAATGACTTGACTCTCTCCGTAGATTCCAATTTCTTCATCTCCGCTGCCAATATATCCGTTGAATTGATCTGATGCACTCCCTTAGTCTTGGGCTGCAGTCTCTTGCTGTCCTAGCCTTGGTTGGCGATCATCTGCTCAATCAATGCTCATACAGCTTTGACATCAAGCGAGAAAAAGACACCTCCCGCAGCTGCGTCAAGGTATTCCCGTTGGGGATGTGCCATCCCATTGTGGAAACTTTGGATGAGGAACCTGTCTTTCATGCCATGATCAGAGCATACCTAGATATACTCCTAAAACCTTTCCCAAGCATCAGGCATTAACTCATCATTTAGCTGCTGAAATCCAGATATCTTATTCCATAGTGTTGTAGTCTTACCGATGGGGAAATACTTAGATAGAAATGCATTGGAACATTTCGTCCATGTAGAGATAGCCCCTTGATTCAATGAGTAGAACCGTTGCTTCGCCTTTCCTACCAGCAAGAATTGGAATAGGTGAAGTCGAATAGCATCGGACGGGACACCTTTGATAGTGAAGGTAATGCAGACCTCCAGAAATTGTTGAAGGTGTCCATTGGTGTCCTCGGATGGCTTGCCACAGAATGGACTGTGAGCAACCATATTAATAAGTGTCGGCTTTAACTCAAAATTCCCTACCCTGATATTGATGGCCAGCCCTTGTGGGACTTTACTGCTGTCTGTTACAGAATGATCCCGGATGGACCTTTCAGCCATAATAATCGGTGAGGGTTGAGCTAGAGGTGGTGATTAAGTACTTGGCCAGATTGTCTCCTGAGATTTGGCTGCTGATGACGAGGTGTAATGCTGATAACGATATTTGGTCTTCTTCACCAACGACTCAGGGTCACTCTGATAATTCTCTGAGAGATCAAAACCGGTCATAAACCTGTCCTGTTTTTAGAAAAAATGGAAAACAAGAGCAAGTGTAAGCCCGCTAAGGAAAGTAATAAATTTCAGCTTATCAAGGCAATGTAAAAAGAAAGAAAGTTTTAGCCAATTGCCTCCCCGGCAACGGTGCCAAAAATGCTTGTTGGTATTTCTTATGCCCTCACAAATATGTTCCGCAAGCGCACGGAATTACTGATGTAGCACTTCACCTTAGAGTATTCCGGGGTATCGTATTTATATTTTCCCAAAGGATGCACTAATGGCATAAAACATTTCTTTCTTTCTACCTTGCTTTGTCTAAGGAAATTTATACTGACCAAGGATCAGGGGTAAGATCTGATAACAGATATGATATATTAAGTTTACTAATGACACACGCACACAATACAACCTATCTAGTTCTTGGAGTTTCGGAGGAGATTTCAGACTCGAGCTATTCTTGAGACGACTAGTATCACTGAGGTACGAGTTTCACTTTGGGCACCAAAGCACCGATTCCTGCTATCGAAGAATGGCTCTTACTAATCTTCTAACGCTGACATACTAGAGCTAACGTGAATGACTACAAAGGACGCCCAGGGTGATGTGCCTGGGTGCCCGATCTTCCGATAGGTTCGATTTGGCGACGTGAAGACGTTCACGTTTTGAGGCTTTCGATCAGCGATCATCATCTCGCAACCGCTACACCCACACGTCTAGTTATCAACCACGCTCTCACTTAGTAGACCTCACCACGAAGGATAAGCAAGCAATCGAAGAAACTCACAAAAACAAGAAAGAACGCAATCTGAATTGCAGATGAGTAATTTAACACTCAAAGTTGGGGTTCCACAAACCGGACTTTGTCAGCGACGAAACTGCGGCATCTGGCGGCAGACTAATCTAAGCAAAACCCGACTCTAAACAACGATGGCTACAGAATATATATAAGTTGGGACGTCCTAGGGTTAACCCTAGAGCACACACCCCTTGGGCTTATCCCACGACACAATTACAAGGCCCAAGGCCCAAAACAGACTCAGACTGGAAGAGGTACGTGTCTTGTTTTGATGATTTCAGACAGCTTATGAGGAATTTTGACGTGGGACCAAAACCATCTGAAAGTAGACTCCATAAGCTTTCCAACAAGTGCTCATGGGTCCCGAAAGTCCTTCTGGATCAGCGACTAGGTCCATTTGAAGTTGATACTATCAGGAGGCCCGAATCCGAATCCAAAACGTGCAGAACTTCATCTCTTGCCTTTAATGGACCAAAAGTGACGTGGTGATGTAGGAGTAGAATTAGGTAAGGTCTTGGTTTGGTCCCCAAATCAACTTCTTTGATCATCCATGCGTTCCTTGCACTCGGTCTCTTTCTCTTCACCCAAGCAAGTATCTCTGCAAACGAGAACACATAAAACTCATGGTGCAGTAACAGCTGTTTAAATATATAACACATAAATCTTACGTAGAAAGCATGCACCTTTGGTTGATGAATACATAAGGTAGCTATGGTCATATCCGAGCTAGTGATGTCCTCATCATCCTCTCCTTTTTGATTGGAAACTGTCCGCGGTTTCACCTTGTCATTAAGCCTGACGAACCTATCTTTATCTTTCACAACATAGGGTGAGGTAATGTTGTGCATATGGTTGGATTCTGAAATTTTTAAACACGGAGAACTATTTGTAGTGTCATGCAGCTCATAACACTCCCCTTCTTGCAAACCAACCTACAACTCATTTAAACAACTATAGAAACTAGATAGAGAATTATTTATACTTATGTGGTCCTCTAGACAAGACATGTCATTATGAAAAGGAGGTATATTAAAATTCAAACAAATATATACTCTATACACATTATATTCTCCTTTATTATCATAATTGTCAATAACATGAAAAATCACATAAGAAGGACATGGCAAATCAGATCTAGCAAATAATTTCTTCTCTAAACAATTGAGTGGACAAAGATCATCGAATTGAATATAGATCCAAGTATTTAAAGAAGATAGTAATCTAAGCTCTTCATTCTCGCTAGCAATGTGAACATGTCTAAAATCAGCACATGGTGGTTCAACAACATTACTAACATGTTCATTCACTAGTTGTGGCACGGATATAAGTGAAGCATTGCACAACTCTTCTTTATCACAAGAAATAGGAACCAAATCATCATGTGAAAAAGGTAATTTAACACACGATTCCACTAGTGATTGCTCTAAATTAACATGATTAGTGGACATATATATCACATCAGAATTGTCCATACCTTGAATGAATGTAGCACCATTTTTGTTATCTTTGTTCTCATTTTTAAAAACTATAGGTGCACTCTTAATTAAACCATCTTGAAACATACATGGAACAACAGATGGATCTTCTTTCTCTATGTCTTTCTTATTTTCCTCATTACCTTGGCTCTTCTCTGATATCTGCAAAATGTCAGTGCCCAAAACAATACGTTCATTTTGCAATAACTCAGGTTTAGGTGAAGGCATCAAAACATTAGTATTATTACATTTATTTCTCAAAACCTCATGGTTTTTAATCTTTTCCCTCTCAAGATCATCTTTCAAAATTTTAGCAAGGGACATAAGTAGCAACTTAAATTTCTTGCCATTATGTGTGAAAGTGTACATGTTGGTTCTACCACGGTGCACAACATCTCTATCATATTCCCAAGGTCTACCCAAAAGTAGTGAACATACTTGCATTGGAACAACATCGAATATGGCAATATTATGATAATTGCCTACTAAAAACTCCACTTTCACAATTTTACTTACCTTCAACTTACTGCAAGAATTGAACCACTGGATGTAATAAGGCCGAGGATGCGGTTGCGTCGGCAATCCAAGCTTCTCGACCATATCTGAACTTGCCAAGTTGTTACAGCTCTCGCTATCAATGATAATACGGCATGCTCGATTCATAACCAAAAACCTTGATTGGAACAAATTGTAACATTAATTTTGCTCCGTTTTCTCCATTTGAGAACTTAGCACTCGTTATACCAAAGTACTCTCACTATCCTGCAAAAGGTTAGTCACAGAAGAAGGGACAACAAAGGGTTGCTTCTTTAAATGACACACTTTATTTTTGTAAGCAAAATTCTGAGATGGAGAAACAAATTTCTCTCGCATAAGCATTTTCATATCATTCCAAGTTTGAGGCAATCTATCATGTGAAGACGTTATTAAATTTTACCACCATATTAAAGCATGAGAAGTCAAGACACTAGCAGCATTCTTAATCTTTCGTTTATCACACATATGACGATGAGAAAAAATTTTATCAATCGTAACTTCCCAACTCATGTATGCTTTAGCACTAAATCCATTATACGAAGGGGGAGATGACACAGTCTTACCTTCACTTGTCGAAGGTGATGTGGCAGCCATGGTAGGGCTCTCATCCAAATTCTTCATCTCCTTTTCATCCTTAGTGTGAACTATCATAGTTAGTGGAAGACAAGAAGAAACAGTAGCTGGCTGCTAATGTCGTCTCAATTGTTCATATTCACTATGGAGACCTTTCGTGCTCTTAGCTATCGCCTGAAGGTCTTGTTGTATAGAGTTCATGCTATGTTATCACATTCCTGCCACTGTTAGTAGAAAACAGAAAACAACACAAAAGCGTTATCCCTATCAACTACTAGGTAGTGGATGGTGGAATCACACACTCTCAAGCAACCAAAAGCGTCTTACCGAACTCTTATGATATTCTTACCGATTGAAGTAGGTGGTACGATCGGAGAGGTGGGACGTTGACAGCGGTGAGTGTTGCAATTACTCGGATCAAATCTATACTGATAAGAAGTTTGTAGATCTCGGGATGCTCAAAAGTATGGTAGTAAGGATTAGCAAAAATTAATAACAGAATAGCAAAGCTGAATAAGTGTTCCAAATACTTGTAGCAGTCGCTGGCCGAGAACCGTTTCTAGAACCAGCCTAACAAGCGAGAGTAAGAAACAAAGGACTTAGGACAGCTCTCTCTCACCAAGTCTCTCAAATATCTCGAAAGATCAGCAAGACTGCTCACTGAAAACAGCTTTCTCTCAGCAAGTCTGCACACTTCTTTTGTTCTCTTTTGCTTATCACTTTCTTTTTTTACTTGATCTCTCTTTTTTTCTTTTTTTTGATATTTTTTTCTCAACTAGGAACTCAAAAACAACAAAACGTTAGGAAGGAGCAGCTCAGGCCGATGTAGGATGTGGCCTGGAGAGATTTGTGAGTGTGCTTTAAAACTCGTGCTGGAACTTCGGATCTTGAAAACTAAATTTTCCCAGCCAGATTTCGCAAAAAATTTTCAGACAAACCCAGCGAAGAGGGGGAGAACCTTCTGGGAAATTTTCTGTAGATGTCTGTAGACTATTTATTTGCTCAATTTCGATTCCATATGCGAAAGTCATGGCTATTTTAAGAAAGGTAGCACGAACTAGGGTTTCGCGGCTCAACCCTGTTGCTCCGGCTAGAGTATAAGTGCCAATAGGTCAAGCGGGGCTGACAAGGAGGCTAGGGATACAGGGTGATTGACACAAGGCGGCTTGCGACCTATCTAAAAAGGCTTGCGAAAGAGGGTTAAAAGCTCAAGGCGGCTTGCACTCCAAAACCGAGTAGAACTCGATCTCTCAAGGCAGGCTCTCGCACAACGCAACAGCTAGAACTAGAACCACGAACATGACTCTAAACCAGTGACCACTAACTTGACCTAGGACACAGACTCAACAAAGCGAAACTGAAATAAATTTTGCAAAGGCACAAAGGGGTTTGGACAGGGGATAAACCTAACACTACGAAGAACACGGTGGTAATAAATTTTTGGGTTTTCTGGACTCTAGGTAAGGAAAAACAAAGCATAACAGAAGGAAACACAGATGATACCTATCGGTCAAGCTGATGCTCTGATACCACTTGATGGGAGACTAGGTGCCCGATCTTCCTATAGGTTCGATTTGGCGACGTGAAGACATTCACGTTTTGAGGCTTCTGATCAGCGATCGTCACCTCACAACCGCTACACCCACACATTTAGTTGTTATCAACCACGCTCTCATGTAGTCGACCTCACCACGAAGGTTTTATTCCTGCAAGCAATCGAAGAAACTCACAAAAACAAGGAAGAACGCAATCTGAATTGCAGATGAATAATTTAACACTCGAAGTTGGGGTTCCACAAATCGGATTTTGTCAGCGACGAAACTGCGGCATCTAGCGGTAGACTAATCTAAGCAAAACCCGACTCTAAACGATGATGGCTACTGAATATATATAAGTTGGGACGTCCTAGGATTAACCCTAGAGCGCACACCCCTTGGGCTTAGTCCACGACACAATTACAAGGCCCAATGCCCAAAACAGACTCGGACTGGAAGAGGTACGTATATTGTTTCGACGATTTTGGACAACTCAGGAGGGATTTTGATGTGGGACCAAAACCATCTGAAAGTAGACTCTATAAGCTTTCCAACAAGTACTCATGGGCCCCGAAAGTCCTTCTGGATCAGCGACTAGGTCCGTTTGAAGTTGATGCTATTAGGAGGCTCAAATCCGAATCCAAAACGTACAGAACTTCATCTCTTACCTTCTATGGACCAAAAGTGACGTGGTGATGTAGGAGTAGAATTAGGTAAGGTCTTGGTTTGGTCCCCAAATCAACTTCTTTGATCATCCATGCGTTCCTTGCGCTCGGTCTCTTTCTCTTCACCCAAGCAAATATCTCTGCAAATGAGAACACACAAAACTAAACTTATAGTGCAGTAACGACTGTTCAAATATATAACACGTAAATCTTATGTAGAAAGCATGTACCTTTAGTTGATGAATACATAAGGTAGCTATAGTCATATCCGAGCTAGTGATGTCATACAACAAAACTAGTGGAAATATATTAGTCTAAACCAAATCGATGCATTGAACGTTGTCTTACCTGTTTTATTGCCGAAGGTTGGTGGTCGAAATGGGGTTTAACGAGTGCCAACACTCTATCATTATTTTCTAATATTGGAGGAATGTCCTTTAGTGTACTAGCAGCTATTATCGGTGCGCACCTTATCACTGATTTTCTTTATTCATGGGAGGATACCGTATGCCTGTTCTGAGGTCCAATACCGTTGCCAGGTCTCAACTAGTTCCCCTTCTATTCAGTGGGGTACTTTTAGTGATTGAGAGTATGATAATTCCTCATGCTGTATTTTCACTAGACGTCTCCGATTACTTAGGGGCATGAGGAGCTGGAGATCTTGTCCAATTATTTTTGTTCGAGGCCTCTAAACAAGATGGGGGATATCTTTACTTTCTTCGGTATTTCACCTGCTCTGTTGCATTACATTCAGGTTAGTGCAACTTATTCATCCTCTCCAAAATCACAAAAGTAATAATGAAATGCGATTGGACAGTTTCATTTCTCTATGCGTACTCCTAATACTTAGTTTGCATTCAGTAGTGCGGAGTAACATGCATTAATCCCTTCCTTCAACCATTTTTCTTGACATTTATCATTTAAGGGTTCATTCTCTCCCCCTAAATGACTGAAAATAATTCTCATTTAGTCGAGAAATTTAGACTACATACACATCTCCGTTCAATGTTTCTGACTTTCGGAGGGAGCCTTTGCACTTTATTATGGTAGTGGGATATGCACGTAAACCAGGAGAATTCAATAGCACTACAGTCTGAATTTTCTTTGAGAACATGCTACTTCTCACATAGCACTGCTTGTCCCTTTACATAACGGGTGTCACAACTCTGTAATAATGGTATAGCAAATCTTCCAGTTCTTAGTTCATTCAAACGTATTCTAGCGTTGTCCTTCCTCTTGGACTTCTCAAGATGATTAGTAAAATTATTACTAGAACTACTACAGAACTACACAATCGTACCGCCCTATCAGTACCGGTTGAGGAAAACCCAACACTGATAGGGGGTTTCCCGCCCACCCACCCAGCCTGTGCTCTCTGTGGACAAGAACCAGCACCGATGACATCACATCAGTGCCGTTCATTAAAAAACCCGACACTAATAGTATCAGTACTGATTTATTAAAAAATCAGCACTGATATATGGGACATCAGTACCAATTTTTGGAATAAAACGGCACTGATGTGATTGAGCTGAGCACCAGAGAGGAGACGATCGACCGACCAACGAATAGATCGACTTTAAGTCTCTGCCTTGCTCTCCACGCCTTATAGGTGGCCAAACGGACGGACCGGGCCGGCACGGACCGAGGCACGGTTCGGCACGGCCCGCTACGGCACGGCCCGTGTAGGCACGGTTCCTATAGCGGGCCGTGCCGTGCCGGCCCGCGTGCCTCCCCCCTGGCCCAGGCACGGCACGCCGAGGTCGTGGGCCGTGCCGTGCCGGCACGGCCCGTCGGCGGCCCACCGTGCCCGGGCCGGCCCGGTCCGCCGACGCCTGCCGTCGCGCGTCCGGCGTCCCCGGCCTCCGCCGCCTGCCGCCGCCCTCCGCCGCCGCCTCCCCGCCTGCGCGCCGCCCCCTCCGCCGCCTGCCGCCGCCTCGGCCTCCTCGGCTCCTCCGCCTCCTCCCGCCCCCTCGGCGTCCCGCCGCCTCAACCTCCTCGGCTCCTCCGTCTCGTCCCGCCACCTCGGCCTCCTCCGTCCCCTCCGCCGCCGCCTCCCGCGCGCGCCTCCCCGGCCTCCGCCGCCTGCCGCCGCCGCCTCCCGCGCGCGCCTCCCCGGCCTCCGCCGCCTACCGCCGCCCTCCACCGCCGCCTCCCCGCTTGCGCGCCGCCCCCCAAGGCCGCCCTCCGCCGCCTCCCCGCCTGCGCCGAGTCCCGACTCCCGACTGAGTAAGTGGGAGTGACTGAGAGAGACGAGTAAAAAAAAGGAAAAAAGAGACTTAAAATTTTTTTAAAAAATTAGAGGAGTGGTAAAAAAATATGAAAAAAAATGTAAAAATATTATCTAAGATGAGTAAAAAAATATGAGGGTATTTTTTGATGATATTAGAGGAGGAAATTTTTATATTTTTTAAACAAGCAAAATAGAAGAACATATATAGCAATTTAATTTCTACATAGATATAGGGAAAAAATGCGCAATGACCTTTATTGATTTTGATATTACACAGCTGTCTCATTAAAAACTCCGTCATGTAAAAACTCAATTTTGAGAAAACCATGACAAAGAAAAAAGAGTACAGCTAAAGGTCAATACTCAAAAATAAAAAAGATTACTCTAGTTCCTCATTTTGTAGGTAAAGATTTTCGAACTGCTCAGCCAAATCTTGGTTCTCCGTGGTGTGTTGGGTACGTTCCTTAGCTAGCTCCCAGTCTTTAACCACAAGTAGCATTTCTACCACCTCACTGCGGAGATTTCTTCTTCTCTCCTCAATAATTCTTCCGCAAATACTGAAGGCCGATTCGGATGATACCGTAGACACAGGCACCGTGAACACATCCCGTGCTAGCTTTGAGAGCACGGGATATTGGGTCTTGTGATCATTCCACCATTGAAGAACGTTGAGATCTTCCTGGTTGATCGAGTCGCTGTCCAAGTAGGTGGACAGCTCAAGAGCTTCAAGTGAAGCGTGTGCAGGACTTGTTGCAGCCGAACTTCCACCACCAGTGCTCGAAGAAGAAGAGGAACCACCCCAAATTCGGCCCCACTGCAATTTCTTCTTACCTGGGACAGGGACGGATGGGGCTCTTTGCACGCGAACTCCCTGAAACTTAGTTTCATACTTTCGAAATACTTCATACAATTTTGTCTTACAATCAGAATAGTAGTTAGTGTAATCAATATTCATTGTATCCCCAATAAGATTCAAAATATTTAGAAACCCCCGTATTTTACCCCTAGGATCAAGAATAAATGCAAAAGCATACAAGTATGGAATGTTCCTCCAGTATTTAAGATATTTTTGTTTCATGTTATATACTGCAAATCCTAGTAGTTGGTCATCTTCATATTCTTTTAATAAAGTGGCAATCTCAAAAATTTTATGTAAAATTAAATTAGCAGTTGGATAGTAAACACCAGACAAAGTAACAGTTGCATCATAAAATATTTCAAGAAAGTAATAAAACCTTTCTACAACATGCCAAGACTGTTCTGTCAGTAGCGGTTGCCCGTCACTGGTAACAACATTCTTGGACTGCAAGAAAACAGTTAGTATATCTTTGTAAGGCAAGACATGTTTCAACATTAAATAAGTCGAGTTCCACTGATGGTCCGCATCCGTTTGGAACTTGCGTGGATGCTTGTCCGAAGCGATGCAGAATCGCTTGAAGGTCGCAAGTCGAGGATTAGAACCATTCAGCCATGTTATGGCTTCACGGATAGAATCGAGATATACAGTTACTCTTTTAAAATCGGATTTAACTATAAGATTAATAACATGGCAAGCACAACGTTGATGTAAAAGAAATGATTCAGCATAAACATTGAATAAAGGCTGCAAAATTTCCATTGCTCTAGAATTTGCAGCTGCATTATCTAGAGTTACTGCAAATATTTTATTTGTGATGCCAAAATCCTCACAAACTCTAGAATTTCGTTCAGCAATATTTTCTGCATTATGTGAAACATCAATTAATTTTAAAGCTATTACTCTTTTTTGTAGTTCCCATTCATCATCAACATAATGAGCAACTACACTAATATAGTCTTCCTTAGCCCTACCACTCCAAATATCAGATGTGATACTAATAGAAAATGTGCAAGTAGCAAATAATTGTTTAATATTATCCCGGCCTTGGTTGTAAATATTCACCAAGTCCCGGGTTGTAGTTTGTCTACTAACACCTTGAAACCTAGGATTATGAGCAGTTTTAATGTAAGTCTCAAATGCAGGAGACTCACCAAAATTTAGGGGTAGATCCTGTCTAGCAATTAAACGGGTAAGGGAATCTCGTGCTACCTGAGGATCATAGTCCCATGAACGTACCGTACCGTCCGGATTGAGTACCAGTTGCTGCTGTCTTAGCTGGTAACCTTGCTTCTTCGCACACGCCTCAGCATGCCGCCTCAAATGCCCTATTCCACCAGAAGATTTTCCAGAGAGTTTAGTTTTACAAATTTTACATTTCGCGTAAGTTACCTCCCTTCCATCCGCGGCAGTCTCCTTGATCTCATCAAAATGTTGCCAGGCGGAGGAAGTTCTTGATCTCTTTGAGTCGGTTGCCGTTGATAGGCTCCCGCTCGCAGTTCCGGATCCTTGTGAAGCCGTATGTATTTCCTCCGTATGTTCTTGCGGTGTAGGAGCCGACCCGGAGTTGTCTCCTTGCGACATCGACAGATAGCTCGGGTCGAAGTCGCTCAGTTGGAACGTCGGGTAGTTCGGATCCATCCTGCAATATAAATAGAGAAAATTAGTATTAAAAAAATAGTACGAACAAAGAAGAAAATTTAGGATTTTTTTACCTTACAAGAGCACCGGAGGCTACAGCTATTACCTATGAGAATGTGGGAAATTTTTGAATTTTAGACAAAATTTTGTCTAAATCAAAAATTTTGACCAAAGAGAGCAAAAGAGAGGAGAATAGAGCACAAGAGGAGAGATTGGGAGGTTTGGATGAGCAAAAATGTGGCTGGGGGTTCCTCTATTTATAGGAAAAAATTTCACAATTTTTCAGATTTTTTTGATATTTTTTCAGATTTTTTTTATCATGCGTTATTTCGGACCGTTGGGACACGTGTCAATTTTTTACTGGGCCAACGCGGCCGAACACTGTAGCAAACGGTCATCAGCATCGCAACGGGCAGATGTCAGTGCAACAGTCGCCTGCCTCCTCCCCCCACACGCACCTGGCCTCGACCTCCTCCCGGCCTCCTCTCCTCGGCTTCTCCTCCCGCCGCCTCCTCGGCTCCTCCGCCTCCTCCCGCCGCCTCCTCGGCTCCTCCCGCCTCCTCGGCTCCTCGGCCTCCTCCCGCCGCCTCGGCTCCTCCGCCTCCTCCCGCCTCCTCTTCCTCCGCCTCCTCGGCCTCCTCCCGCCGCCTCGGCTCCTCCGTCTCCTCCCGCCGCCTCGGCTCCTCCGCCTCCTCCCGCCGCCTCCTCCTCCCGGCCACCTCCTCCCGGCCGACGCCCGCCTCCTCCCGCGCCCGCCTCCTCCCGGCTGCTGCCTCGGCCTCCGCCGGCGCCCTCCGCCGCCGCCTCCTCGCCCGGGCGCCTCCCCGGCCTCGGCCGCCGACGCCTGCCTCGGCCTCCGCCGGCCGCAGACGCCTGCCACGGCGGCGCGGCCTCCGCCGCCGCCCTCCGGGCGGGCCGTGCCGGCCCGTGCCCCGTGCCGTGCCCGTTCCCGTGCCCCGTGCCCGTGCCTGTGCCTGTGCCGTGCCGTGCCGGCCCGCTACAGTCCACGGGCCGTGCCGTGCCGGCGCGCTGTGCCGCACCACCGGCCCAGGCATGGCACGGCTACTCGGGCCGTGCCGGCACGGCCCACGGCCAACCGTGCCCGGACCGGCCCGACGGGGCACGGCCCATTTGGACATCTCTACCACGCCTCCTCTCTCGCGCTCTCTCTCTGCCTCTCCCTCTCCCTCATTCTCCCTGTCTCCTCTTACTCTCTCCTCGGTGGCAGTGGCTGCCGCGCTCCTCCAGGCCAAGCCCCCGCTCCTCCGGCAACCCCATCCCCTACTTCCTCTCCCCCAGGCTCTCCATCTAGGCTAGCCTCGACTTGGCACTGAACACCGCCCTCGCCTTCCTCGACAAGGCCGTCAAGCCCATCCTCGTCACCGGGCCCAAGCTCCGCATCACCAGGGCAGCGGGGCCCTTCACAGAGCTTGTCGACGCCAGCGGCTACGTATTGGCCACCATGCCGTCGGCCAAGGGGCTCGGCGATGGAGGACTTATGTGATGGGATTCGGTTCTTTTTTTAGTTGGATTTGTGATTCAGATCTGGGATGTGAATGATTTATGATTTGTGATTCGAATTTGTAATTTGTGATGTGCTGATTCATAGATGGGGTTTGTTCTTGATCTGTGTTGATTCATAGATAGGGGTCTTGATATGTTCTTGATTTGTGATGTTGTTGGATGTGGATTCGGTTCCTGGGGGTTGGGGGGAGGAAATGATGGAGCTCGATGCTTCGGCTCGATTCAAGCCGATGTGTCGAGCTGGCTCCTTTTTTTTTTACTCATGTAACCTCATCAGTGCCAGGTCTCACATCTGGCACCGATGGATTCCTCTCATCAGTGTCGGAATTCCTGTGCCGGTTGGAGACCCAGCACTGCCGGTCCTTTCCAATCGGCACTGATGGCCCTTTCTGTAGTAATGTAGGTTGATTTGACAAATGCAGTGTGTCAAATAGCCACTATACATATACGCAGATATTTCATAAGCGCGTCCTATGAGTTTAACACAGTACCGGAATCACCTTTACAAGTGCTAAATAAGACCACAAATATTCCCCGTAATCTGGTTCGGGAATGCAAGGATTATACCTTCATGGTATGTGATTTATGGATTAATTTCCCAATGATACATGTAGGCACATAAATCTTCATGATTTATGAAAATTCTTTCACATATATGTTATGACCATATGAGTTGTTATTTTATTTTCATAATTCTAAGACCAAAAGGCAAAATTTGCATTGCAAAAAAAAGGAGAATATACTATAGTTTACATTTCTAAAATAATATAGCCTAAATAATCTTCACGCTTAAGAGAGTTCAAGGGAGTTTATGGTATAATAATGCTTCTTGTAAAATTATTTCATAGGCAATATGACTATGACACATTCTAGGCCAACAAATTCGGTTGCTGCAAAATTGTTTCATAGGCAATTATTCTCATCGTTCTCTTCTCTTGCTTGTATGCAATGAACCTCCATCTCTCTATTTATATGTATAGCCACATCCACCTTCCATATTTAGTGATGAGCCCACTGAGTGGGTTACCGGGCTAGGTCTTAGTGGGCTGCCGGTTTCCCAACACTTTTTACTATCCCTTGTGGTTTTCTTATCTGCAAAGAAGATGAAATGCACAATTAATTGCTTACTGTCATGAATATCTGTCCTCAGATTTTAACTGATTTAGTGTACTAGAAGTCTGAAACAGATTGTAAATTAGTTTGGATTGCTGAACAAACATTGATGTATAACAATGAAAACTTTCAAAATGTAAAATCATTGTCATGATTAATATTTTATAATAAACAATTGGCTTTGTAAATTATCTATTTAATAAAAATTTATTAAAAAATATAAGTCGATATTAGTGTGAGTGTGTGTGGCTAATGCGAGTCAAGTTAAGAAAAAACTTATGCTTGGATATAGTTTCTTTGTTTTTGCATGTGTAGGTGAGTCTTGAGGTCTTGGGAGTATTGCCGGTGATGGATCGGGAGTCGACTTAGGAGAAGTTGATATCCGGATAATTGGGAGATCACACGGAATACTAAAGGCTAGAGATCAATGCATGTAGAGGTGAAGATTCCATATGGCATACAAAAGGAATTGTGTGCGTATAAAAAGAGGAATTGTGTGCGTATGGAAAGTGGACTCCTAGTAGGATTAGGAGTTTTAGTCCTACTTTGTGTAGGAGGTTTTAGATATAAATAGATAAGAGGTTGAGACCCTAGTGCAATAACTTTTGGAAGAGAGAAAAGTTACGGTTTAGTTTTGAGAGAGAGGGGTGCTTTGTATGCACTTTGTAGACATATCTTGATGCAATAAAGTTAATCTACTTTCAATAGTTTCGTTGAGCTGTGTTCTTTACTCGTGGATGGTTAGATCGGTGGCATCAAGGTGATCGGACCAGTGGCAGGTATGTAATCAGACCGGTGGTATACGGCAGTGTATTGTAACTTCATCCTGGTCAGAGGTTTCTTTTATTTCCTCTAAAAGATTTTGTTGTTTATTTTTTTCTACTATTCACCCCCTTGAGTAGGTTTGGTTATTGTGTTCCATCCTACAAAGAATTCCTACTTTCGTGATCCTGATAGAACTATAGGGCATTTTTATTAAGTAGTCCCATAGCAATAATTTTCATCCTCATGGAGAATAGTGTAAATTGTAAAGCACGTTTCACTCAATATCAAATTAACAGTATATACTAAACTGTTTGTTGGGTTGCAAGCTTGAATTGAGTGTTATCTTACTATGCTTATGCAAAAATTTGTCAAGTACCTCTACGATTATGTGCCTTTAGATGCCAATGTACATATTGTTCTTGAAATATATCAGTTTACAATTTTATCCTTAATGTTTATAAAGCAATCCCAGGGCAACATGTGGTGTATCATCTAGTTTATTTTTGAACTTTAACTTTGTCTTTTTTACAGAAAATTTATTAAAACTTGAAAAGATACTTATGTTATTAAATTATGTTGCATCCTAAATATAAGCATAGAACGTCCATTCATCTTACTCTAATCATTCAGAAAACAGTGATGGTTCGAAATCAATAAAAGTCAATATTGCTAAGTATTTGGGTGTTAGGTTGTAATGTCATAGCATGGGTAATCTCCTCGGATGTAGAATTAGGAAAGGGTTACGAAATGGATAAATTAGGGGTTGATTTTGGATTGGATATAGGATTTGGAGTGGGTTAAGGGTGTGTTTGAAGGTATCTAAGGGGTGGGTGAGGTACTTCGTCGGTTTCCATTAGCACGTTTTTTAAACTGCTAAATGATGTGTTTTATGTGGAAACTTTCTATATATAAGTTGTTTTAAAAAATCAAATAAATCTACTTTTCAAGTTTGTAATAATTAAAACTTAATTAATCATATGCTAATGGTTTGTCTCGTTTTATGTGCGTGAAAATCTCAGCTTAATCTGTACCTTTGAACGTAGCCTAAGAGCATCTCCAGCAGGGACCCTAAATACAGCCCCCAAACAGTTTTTGGGTGGTGGGACAAAAAATTTAGGTCCAGCAGGGACCCTAATAGAGCCCCTAAAATGAGGAGGCCCCCAAATCCAGCCCTCAAGACCCTAGTCCTGGGGGCTCTACACCACGGCCCCTATCGACGTTTTTTTAGCGCGATGACAATTCCTCCTGCCTGCACGCCGCCTCCCGCCGAACTCCTGTGCCGCCACCTCCCGCCGGCCTCCTGCGCGCCGCCCTGCCCGCCGGCCTCCTGCGTCGCGCCGCCCGACCTCCCGCGCCCCGGCCTCCCGCTCGCCGGCCTCCCGCGCCCTGCCCTCCAGCGCGCTGCCCTCCCGCGCGCCGGCCTCCCGCGCCCTGCCTCCCGCGCGCCGGCCTCCCGCTCGCCGGCCTCCGTCCTGCCCTCCGGCGCGCCGCCCTCCCGTGCCCTGCCTCCCGCGCCCCGGCCTCCCGCTCGTCGGCCTCCCGCGCCGTGCCCTCCGGCACGCCGCCCTCCCGCGTGCCGGCCTCCCGCGCCCTGCCTCCCGCGCCCCGACCTCCCGCTTGCCGGCCTCCCGCGCCCCGGCCTCCCGGCGCGCCCCGGCGGCCTCCCGCGCGCCGGCCTCCCGCGTGCCGCCCTCCTGCACCCCGGCCTCCCGCGCCCCGGCCTCCCGCGCGTGGCTTCCCGCGTGCCGGCCTCCCGCGCCCCGCCTCCCCCGCGCCGCCCTCCTGCGCCCTGGCCTCCCGCCCGTCGGCGCGGCCTGCGCCCTGGCCTCCCGCGCGCCGCCCTCCTGCTCTAAATTCTTATAAATATTTACGTTTTAATTATAGTGTTAAACTAGACATATACATATAGTCTACGGTGAAAAATAATAGAAAAAGAAATAAGGGCTAAGAAATGGGGGCTGTTGCTGGAGTTCGGAGCATTTTTAGGGTCCAAAGAAAATAGGGGCAACCCCCATTTAACATTTGGGGGCTCTAAAATAGGGGCTATTGCTGGAGATGCTGTCTCCTCTAGTTACGCGTATATAATTCCGAATGCGACTGATTCTTATCGTATATAATTCCATTTGTCTCGAATGTGACTGATTCTTATCGTACATGTATGGCCAAGATCACCTTAGATACTAGTACCAACTAGATCAAGTTATATCGTGCAGAGCCACATAATGATGGATGATGCGGCTCTCATGCACGTGAGGGCAATTTTGTGACAGAGTAGAGGGATTGATATCTAGCAGGGGGCGTCATGGATAGAACATCAGAGGGGAGAGAGTGCGTGAGAGAACAACACGGCAAAAATGGAGTGTTGCTAGCAAGGCAGGAGGAAGGAGTCGCCCAAGATCTGACGCGAACAAGTCCGGTAAGTAAAAGCTATACGAACAGTATCACCTCCAACCTATTCCACCCACACAAGAGGGATGTATGGTCAATTGGTCATCTCGACACCGGCGCGCCGCCCTGGCCTCGTCGCCATCACGGTCACGGCGTGATGATATCACGACTCACGACCTATCTCCTTGTAATCTTGTACGTAAAACAAGAACATCATTAATATATAATTAATTAAGTATTAATTATTAAAAATTTAAAAAATAGATCTATTTAATTTTTTAAGGTACTGAAAATTTTTATTAAAAACATATCGTTTAGCAGTTCAGAAAATATACTTATAAAAAATAAAAAAATAAACTAAGTAGATAAGTCGAAAGGAACAGCACGGAACTAATAAGCCGGAACGAACAGCACGGAACTAGTCCTTGTCCTTGGCAGGTGCCAAAGCCAGCACTGTCTGCCCCGCATCCACTACCAAGCGTCCAAACCGTGCCGCTTCACATTGGCTTGCATCCAAATTTTAGTTCTACGGTCTTTTTCTGAGGCTGCGTTCTAAAGGTTTTATTTGTTTAGCTTCTTTTTTGTTTTTTATAAGCACGTTTTTGGAACTACTAAACGATATGTTTTTATAAAAAATTTCTATATAAAAGTTTTAAAAAATTATATTAATTTATTTTTTAATTTAAAATAATTAATATTTAATTAATGGTTTACGTGTCGAGATAAACTATCATCAACAAACAAATAAATGCTTCTGAAAAGCTGAGCATCATGCAAACAGTGCGAACGGACACGCAGACGGTAGTACTGACTACTAGTACGACACGGAATAAAATGTGAACAGTAAAATATTAATATATTAACTTTTAGACCTCAATTTTTCTAAATACATAACAACTATTTAAAAAAATATTTACCATTAAATTACCCATACTATCCTTATCTTTATTATCATCTAACTAATCCTAATGCATATCCTATTCATCCTAAGAAAATAAATAAATCTTTTTATCCATCTTCCATGCTAAGAGCTAAAACTAACTATATTTTAAAATAGAGAGTACAAATATAAACAAATAAAAATAAAACAGATTTATTATTGGTTAAATATTTGATTTTTTCAATTTTGTGAATCAACGACGCTGAACTTTAAGATTCGGGAATCAGAAACCAAGTTCTGATTCGAGACGGAGGAAGCAAGTTCTAAGTTACACTTTTAACTTGCCATAGCTGATATTATTGATTTGTATAATTTTAGTTATAAATTTATACAACTCAGTTATAAATATGTACAATTGCATCTAATAGTTTTTTTATAGGAAAATTAGATTATTTTTTTCAAAAGTTAGAGAACTCACTTGGCCCATAAAAACCACGGATGCGTCGTGGCAGACAGACGAGACAAGCCGGCCGACCACCATCATGTCAGTGCGGCTGGCGTTCCTCCTGCTCTGCTGCTGCCTCCTCGCCGCCGCCGATCCTCTCCGCGTCTCCACCGCCGACAGGACGAACGTCGCCAGCCTCCCGGGCCTCGACGGCGCGCTCCCTTCCTGCCTGGAGACCGGGTGCGTCCATCCGTATGGCAAAGTTTCTCGACATCAGTCGGTGAGAGGCGTGGGTTGATGATCAGCCGGCCGTGTCACTCTTTGCCAGGTACGTGACCGTCGACGAGGACAACGGCGCCGAGCTCTTCTACTACTTCGTCGAGTCGGAGGGCAACCCCGCCAGCGACCCCGTCCTCCTCTGGATCAACGGCGGCCACCGCTGCTCCGTCCTCAGCGCCCTCTTCTTCGAGATCGGTGAGCACATGCTGCATCTCTCTTCTTCCTACCTCCCGCCGCTGAACGGCCGGCACACGCAGGCCCGGTCCAGTTCGTCAGGGAGCCCTACGACGGCGGCCTGCCGCGGCTGCAGTACCACCCCTACACGTGGACCAAGGTCGCCAGCATCCTCTTCGTCGACTCCCCGGTCGGCGCCGGTTTCTCCTTCTCCCGAGACCCCAATGGCTACGATGTCGGCGACGTCTCCTCCACGCTCCAGCTCACAAAATTCGTCAACAAGGTGCTCAGAAAACAACAAGAATGAATTAATCTTCTTTGAGCTGAAATTGTCCGCGCTGATTGTGTTCATGTGCTTGTCAAATCAAGTGGTTCTCTGAGCATCCCGAGTTCCTCGCGAATCCATTCTACGTTGGGGGAGAATCCTACGCTGGAAAGCTTGTCCCATTTCTCGTGCAGAAAATTTCAGAAGGTAGATGCTATGCCTGCCTGCCTTCCTGGATGTTCTTTTCTGATCAATTTATTTATGCTTTATAATTATACTTCAGCTTACGTTTCAAAAATAGTTATACTTCAGCTGATAGACAACTTTGAGCTTGTGAATTAATGCTATTAGTAATGCTCTGTATTTAGATATCGAAGCTGGAATCAAGCCTGCGGTTAATCTCAAGGTAACCTACTAGAGTTCAACAGATTGGCTCTGCTAATGATATAATCAGAGGACACGGTTACTCTCTAATTGGTGAACTGTGGTAGTGAAACAGCTCTTCAGCTCATTGATCTGTGTATGTGTGGACAATGATTGAATCAGGGCTATCTGGTTGGTAACCCAAGTACAGGTGAAAGCATCGACTACGACACGAAGGTACCTTATGCTCACGGCGTCGGAATAATCTCAGATCAACTATATGAGGTAAAATATGTAATTATGCACACGTAACAACTAGCAATTACTCCCTCTATTTTTTAATAGATGACACCGTTAACTTTTGACATAACGTTTGACCATTTGTCTTATTCAAAAAATTTAAATAAATATAGTTTATTTTGTTGTGACTTGGTTTATTATTAAAAAAACTTTTAGCATGACTCATATTTTTGCATATTACTTTAATTTTTTTGAATAAAACGAATGGTCAAACGTCACGACAAAAGTCAATAATGTTATTTATTAAAAAAGGTGGAAATACTACCTAGTTGTAAATTCCATTAGGACAAACTTAATACTTCTGCCTCCATTTGCATGCACTTGATTGATCGATGTTAAGACGATATTGGAGCATTGTGGAAGAGAGGGATATTTCAATCCCAAGAATGCAATTTGCAGTCATGCTTTGAACAGGTTCAGTGATGTAAGCAGGCTTAAACTTATACTCTGTTTCGAGAACTATGCACCTCTGCAGGAGTTGTCCCAACTGCTATTGCCCCATTCTCTCGAGACTTGCCTTTCCACGGTGTTGCTACAGTGCTACACACTTTTCCTAGTTTAATCTGCACTTTGTGCACTTCAGAACATTTTTAAAAAACTATACATAGAACATGTAGAAGTTCTTTGCACACAAAATTTGTGACAAATTACCTAAAATATACACCTTTTAAGATTAAAAACGGTGTAGCGATACTCAGAGAGTAGTTGGGACTTTTTTTTGGCAGACTTTGAGGCAGAACTTGGTATAGTTATGCTTGGGTACTAGGTGACTAATTGATTCTTCGCTGCAGCTCCTTGGAGAAGTTTCAAGTGCACACATTTTGTATAAAAAATGCATTTATGTATCTCCCAAACTAGATGATGGTACTACTGGAAGAAAGATTCTGCAGGAGGAAATTGTGGTGCAAAACCGTCGGCCACCACGCCCTCCAATGGATTGTAATGTAAGTTGATGTTAGTTAAGTGCACACACTATTTTCATGTGACATAATTACTTTTTGCCATTCGTTGTGCTAGAATCCATACCATCAAACATTCAACATGTTAAAACTACGTACATTAGTCATCAATGGCCTCACTCCACTCTTTAGCACAGGTTGGTGATATTAAAGACATTTGGGGAAATTTGTAGCTAATATTTGTTTAAAGGTTTACTGGAAATTATATGTAAGAGACTATTAATTCAAAATTTTTATACATGGAGTCAAGTATTGTTTTTTTTAATTCAGAAGAACTAACTTAGGCTGCGTAGAAGAACAAACATTAGTTTTGTTATTAGTTAAAGATTTTAAGTTTATTAACTAAAAATATACGTTTGCCTTCCAAATTATATAGAATCCATCAAAATACTTTTGGAATGCTTTGTTTCAAACAGCTATATAGCTCCTTTTTTGTGTGTGAAAGAAGCCTTATGGCTCCTAATAATGCAAAACTTGGTGATGACCAGGCTGCTAGTAAAGTGCAATACGAGGGTTTTGTTTTCAGGATTTTTCTAAAGAGCCCAATATTTCTATAGATTTAGATTGTTCTACTGTTTTTCTAAAGAGCCCAATATTTCTATATATTTTTATAGATTGGAAATTTGTCATTGCACGTTTAAAATTTATTGGCAACTGTTAAATTGGTTCAAAATTATGACATTATGGTAGGCTTCTGTTGTAATGCTGATTGTGCTAGAACTTCTGTGAGCAAGCTCTGATCTGATACAATTTGATGAAATGCAGTAACTAAAAATCTGCATAACAGATACATAAATAACAGTTCAATTTCTTATCAACCGTAGAATTAAAATTTGGAACGTTACCAGATCTAAAATAGTTTTTGTCAAACATAAAAATTGAGATGTTACACTGCTAATTATAAGTTATGGAAAGCTAAATAAAGATAGATGACATAGAGAGAGCACCGATAAATTCACATTTCAGAAAGAAATTGTTAACATTATATACCTTATTCGTGGATATATAACCCCCAGTATATAAAATAGAGCGCATAATATCTTGCTACGCCATCAAAACTTTTGACTGAATCAATTCATTATTATTTCTTCTATCTACAGACCTATCCAAACTATTTGTCATATTTCTGGGCTAACAGCAACATCACACGAGAAACTCTTGGAATCAAGAAGGTAGAATTAATAATTTTTCAAATTGAGAGGTAGTGTTTCTTTTGCATGCAGTCCTTCATCACACTGTTCTTGTTTCTCGTGATGTTCATAACATAGGGAACTGTGGGTGAGTGGGTGAGGTGCGATGAAGATGGACTACTACCTTATTCTTCGGACCTGGGGAGCATTATTAAGTACCATCGTAATCTTACATCTAGAGGTTATCGTGTCCTGGTATACAGGTAACTAAGGTCCTTCGTATGTTCTATCACAACTGATATATACGGGATGTTTCTATACATGCATGTGCACGTATAAAAGAAAGCTATTTGAATTGATCACTAGTATTTCAGTAGCTATTTATCAATTAGGAACTTTGTGACATCTTTTTATTTAGTTATCAGCACTCAATGATCAATTACCAATTATTTTTCATAGTGTTTCCATCTTCCACACAGTGAGATATTACTGTCGGAGTTTAAATTACATAATTGAATCTTAGCCTAAATTGATCTTTACTGACCTGCTTGTGAAGCCATGGATGTTGATTTCACTGCTTCTTCCTTTGGTTCTTCTTTTCTTCTTTCTCTCTCTTCTTTTTCTTTCGGTGTAGGGGAAGCAGATGCGCCGGTTTGATAAGCACTTAGTCATTGGTGCATTGCTAGATGCCGTCGGCCTTCAGGTCTCCACCGGCACTGCCCAAGGACTACCTCACGAACCCTATCCAATACGTGGATTGATCTGGCAAGTTTAGGGTTTTAGCACAAAGAATACGACGTACCTTCTCCTCTGCGATTTTCTTCTTGAATAGGTTGCACTGGTGGGGCTCGGGGTTTATCTGGTCAGCGTCTAAATAGCCTAGGACTTCAAGCTTACCAGACCTTTTATATATGAGCATGTAATGCTTAGTTCCTTGCAAATAACGTATGATTTTTTTTACTGCCTTTCAGTGGTCCATGCCTAGATTAGACAAAAATCTGCTAAGCATCCCGGTAACAATGCCAAATCTGGTTGTGTACAGACTTACGCATACATCAAGCTTCCAACAGTTGAAGCATATGGTACCGTTTCATCTCATTTATTTCTAACTTATTTCTCAAGCTATGGAATGACCTAAATTTATCGCCTTTCATTATTGGAGCAGGTGATGTAGAGTATTTACTTATGTTATATCTTTCCAATACTCTGGCAATATGAGCTTTCTGAGATAATCCTAGCATTCCTTTGGACCTATCTCGATGGATTTCGATGCCCAAGATATAACATGCCTCACCGAGATCTTTCATATCAAAATTTGATGGCAGAAATTGCTTAGTTTCTTGCAGCAAGTTCTTATCATTGCTAGCTAGTAGAATGAATTTCCTACCTTTATTCTTCATATAAATGCAATTGTCCATCTCATTCTCGTTAAATCCGAATCTCTTAATTATTTCATCGAATTTAAGGTCTATTGTCTAGACGCTTGTTTGAGCCCATAGATGGATTTCTTGAGTTTGCATGCTAAATGATCTTTTCCTTTCACAACAAAACCTTTCGATTGTGCCATGTAAATATTTTCATTGAAGTCACCATTTAGAAATGTTGATTTCACATCCATCTGATGGAGCTCAAGTCATAGTGAGCCACTAACGACATGCCAATTCTAAACAAGTTTTTCTTAGAGAATAGAAAAGGTATCATTATAATCAATTCCTTCTCTTTGTAAAAAACCTTTGGCTACAAGCCTTGCTTTGAATCGTTCAATATTCCCTTTAGAGTCTAGCTTAGTTTTGTAGACCTATTTACTACATATTGTTTTGACCCCTTTAGAAACTTCTACTAGATCCCAGACTTTATTTTGGCTTATTGATTTTAGCTCATCTTTCATAGCTTGAAGCTACTTGGATGTGTGCTTACTGGTTATAGCTTCATAGAATGAGACGAGATTGTCTACCTTCCCCATATCTTCACTCATATAAACTCCATAATAGTCGGAGATGGCAGATCTCTCCCATTGTGATCTTCTTAATTGTTGAGCTTCATTATTAACCACATGCGGTTGAGGATTTTCTTGTGGAATTTCTTCCTCATTCCATGTCATAGGAGTTCGTTGAGGCTCATTATTTTCAACAGTTTCTTCAACAGAAGGTGTAGTGCCAGAGGGTCCAGAATCACCCGTTAACAGTACTACGTTCTGTGGCACAGTTTGAATGTTGGGAATATTAGTCTCGGATTTCCGAAAATGGAACATTAGCCTGGATTTCCTCAAGGTTAACTTCCCTTTCCTGTGAGCTCCTCTATTCATTATTTTCTAAGAATTATTTTCTAAGAAAACAGCATGTCTAGTCTCCATAAATTTAGAGATACGGTATGGGCAATAAGATCGGTATCCTTTAGATCTTTCTGGATATCCAATGGGCAGCTCATAGTCTTAGAATCCAACTTCTTCAGTTGTAGATTAAATATTCTGGCTTTCGCACGACAGTCCCACACTTGTAAATAATTTAGTGTCGGTTTTCTTCCGGTCCATAAATCATAAGGAGTTTTAGGCACCGACTTACTTGGAATTCTGTTTATTATGTGGGTAGCTGTTTTTAGTGCTTCAATTCACAACTTATTTCACAGAGTGGAGTGACTTAGCATGCTCCGTACCATATTTATTCATGAGTGTACAGTTACGTTGTTTTGCTACTCCGTTTTGTGCGGTTCTCCAGGCATAAAATATTGGGCAATAATCCTATGTTGCTGGAGATATTGGGCAAACTGACTAGGAATTTGCCCAAATGGAGCATGTTTCCCATAGTATTCACCACCACGATCTAACCTCACTATTTTAATTTTAGCGTTGTGCTGATTTTCCACTTTAGCCTTAAATATCTTAAATTATCGCAAGATTCATAACGGTCGTTAATGGGATAAACATAGCCGTAATGGGAATAATCATCCGTGAATGTAATGAACGAGTCAAAACCATCCACGGATATCACCGGAAACGGTCCACAGATATCAGTGTGAATTATTTCTAAGAGACCTAAGCTCCTAGTGGCTCCTTTCTTAATAAAGTTAGCGAATTTTCCCTTTATATAGTCTAAGCAATAGTACACGTCAGAAAAATCTAAGGGGGGGGAGTATTTCTTCTTTGCCTAAACGACAATGCCATAATTTTGACCTCCACAATGGTGATAGGTGACTTCCTGCGGCGTCGGTTGGCACTACTGCAGGAGCGGTCTTGCCAGGCATGGCTCTATACCGACAACCGCGGCGCGACCCGGATGCACGTGGGTGCAAGCCACAACTGTGGACGGGCGGAGCTGATGGTGATGCTGAGAGTGGTTATTGGCACCAGCGATATTGTCGCCAGCAAGTTGCCTAGGGAGGGCCTAGCGCTCTGCAACGACCGAGGGAGAGTGGCACTGCAAGTGACCCTCCCGAAGTAAAACGCCAAAGGCATCCAGGAGTGCGCGTCCAGGATGGCTCCTGGGCTGGTACGAATTCCGGGGGACGACGGCGACAGGGTTCGCCCTGACGGCGGAGCCACTCGGGCCCCGAGGGCTGGCGCTACAAGAGGCACTATCGACCCCTAGGACTCAAGGAGGGCAAGCAAACGCCTTCAGAGCTCGAGCCCCCCGAAGTCGTAGAAACCTCGGCCACCCCCATTACCGCCTCGAGCCGCCACGCCGCAATGCATGGCGCATGAAGCCAAGGCCAGCGGGTCGAGCCAGCTGCAAGATGACAGGGCCTCCCAAGGCTTGGGACCAGGGGTACGAGAGACTGGCCCCGATGCGTCGGGGGAGGGAGGCCCCCGCAGCCCCCAGACAAAGATCAAGAAGACGACGCCGAGCTTGCCATGGGGCTTCGCCAGACCAAAAGGCGTAGGTAAAACCCCTGTGATCCGTCTTTTTGTGTGACTTCATGCTCGTCTCCTCTTCTCCGGATTCTTACTGGTTCTTCCTCGCCCCCCCCCCCCCCCCATTTTACTCCGTGTGCCCCAGGCAACCCAAGGAGACAGGTCCTACTCAGAACCCGAGTTCCCTCGAGGTTGGAGAGATGGAGAAGGCGGTGGCGGTACCACCGGAAGCCAACCTACCCAACCACGAGGAGGCAGCCCCCGGGTCCCCACCATTGCCAGGGGGGATGGCCAAGCAGGAGGGTGATATAGTGGGCTTGGTCGTCGAATCGACACGTCCCTGACCTCTCCGCATCAACAGCGCGAGCGTGAATCACGGCTCGGGGCCCCAAGGTGGGAAGCCCCGAGCGTCCTTCCCGGAGTCGCTGGGTCGCGCCCGGGATCTAGTGGAGGAGCTCTGGGAGACCGCCCTTGCTGGGTGGGTGGAGCTCGTCGAGAGACGCTCTGAGCTAGCCGCAAACGAGGCCCGCCTTAAGAAGAGGCACCAACAACTGGAGGCGCTTGTTTGTGTTGCCAAGGAGGTTTATGATCGTGACATGGCCGAGGTGGAGCGATCTCGCTCCACCTTGGACGCGGAGCACGTTGAGGCCGTCCCCGCGAGGGAGGAAGCCACGAAGGCCTTGAAGAAACTCCAGGAGCAATAGGAGGCCTTCGCCGTCCTCGAGGCATAGGCCAACGCGCGCATCCAGAAAGCAGAGGAGAGCGAGTCGAGGCTCGAGCTCCGCGAGGAGGCGGTGACCAAACGGCAGGAGGCCGCCAAACGACGCGAGGGGTTCCTCCGTGCAGCCGAAGCCAGCGCACAGCCTGGTGAGGTAGTTCTTCGACGGGGACCCTGCTGGACGGAGCAGTTACCAGGGAGCGCTACGTCGCATCGCGGGGTGTGGGCAACCAGCGCGGGGTACGCCTCGTTCCCATTCCATGGCCTTCCCACCGGCGAACTGCGTGCATGGGACGACGACAACGAGGGCGTTGGACGGAGCAAGTCTGGCAATAGCCTGTACGATGCCATAGAGGCGTCGTGCCTTAGACTGTAGCTAGGGCTGCTGCATCAAGCTTGTTATACGCATAAACGATTGTGTGCTTCTGCGCCTTCTCCGTACTTGAGATTTCTGCGAGAAACTCGACTTGTCTTTGCCAGCTAGCTGACTTTGTTTGGTGGGAACCGAAATAGCATAGCTCTTATACTTGCTCGTGGCTGAGCAAGGTTTGTTGTTGTAGTCTTTCTCTTAGTCCCTGGGATAGGACCGCGCCTGCTCGGGGAGCCAAGCGGCAGCCACGAGCAAGCTCCGTTGACTTAGCTTCTTTTCTAGCTCCCGGGTGAGGACCGTACTTCACTCGAGAGGGCTAAGCAGCAGCCCCCGAGCATACGACTGTGTTCGCCTGAAGGGCGAGCCCTCGAGCGCACAGCCCCTCGCGCCCCGAGGCCTTGAGACGGTTGAAGACGTCCGTGGCCCCAACCCATCGTCGCCCCAACTCGGATAGGAGCATGGCAACTTGGGAGCCACCGGACTTGGCACGCAGCAGTGTGATCCTGCACAACATCAAGTGTAGACATCCTCTCGCGTTGTCCGCATGCACGCTACCGGCAAGCACTCATCACTTTACCCGCCACCCCTTGGGTTACAGATCTTAGCAATGCAAGAGGGTGCCTGAGTAGCTTGCAGCGCCCAAGCCTTCGCGATGCTTGGGGTGGAGCTGGTCAGGCTAAATATCGCTGCCCGTCGCTGAGGTCGGGACCTCGGGATTTCAACGCTGCTCGGGCGTGGTCCACCAGGCCGAACACCGCGCTCGACACTAAGGGGCAAACTTCCCCAGCTACCCAAATGACTTGCGATCGTCGCCGTTTGTGTTTGGGAAGTGAGTGAGAACGGCCTCGCGTGATAAGACGTCCTTGTGAGCAGGTAAACGAGAAAAGACTCCCGAAATAGAGAGCTTAACACAAAAAAGCAGAGGAATGTGAGGACCTTTGCCTTGTTCGACTACTGAGCATGTGGGTGCCAAAGTGATCTAACCACCGAGCCCGCGTGCGGGCGAGCAAATGCCGATGTCATAGCTGTTCCTTTGCCCCAGGGCCGGCGTCACGCGTGCTTAGAGGACAGGTCCTCGAGCGTACGTGACATGCACGAGACCCTGTATGTGAACAAAAGCAGTGGTCCACCCGCGAGGGTTATAGATAGGCATGCTACCGATAAGCACTCTTCACTTTACCCGCCTCCTCTTCGGCTACGGACCTTAGCAATGTGGGGGAGTGACTGGGTGGCTCGTAGTGCCCAAGCCTTCACGGTACTCAGGGTGTAGTTGGCCAGGTCAAACACCACTGCCCATCGCCGAAGTTGGGACCTCGGAACTTCGACCATGCTCGGGGCGCAGTCCATCGGGCCGAGCACCGTGCCCGGCACTGAGGGGCGAGCAACCACGGTTACCCAAGCAACGTGCACCGGTCGTCACCTATTTGCACTTGGGAAGCGAGCGAGAGTGGCCTCATGTGATGGGATGTTCTCGCGGGCAGATAAGTGGGAAAAAGACCCTAAAAATATTGAAAAAGAGGTAGCTATGGCTAGCAAGAAAAAGCACAAACCGCATGTATTGAAGTAATGTACAGAGTGGTAGCCCCTGGCCAACCTGGGTAGAATGAGCCCAGGTTGGCCTGAGCACAACCCCTTACTTACATGGCTTATCAAGGATAGATGGGATCAAATAAGGCTAAGATAGCTCTGGTACCACAATGTTGGAGTTTAAATTACATAATTGAATCTTAGCCTAACATTGATCACCTTTGCTAATGTGGAATTGATCTTTACTGACCTGCTTGTAAATCCATGGATGTTGATTTCACTGGTTCTTCCTTTGGTTCTTTTCTTCTTTCTTTCTCTTCCTTTTCTTTCGGTGTAGGGGAAGCAGATGCGCCGGCTTGATCCACACTTAAGTCGCCAATGCACTGCTAGATGTCGTCAGCCTCTGGGTCTCCACTAGGTCTCCACTAGCACTGCCCAAGGATTACATAACGAACCCCTTCCAGTGCGTGGATTGATCGGGCATGTTTAGGCTTTTAGCACGGAGAATGCGGCATCCCTTCTCCTCTGCGATTTTCTTCTTAAATAGGTTGCACTAGTGGGGCTCAGGGGTTTATCTAGTTAGGATTCTAAATTTGTTTCTAACCGATCACAGAGAACGAATTTATCTTTTATTTGTTTCTTGTTAGGAGAATTAATGATGGTGCTTTATCCCTTCCTAAACGACGGCAGTGCCGATAAAATCAACCAACAATTACTAGCAGATTACCAGCGGTTCATGGCATGATTAGCCAAATCTCATATGGTTGCATTATTATGGAACAGTTAAGATCTGTTGATCTCAGGTGGTTCATGAGATTAGGGGTTGGACTTTTTGTAGTATAGTGACTTATGGTTGTTTCTTTTGGCTTTTCTACTAATTATTTCTCTTGCATATACAGTGGCGACCATGATTCTATAGTTCCCTTCCTGGGTACACAGGCCTGGGTGAGATCACTCAACTATCCAATTGTGGATTACTGGAGAGCCTGGCATATCGATGGCCAGTCCGCTGGGTGAGAATTTATAGCTTGATCAATAGTTAGTTCCTGTAACAGAAGGCATACTAAATAATTATCCGAGTATGCAATCTTTTGTTGCATAATTACATTTTCATTTTTGATATAATTGATTTGCAGATTCACCATAACATATGCAAATGACTTGACCTTCGCTACTGTAAAGGTAACAACGTACTAACTGCAAGTTACCCCTCTCTCTCTCTCTCTCAAAACTGAGAAAAATAAAATGTATTTTTCTGATAACGGAAACACTGCAAGTAAGAAAAAAAAGTGCACGATGGGTATTTGATGCTTTTATGGTGGGCTCTACTGCTCCAGTTATTTCCAGTGTGAGACGTTGAAGCTTCAAAAAAAAAAACAGAGGAACTTTAGTTGAGCTGGCAAGGAAAATTAGACAATTTACTGATCTCTCGGATCTTCTGGTAGAAAACTGAATTGACACACGGAATTGTCTTAGTGTGTCGCTGTTACTGGACAACCGAATGTTGTGACATAACTCGCAAGAATACAAGGTTATGCATTATGCAATTGCAAATAACACGGTATATATTGCTCAATGTAACCCAGGGTGGTGGACACACTTCACCAGAGTACCAGCCGGAGAGATGTCTTGCAATGTTTGGGCGTTGGATTTCCGAGAAATCACTTTGATGATTAATTGTGTATATCAGTAAACATGCTGCTTTGCTTGCTATCTAATGAAGATACATTTCCTGCCCTGTTCACTGGGCAAGAAGGTAGGGCACAATATGGTCAGAAAGCACACGGCTGTATATGCCAGAGAAGACCAGAACATGTTCTGGATGGCACTAAAGTGAATATGAAAGGATTCAAATAAACCTGAGATCTCTCTGTGGAATAAATATGAACTATGTCCTCTCGATATTTTTAAACGAATGTTGCCCCGTTCTGTTTTCACCTCTAGCTTAACATGCAAACCTGAAGCATTTCAAAACTAAGGGCGCTCTTAAAGCATTTACGATGTAAAATAACACACACTGCCTGCATAAAGTTGCTTCGTTCTGTTTTCATCTCTAGCTCAACATGCAACCTGGAGCATTTCAATGGGTGTTGTAACTAAGGGCTCCCTTAGAGCATTTACGATGTAAAATAAAATTATGGTGTAGTCTCGGGAGAAAGCGTGCGTCATATATATTGGCTAAAGCCATCATGAGGACACCCTGCTTGCACAATAAACCTCCTTGGGCAATGGCTCCGCGTGCCAGACTACTTTCATGCCTTTGTCATGGCACATGCACACCCTCATCAGACTGATCTCCAGAAATTAGAAGGAGGGGAGCTAAATTGGGTTAAGAACACAAAATCCCCAAAATTTACCCTTCTTCCAAAACCCTAGTTTTATTTTTTTCCCCAAATTTAAGAACCTAACATTGAAATCCTCCAAATCCCGATCCCAAAAACCCCAAATTAAGGCAAACCCTAATGATTGGGACTAAGTACTTACATGTTTCGTAGCCTCATGCTCGCCGGTGCTCGCCGTGCGTGTCATCACTCCTCGCCCGCGCGCGAGTCTTCGCGCGTCCACACCGTCCTCGTGCGATCTGGTGCACGGCCTGAGCTCCGCCGCCGCCTCGGACCAACCCCGTGCCTACTTCAGTTGGCCACGCAAGGTCAGGGCTCCCCCAACGCCCGCCATGCGCCGCGTTGTGGAGGAGAACCGAGGTGGGGACGGCATGGTGTGCGACATCAGATCGTCGTGCGCCATGGCCGCCGCTACCAGTTCGCTCGGTGCCGGCGTCGCCGCGTTTCTCTCGTGAGGAAGTTGGGAGGAGAAGGGGAAAAAGAAATTAGGGTTAGGGTTTTGGATCTCGACATGTTTTGTTCCAGATGCGACGATTTCAGGTCGCTGGATCAGATCTCGACAAACGTCATTGCCTCTCGCACTGTGCTGATCGAATTCCGCTTAATCTTGGCCGTCGATTAAGATCCAACGACGGTCGGGTCTGGGCCGCGGGCAGGGTTGAGCCGCGCGTGCCCAACGTCGCCAGGCCATGTGCATCAGGACCGCGCACAGTAACGGGCCGGCTGCGCACTAATGGGCCGCCAAGCCGAATTCCTTATTTCTTTTAATTATCTCCCATAACTGTTTTTTAATTTACACACTGAGTTTAATTCCTTTTGAGCCATTTCTTGATGCTATAAAATTTGATAATTTATGTTTCTGCATAAGTATTAATTTCCAACTAAATGGAAACAACGAGAAGTTTAGTTGAAATATTTTATTTTATTTTCCTCTGTCATTTCAACCCAACAGAGTTATGATTTAGGATATTATTAATGACAATTAAGCTTTACTTCATTTTAGCTCAACGGTATTATGAAGTAGAATATTTAAGTTTGTGTGCATGATTAACCAGACCAACGTAGGGTTAATTGTGCACATCTTGCTGTTGTTTACTAATGTTTGTTGTTAATTTCAGCTGTGAATGATTTAGTTCCTCAAATAAACAGCATTGAGCAACTAATCGGCACCAATCAGGAATGGAAGAAGAGGGTGAACATTACTCCTGGGCCGCTTGATTATGATGCTGCCATACGCGAGGAAGCCTCCATTCCACCTCCCGCTAATGTCACTAATGTAGTTATGAAGGCTTATGAGGAGAAGGCGGAAAAATGGGAGAAGGCAAATCGCATGAGCTTGATGGTTATTAAGAACTCCATATCCCTAGGCATTAGAGGCGGCATTTTTGATGCCGAGACCGTCAAGGCGTATATGGCTAATGTTGAGCAGAACTTCAAAAGCTCTTCTAAGACTTATGTTAGTGTTCTTATTATGAGGATGCTCACCTCTCTCTACGACGGGAAGAGGAGTGTGAGAGAACACGTTATGTCTATGACCAATATGGCAGCACAACTAAAGAGCATGGACATGGCTATCTCCGATGGTTTTCTGGTCCATTTCATCATGAGTTCCTTGCCACCGAACTACAGTCCATTCACGATAAATTACAATACTCAGAAGGATAAGTGGTCCATTGCCGAGCTCATCTCTCACTCTGTGGATGAGGAGGAGCGTCAGAAGGCAGAGAGGCAGAAGGAACAGGCTTATCTCGCTGAGATTGATAAAGGGAAGAGGAAAGCTAATGAGATCTGTGTAGGTGAAGCCAGCAAAAAGCCTAAGATTTCCGCTAGCAAGCCTAAGCCTAAGGGGAAGAATAAGCCATCCCCAGTTGCTGCATCTGGATCTGGTGCGTCTACATCCAGTACCGTGATATGCAGGTTTTGCAAAAAATCTGGCTATATGCAGAAAAATTGTAAAGGCTTTAAGAAGTGGCTTGCTAAGCATGGTAACGTTATTATTGACATTATTTCTTATGTTGATGATGCACTCCATGTGAATTATACCTCGAGCTCTTGGTGGATTGACTCAGGTGCAACTGTGGACGTCACCAATTCATTTCAGAAATTGCGTTCCGTAAGGACTATCACAAGGGGGAGCGAAGTCTTAGAGTGGTGGATGACAATGAACTTCATGTTGAGACCATTGGAGATCATCCCTTAGTTCTAGCAGGAGACTTCAATTTATTATTACATGATGTTGCATCTGTGAAAAGAAACCTTATTTCAGTTGCCTGTTTAAGTGAATGTGGTTTTAGAGTTGATTTTGGAGACATTGAATGTTTCATTAAATTTAATAATGAGGTTGTGGGCCTTGCCTTTAAGTAAGGCAAACTTTATTTGCTCTCCCTCGATGAATCTGCAATGAGTTTATGTGATGTTTCTTATAATATTATAGTTAATGAGACCTCATCCAAACTATGGCACTGTCACTTAGGCCATATTTCGAAGGGAAGGATGGAGAGTCCCATAAAGGATGAGATACTTCAACCATTAGATTTCACCGAGGAAAATCCCTGCTTAGATTGTATAAAGGCAAATTCACTAGACAATAAAGAAATGAGCCACTAGAGTAACAGGTGTACTTGAGTTATCCATCCGGATATTTGTAGACCCTTCCCAGTGACGTCGGTAGACGGTTTTGACTCCTTCATTACGTTTACTGATTACTTTTCCCATTATGGCTATATTTTCCCCATCAATGACCAGTCTAAAGCGCTAGAAAAGTTTAAAATTTTTAAGGCCCAGGTGGAAAATCGGGATAATGCTAAAATTAAAGTGGTCGCTCAGACGAGGAGGAGAATTCTATGGGAATTGCTCCATACGGGCAAATCCGAAGCCATTTACCATTCTAAGGAAAATGGTATAATTGCCCAATATTCTATACCTGGTGAATCACAACAGAACGAAATTGTTGAGCGTCGTAATCGCACTCTAATGGACGTGATGCGTAGCATGCTTAGTCATTCTAATCTGTCTGTGAAATTGTGGACGGAGGCATTAAAAACAGCCACTCATATATTAAATCGGGTGCCCACTAAAGTCCGTGTTAAGACACCTTATGAATTATGAACTGATAGAAAACCGATAATAAATTATTTAAGAGTATGGGGTTGTGCTGCTAAAGCCAAGCCTTTTAATCCACATCTAAGGAAATTATACCCTAAAACTGTGAGCTGTCATTTTATTGGATAAACAGAAAGATCTAAGGGACACCGTTTTTATTGCCCAGACCGTGTCAATAATTCATTGAGACAGACACGCTGTCTTCTTAGAGAATGATCAAATCAGTGGACTCACAGACAGACAGTTGGACCCTCGAGGAAATCCATGTCACAATACGATTAACCAGAGAAAAATTTGCCTGTATCTCAGATAGTGCATAGGTATCTCTCTTCTACTGAGTCTGCTTGCAGTTGAGGATATTAATGAACTGTAGCACAAATGACGTACAAAATAAGTGCAAATTTCTCACCTACTGAATCCAATGAACAATTAAGAAGATCACAGCGAGAGAGGAGATCTGCTTTTCCTATGACTACGAGGTTTTTATTGGAGAAGACGTTGGGAAGCAGCTGATCCATTTCATTAGGAAGCCATTGTTAGTGGAGAATTCATCCAAGTGGTTTGACGGCCATGGAAGATGAACTAAAGTCTATGGGTAAATTCTGAAGGAGTCAAATATAGGTCGTAAATGGGTCTACAAAACTAAGTATGACTCCAAAGGAAATATCGAATGATTCAAGGCGAGGCTCATAGCTAAGGGTTTTTTGCAGAGAGAGGGAATAGACTATAATGAGACATTTTCCCCTGTCTCTAAGAAAGACTCATTCAAATTATCATAGCATTGGTAGCATCATTATGATTTAGAGTTACATGAGATGGATGTCAAGAGTGCGTTTATTAATGGTGACTTGCATGAGTAAGTTTTCATAGTGCAACTGGAAGGTTTTGTCATGGAAGGCAAGGAATATATGGGATACAGACTTAAAAAATCTATTTACGGTCTAAAGCAAGCGTCTAGACAATGGTACCTTAAATTCGATGACATAATTAAGAATTTTGGATTTAAGGATAATGGAATGGATAATTGTATTTATATGAAGTATAAGGGTGGTAAGTTTATAATCTTAGTACTCTATGTAGACGATATTTTATTAGCAAGCAATGATAAACATTTTGCTACATGAGACTAAGGCATTCTTGTAGTTAGTTTGACATAAGATCTTAGTGAGGCCCTTACGTTTGGGCATTGAGATACAACGAGATAGGTTTAGAGGAGTATTAGGATTATCTCAGAGGTCATACATTGACAAAGTACTTAAGAGATATAACATGAGTAAGTGCTCTGTCACGCTTGCTCCGATTATTGTTAAGGGCAATAAGTTTGGTTTATTCCAAAGCCATGGAGATCATTAGAAAGGACAGATGAAGACGATTCTATATGCTTCAGCTGTCGGAACGCTTAATATATGCGAAGTCTTGCACGCGACAGACTTGGCTTTTGTTACGCAGAATGCTTAGGCGGGTAAGTCAATCAGGTCTAGACCATGGAAGGTTGTTAAGAAAGTCTTGCGCTATTGCAAGGCACTTAAAGCACTACATCTCTAACTTATAGAAAGTCTATAACCTTGAGATGTTGGTTATTCAGACGCTGACTTTGTGGGGTGTATAGACATTAGAAATAAACATCAGGTATGTCTTCACTCTCGTAGGAGGAGCATCTCATGGAAAAGCTCCAAAACAATCTCTCACTGTAGCGTCAACGATGCAGTCTGAGTTTATAGCATGCTATGAGGCAACCGGACAGGCCATATGGCTTAAAGGCTTTATTCTAGGTCTAAGAGTGGTTGACAGCATTTCTAAACCACTCACTATATACTGTGATAATAAGGCCACAGTATTCTACTCGAGTGACAACAAGTCAAGTGGTGCTGCCAAACACATTGACATAAAGTATTTTGTTGTGAAAGATAGAATCTAGGATCAAACAATTAAGATTGAGCACATAAACACTAAGTACTGCTCCGTGGATCACTAATTAAAGGACTACCACCCAATTATTTAATGAGCATATTGCCGGCATGGGATTAGTAGGTAGCCTAAATGTGATTCTGGAATAGGGGCATAAGAATCAATCAACACTCTATAAGAGTAAGTTGATTCCTATCGAGATATTGTGGTGGCTATAGGTACTATTGTTGTAGTGGCATTTATTGACCGCTATGACACATTACTTTGGTTCACCATTTCACTTAGACTGGACTCGTTAGCCTTAAGATCAAGTGGGAGAATGTTGGTTGATCTCCTGGCAACAAGCCAGGGAGAAGCACTGTGGGCTCGGCCCACCCATACCCACGCGCGATTAATGAACGTGGAATGAGTTCCACGCATGCACAACAATCAGTAGCGCACCATTTTTCTCTCTAACGGACTCACCCCCAATCTCCTATAGCACAATACTTATAGGGAGCCTCGGCCTATGCGTGGGTGACAATCTACGTACGCCTAAGCTACTTCCGAAACCCTAACCAATCATCATGAACACTGGAAGGAGACCGAAGCGCAACCTCCTCCCCTATTGTTGGTCAGTGCAGGTGGCGGCTGAAGGTGACGCATCCACACGGCGACGGCGGGTTCTCGGCGACTAGCGACCTCATTGGCGATCCTTCCTACCACGGGCAGTGATTGGCTTCAACCTCGACCGGGTCAGTAATTCACACTCAATTCTGCATAAATTAAGCGATCATGTGTAGGCTAAGGCAAGATTAAGTACAAGTCCTAATAGCCTTCTCTCTGACGACTCCTCTCCCAGTGTGGCAATGCCTGCGCCTCTCAGTGCCTCGTAATAGAGGTCCTTGATTTGATGGATGCACGATGCAAGATAATGGCCATAGGAGCAGTGATGCTTCTCCATCTCCAAGGCGACTACCATGGGGAGCGGGCGGCGCTTTCATGCCGTGGCAATGACCATGGGGGCACGGACTGTGCTTTTCGATGCTGTTAGAAAACGACACCAATAAAAGCACCGATAACCAAACGCGAAGATACGTAGATCCAAATGTGATGATCGACATCGATGCACGATATTTGGTACGAAGTTCATCTGTAATCTACATCTCTAGGGTACTGATTATAGACACTCCTCCTAGTCCAGTATAATTGCAGCGTATTAGGGTATCCACAACCATTGACTGGTACGCCTTCAGCCTAGTCGTTCCCTCACTTTTGCTAAGCCGCTATGCGGTTACATCAGGTATGCATCTCTATTTAAGAGAGAGCCTAGGATAAAAGTCCGACTATACTACTATTCTAACACCTATTACAACTTCAAGTTCTATTTGCAACTGACTCTGTAAACATATTCGACATAAACTCTAACAAACTCCACCTTGACGAATATGCCATGCCAACTTGAATTTGCTCCATGTGCGAACTTCCGTGTACTTGGACTTGAGTTGTTTCCTTCGCCACTCATGCCGAGCCGCCGGATGAGCCTGCACCCGGCTCGCCGTCATCAGGAATCGTCATGACACTTACAGGAACGGTCCACCTTCCTCTCTTTGCCCTTTGATGTCCCCGTCTTGTTGTCATGCTTTGCCTTGACCAGCAAATCTTCACCCCTAAGAAACCCCCGTTGCATTATTCAACTTTGATCTTCTCAAATCCCGCACAAGCAACGCCAAAATTATCTCTTCAGTCTTGATGGTATCCTTACCGTACATCAAAGTAGTCACTACATATTCATAAGACGGTAGAAGTGAGCTTAGAAGAATTATGGTTTTGTCTTTATCCTCTAGTTTCACACCTAACTTACTTAGATCTGTGACCAACTGATTGAAGACGTCAACATGCCCCTAAGATCTGACTACTCTTGCATCTGCAAACCATATAACTGTTGTTTGAGATACAACTTACTTGTCAAAGACTTGGACATATATTGGGTTGTCGATTTATCTCAAATTTTCTTCGGTGAATTTTCTTACATGACATGGTACATGAACAAATCCGAGAGACACAATCGAACAGCTGCCTGCGCCTTGATTTTTCTCCTACTTATCATCATCCGTTTTCATCGGTTTCGTCTCCTAAGAGCCTTGGATATTCCCCGTTGCGATAACAAATTCTTTAATTTTTCCCTGGTTAATAACAAAGCTTCCAAGCGGTTCAACAGAAATATGTTCATGAACAGTAACCATACCATGAACAGTATTTCGCATAAAGTAGACGGCCCAAACAGTGAAAACTAACCTGTCCCAAAGCACACCAGCTCAGTGTCCCTCTTTATTTTTTCTTTTTCTTTGCCGGTCAAAAAAGGAGGTCAACAGCCAACACTGCCCACGATATGGGAACCCAATATGGCGGCCTGTCCGCATGCTCTTCTTCCTTGAGCATCATTGACGCCATCCAAGAGCAGCCGCTAGTCACCGCCTGGATCTCGTCCATGTGCCGCTCCCAGCAGCATAGCTGAAAGGATTGTTTGAGGCCCATAGAGGGTGAATAGGCGATTTAAACTTTAATGAAATGTGGTAGCGTAAAGCACGTCAGATATTCTAGTCTTATATTGGATATTCTGATCCTATCGGAAGTTCTGATATGACTATTGGAATTTCTGATAGAAGATATGCAACTCGTGTGCAAACTAAGCAAGAGTATAACTAGTATAGAGATATAAGAAATAGAGAGATATCACCGAGGATCACAAGCCGATGTATTTCCCTAAGTTCGAATTCTTGAGGGGATTCTACTCTCTGTTGAGGAGCTCACAAATAGCCAGGTCTTCGCTATCCCTTTCCTCTTGAGGTTGCACAAATGCACTACTCTTCCACTAGTGGTATCTCTTTTCTTACGGGAGCGAGATCCGGCCTTTACAAACTTCTCTAGGCATACCAGAATCGAATCGGTGGCTCAAGTATGACACCTAACCATCTAGGAGTATTCAAACTCCAAGAGTAATAAATAAAACAAGAACTCCTTGGGATTGAAAGCTAGTGCTCAAGAAATGAACAAGAATGCACCAAGCACAAGAGATTTCCCAAATCCAATCCACTCATACAAAGTCAAATCACGAAGATCTAGAAAGGGAGAGGATGGAAAGCAAAGCTCAAATTTAACATCATAAAGCTCAAAGTCTAGGGCACAAAATTTACAATGTGTCCAACAACCCTAGCTTTGAGGTGGGAAAAGGTTTAAATACCTCCTCTCTAAATCTGCCCGTTGGAGGCAAAGATTTCTCATTTTGGACATTCCGATACATTATCGGAATTTCCAACCAATTAAAACTAACAACTCCAACTTGCAAAAGAAGACACTCTAGATTTGGAAAATAACACACATCGGTTATTCCGATGCCACATCGGAAACTCTAATAATTTTAGCTTGCCCAAACCGAGAGTTCATTTTTGCAAGATTTCAGAAATTCCGATCGATTGGAATTTCCGATATTACGATTAGATATTCTGATAGTTCCAATGAAACCAAACCGAGGGCAAAGACTTCTGGAATTATGGATATTTTGACACATCAGAATTTCTGATCCGACGATCAGAATATCCGATGTTTTCCTCAAAGTCAAACTGAGATTCAAAACTTTGCTGAAAACAGATTTTTTTTGACTGATCGGAATTTCCGACATTAACGTCGGAATTTCCAACCAGTAAAGTTTTTAGGGAAAACTTAGAAAGCAAGTCACACTTTGAAATAAGTATTGAGCACCAATTTTTAACCTTAGGTTTCAAAGCAGCATCTACTTTATAGTACGGCTTTTCCTATCACACAAGGAAAAAAACTTTGATTGCCACGTAGGAATAGCGACATACACAAATCTTTCTCCTAGAAGCTGCCATGAACCATTCATGGCATTCAAAAGGGGGACTAATCATCAACACATGTTCTCAGCAAACAACATTAGTCCTTTCTAACCAGTTGTCACTAATCACCAAAATAGTTAGTCCTATATGCACTTTCAACAGTGAGCTCCGCCTTGAGCTCCCTCTCAATCGCCTCCTTCCAGAAGCAGTCGAGCCGCCATTCCTCGTCGAGAAGCCACTAGCCGCCACCTCCACAGAGATAACCATGTTGATAGCCGAATTTGACATAAAGTTTAATCGTTATTCGGTTATTAATCACCAATTAGCCGAATGGAAAGTATTAGCTTATTATTGATTTGGTTGGTAGCTGATAATAATTTCGGTATTGATTAAATAGATGAAGCTATTAGAACACTGACTGGCCGAAGCTAATCAAGGTTATGCACATATTTTATAAGGTCACATGAATAGACATATGCATGGTATCAGGAGTTTGCATGCAGAATGCAGGTGGTTGGGTTTTTCTATAAAGGATCGGAGTAGAAGACAAAGCCATGATATGATATTGGTTGTAGAAATCCTAGATTCTTATAGCAGGTGTATGGCATCTACCCTATAATATACTAACTCGTTTAATTTTTAACTCATAACTCACTCATCTACGTCCAACACTTTGTATTATCTGCGTTGAATCCAACAGCCAAGGTCTCCTTCACCTCCCCTCGCGTAGATGCCCCCCCAACCCCCGATTCCCCTCCCCAAATCCACGTGGCCACGCTCCCTCGCTGCTTCTCTCTCCCCCTCAACCCTCGTCCTCTTTTTCGAGGCGCAACCGATCCCTCACCGCTAGGTCGCCGTCGCGCCTCCTCGTTGTATACGAACACCACACATCCTCTTTGTTCCCTCTGCCAACGCCTCCGGCCGATCCCCCGTGCCTCCCCCGATTCCTCGATCTTGATCTGCAGTTCACCGTCGTTGGCGTCCCCAGACTAGATCAGGGGACAACAGCGAGGGGTTCGAGTCATCCTGATCGGAGCAGAGCCATAGCCGCTGGCGCCCCTACCTGGTGTGCTGCGGCGGTTGCCACCCGAACCCCCTACGCTGCTAGCGTCCCAAGTCCGGATCAGGGGCCACCCTCACACTTGATGCAGGCGACATGGTTGACAAGCTTTGTCCCTGCCATCATCTCCAGGTAATTAAAGTGGCTTTGTCAAAGTTAAACTCAACTAATCTCTTCAGTTAATCCAGATGAGACAACAACTAACATAGTCACAGACGATAGAGATTTTATCAGATTATTAACTGATGAACTCTGGATTTATAAGTAGATTAACTAATGAACTCAGATTAATTGGAATAGATGGATGAGGATCCGAGGTTTGGTGGTCTGCCATTTGATCGATGAAAACGAAGGGGCTGTTGCAAGGCAGGTTTGGGCTCCCTTTCATAGAGAAAGTTTAGTCCTACAACCATGTCTTCCTACCACATGTGCTATGCTTTTGCCCACTTATATATGTGCCACATTGCTTGCAGCTGTCATCATGTGTATAAATGAGCTTCATAAGTTCTATATCGATACTCTTATCCCAGAGATAAGAGCGTCTATGCATTTCAATTACCAGCATGGCTCATTATTCTTAATCTGTAAAACAACAGGTTGAGCAATATGGGACGTGACAAATGATTTTTGTTTATTGAACGGTAAGAGCAAGATGAGATAATTTTAAACTTTATTCTTTTCATTTTTCCATGCAGCTTGGTTAAATTATACTTTCCCAAATGTATTTGATTGCTCCCAGTAAGCAGCTCACTACTTCCGTGAGAATCGGTTGCGTGGATGACTGGTAGAGGACAGACCAGCGGTCGGCGACAGCAGAGGTGGCCTGTAGTGGAGCTCCTACCGAATCACGGTGGTTAGAACGTGGTAGGGTCCTTTGTCAGTCAGAGAATATTGGGTCCTGCAGCAACACCGAGGCTCTCGAAAGCCTGCGGTCAATGAAATACCTCTTCTTCCTTTGCCAATTAGTGTCCTCTGAGGATTGTTCCCTATGTTTTGATGCCCTTTTAAAATTAGTTTAGGATATATTTGGGATGCCAGTTGCTACATCATTGCTTTATGACGATTCTATCTGTTGCAAAGGGACGATGTTGTGACGTTGCCACCATTCAGGGCATTGCTCATGCCTCATTTATAGGACGATGTTGTGTTCTTTCCCTGAATGGCTAAATCATCACAATTTTACACGCTTATATCTGAACATAGTCTTATTTGGGGCATGGTATTTCTAGGATAATTATTGCCTTCTCATTGTGAATTGACATAGGACTACAAATGCTCATGTTAGTTCCTTGACAAATACGTCCTCTACATGTCAAATGATTTTGCTAAAAAGTTTCTTTTTGACTTGAGTCATCAGTATGATTATTCTAGTTTTGCTTGCTGTTTCTCTGAGATATTTTGTGTGCTTTTTTATTTTTTATTCATTTTCCATAGATTAGATATGTTTAATAAACCTCATGTCAGTTTTTGCAAGGAATTTGGTTTTGTATGTAGATATAACCATAATGAGTGAATTCTTCAGAAATTACATTCTTCCTTCATCATACATTTAGAGGTAATGTTGTGTATAAATCTCAATGTGGAGTTACATGATGTTTGCATTATTTGAATGGTCATTCCAATAACTTTTATTAAGGAACAACGAATTTTAGTCTTTATTCTCAAGTTTTAATAAGCTAGGTGTTTTTCTTATGCAATTGTGAAGATCCACGCCCCTACCGCCATCGTCAACGTCTTCCATGCACAATTCCCTTTGCCAACGCATGATATCTGGGGCGG
Organism: Oryza meyeriana var. granulata; assembly: GCA_003991445.1. Classification (NCBI taxonomy): domain Eukaryota; kingdom Viridiplantae; phylum Streptophyta; class Magnoliopsida; order Poales; family Poaceae; genus Oryza; species Oryza meyeriana. The sequence goes on from RYFJ01000883.1 coordinate 257,627, forward strand.
CTGACACAAGTTATTGATAGCCCTACGGAGGTGCTTGTGAAAATGCATTGGAGCACTATGCACTACCATGTCGTTGTCTGCCGCTACCGCCGGCCCTCGCTACTTGGGCCTCTGCTGGTGCCGCTGCTCCTCCCCCTCAGTTCAGTTGTTCACAACTAAGATGGCATCTTTATCAGAGCAATTGTTTAAGTGATCAAATACTGAAGGTAAGCCGACTATTTTCGATTCCACTTAACGCTCTACGTTGTTTTTAATGAAATGAAACCTTATCATCTCCTAGGGAAAAAGGTTATTTTGCTTTCTGATCAAGAAAATAATCTGAGTGCATTTTTCTACGAGTATACATATATAGAGTTTAGATGCTTCCAATAATAAATGAAGTTGACAATAGAAACCCTTTTAGTTATTGGCACTGAAAATAGTTTATGCCCTTTGAACAACGAAGCATGGCCATCTTTCATTATATTGACATAAACAAAAATTTCTGCTATGAGATGTGCTGCAAAAATTAAGATATTGAGGTTATATAATTCAATGCTGAAAAGTTATTGGTGCTATTTTTCAGGTGCCTGCAATGATTTTGCTTGGACAGATGTTGGTGCTGAGTCCACAGCTTTCCTTGATGGTGGATCAATTGAGGTAGCCCTCTGTGTTTCTGCCAGGCAAAATGTTCACTGTTGCTGCTTGGGCTATTCATTATCGTTTTGACCATTTTGTTACATTATTTCATTCATCCAGACATCTAATTGAGTTTTATCATACGCTACAAAGGCTATGTTCAGGGAGATAAAGGCACATTTTTCTTAAGCCCATTCCCGTGCGGTCAGTGTAAGCATTTTCCGGTGTCAACAGTCTTGATGTTGTCTTATCTAGAGAATAATTCATGACTATCTTTATGAATTCTTTCAATGCGGCATTTTTCTTGGTGGAGTAACTAGAACATGAATCATGAGAACCGATCTGTTTCTTGCCGTTAGCCTAAGATCAATACGGAGAGATTGCTGATACCTTGAGATTGATACGGTGATAGGATCGGTAGAGAGGAAAAAATAATTTGTGCGTATGGTGGGCAACAGATTAGACGGGCTTAAAAAGGCCCATGATGTTAAACGTAGATCGGACGGTAAAATCTATGGTTAAGATAACACATTATATTTAATCAATGACCAGATCTACAGTGTCTAATTAATACAACAATAATTAGTATAAGTATAGATAGATAGATGGATATCATCAGCTATTAACGGCAAAAAAACAATCCTTCTTCTCGTTTTTTGGAAATTTTTTTGGCTCCCTGAAATTGTGACACGTATGTTGTCTCCTCAGCTGGGTTAGGAGAATGGGTAATACGTGGTTCCTCGGTCACCCTGCCGCTGATGGATGGAAGTGTGTTGTCTCGTTGGGCAGTGCATGCATGCCACGCGCACCTATCTGCGTTTTTCATGAAGACCCTCAATACTCTAAGAAATAGAGAAGCAGTCCTCTCATCACTTACACCTTGTTATGATTTTTTTAAGAAAACCCTTATTATTGTGTGAAATACAATGCGAGGAAGAGAAAATTCCGATTTTAGAGGCAATGCTGTAAACTTGTAAAGTATAAGGAGGTTCTCGCAAAAAAACATCCCAATCTCATTCCCATCTCCTGCTCTGCTGCCTATCCAACACGCAACAGCTCTTGCGCCAGCGCCCATCCCGTCCACCGCCTCCCGGCTGCGCCTCCTCCTGATGCCGCCGCTCCATCCCTGGTAAAGCCAGATCCAAAACCCTTGGGGCTGGATCTACGCCGAAATGCGGCACTGGCCACCTGAGGGCGCGGGGATGGTGGCTGTGGTGAGGCCCATAGGCGACGGGACGGTGGCCACGAGTTGGTGCTGTTGGATTTGGGCTTGTAGATTGTTAGAGCCCTATCTTGCTGTGTATGAAAAAAGAGATGGGAAGGAACAAGATAGAAGAGGGTATAAAAAGGTAAATAGTTAACGGTGATTTGACAGAATGCTACTTTAAACAATACCAAAGGTAACCTTTGGTATTATTCACACAATTCCATATATTTATTGAAAAAAATTAAGTTTAGGTCTACCTGTAATGCACTATAAAAAATCATTTTTTTCGACGCTCCCTTTATTTTTACAAGTGGTCTAAGAAAAGACTCGTCCGTGAAAATGCAAGAGAGGTTTTCGGTCAAGGCCTGTCTGTGAAAATTGATTTTCACACATAGTCGACCTAAGAGGACTACTTGTAAATAGGGTTATTTTTATAGGTAGTACTTTAAAAGGCCTGTCTAATTTTCATGGACGAACACTTAGGTAGACTGCCTAGGAAAAAAAATTAATAAATATGTCCTGCTCGACCGCCCGTGACCTATCTTTCTCTCTTATCCTCCCCTCCCTCTCATATCCTCGCTCTACCTCCTCACCACCTCCCTCACTGCGCCGGTGGCTCGAGAGTGGCAACGGTGGAGTGCCAGACCACGGCTTGGCGATGGTGGGAGGGGCAGATCCTGCGGCCGCTCGGGAGTGGCGGTGGTGGAGTGCCCGAGGAGCGGCGGCGGCTCAGGATCCGGCGACAGCAGCGCTCAGGCGGCGGCGGCCCGTGGCGCTAGGGCGCTTAGGGCCAGGGCCAGGGTGCTCGGGTGCTTGGCAGCTCAGCAACGATAGCGGAGGATCCGGCGGCTGGCGGGGGCAGAGGGGAGGAGGCGGTGGCTTCGGTTGTCCGCGGCGGCTTCAGCTAGTGGCGACAGAGGGGAGGAGGCGACCGTCGCTCCTCCACTCCCTCTCTCCTCCGTCTCCCAGATCTGGCTCTCCCTCTCTTGCTCTACCAGATCTGGATGGAGGGGAAGAGGCCGTGGTGATGGGGAGGAGGCTGGCGGGATGATGGGGCATGGGGAGGTGGCCGTTGTGCCCGGTGGAGGATGGGAAGGAGGCTGGCAACGCGGTGGTGCATGGGGATTGGGAAGGACGCCGACGCCGTGGTGGCGATCGGATTTGGATGTGCTTTTTTCTTTTTCTGTGGCCAAAAAATGTTTTTGCAGGCAGGCCTCCTAGGGTACCGCCTGCAAAAATCAGATTTTTCTAGGCGGGTCTCTTAAAACACCCGCATGCGAAGATTAATTTTCGTAGGCGGGTGTAGAACCACCTGCGAAGATTGTCGATTGTCATAGGCCTTACTCACAGGCGGGGTGCCTGGCTGCCTGCAAAAATACGATTTGGCCGCTTGGAAAAGCACGTTTTCTAGTAGTGATGTACACAAATATCTAGCTAACAAAATCCTTTTTCAAACAATATAATTTTCAACAAACCACATAAAGGAACAGATCTATAAAAGATAAATTTAGGTGCGTTCTAAAGGGCTGAAATGGCCTAGGTTTTTTTGGCACGTAAAATAAGACAATCTATTAGTATATAATTAATTAAGTTATAATTATTATAAACTTAAAAAATATATTTATTTGTTTTTTTTAAAGCAACCTCTATATAAAAAGTTTTTTACGAAACATGCCGTTTAGTAATTTGAAAAGCGTGCTAACAAAAACAGAGAGTAGCTCGGTCTATCAGCCAGTTAGAACGTAGCCAGGTACAAAAGAATCCACTGTCCAAAGTTCCAAACAAACACTAAATACCATTACAGCATTTATTTATTAACATATACGACATTTTAACTCATCCAAGTATGTAGGACTTCCCAAATCCCAGATTAATATATATACTTTTTTTGATGGAACAGATTAATATATACTTCGATCACAAACCGAATATTAATGTCTGTTTAACTGAGCCCATCACTCTCTCCAAGCAGAGCCTTCATCTCGTTTCTCTTCCTGATTCCAACCTGGAGACGCCATTTATTCAGAGCAGAGTCTAGCAGTAGAGATAAAAAGAACCACTGGACCGAGTGGCGCCAGTAGGGGACACATCTTGGCGCATAACCGATGCACCGCACTGCAGCCTTGGCGTACTCCTCGGGTGATGGTATGAAGGGTGAGCAACCCTTCACAGGTGACATCTTGGTGGCAACATATAATGGTATCTGCACCAAAAATTCGTCGTTAGGGCACCACTTGAGGTGACAATGGATGAGGTACATGCATATTTTCCTGTGTTAATTTTTGGTGCATTTCGATGTCTTCTCAAGAACAGTAAAAAACTCAATTCATATGTGTAGTACAAAATATGTTTAGAAACAAGACATAATTTTTCTAGAAGTTGAAAGAGATTAAGAACATCGGTAGTTTAATTTTAGAATTTCTTAAAAGAGACTGTAGTAATGTTAATATTTTTAAAATATGTTGAAAGATGAGCTATGTATTATCTTTTCATGCCTGAATATGCTTGTTATTTTCAGGCAAACTTTGCATCTGAATAACGCTCAAACATGAATCTTAACTGAGAAATGCTGTAAAAAGATATAACAAATGTTACCTGGCATTGCACATCCACTCCGTGTTGGCTGTATTCAACATGTAGACTTCGCGACAAATGGTCAACATACCTGAAAGGATGGCATTATAAGAAATTTAAGTTAGAGTAGTCATATTACCTAGAGATTATCTCAAAACGTAATTGCACATCCACTTTAATATTATCTTAATTTTACCGAGCGTAGATAAGGGGCTTCAAATCAAATTTCCTTTTACAAATTTTGAATGCTGTAAATTAACTCTCTTTGGAATGGAAGGAATATATATGTTTCAAGCTCCTTATGTTGTATGTGAATGCATGATTGCTATATTAATTAATTTTATGTCGCTTGGCACTAATTATTAGCAGGTCCTCCATGTTATTCGGCGAGGAAACAAAGCATGAACTTTTCCGTCGTATACGTACGGACATTAATAGGCATTATTGTGCCATGTGCATTTGGACAAACTGAAGTCTACACAGAGCAAGCTGCAAGTAACGATGCATCGCATGCATGTCTTTGTTGGTTGACGCTGAAAATATTCCAGCAGTTTTCACTATGTAGCCCTTTTCAATTCACATTTTATTTTTCATGTAGATTCATGCGAAAGCTAATGGCAAGAAAGGACGATGCTGAATGTTCCATATCTTGTAATACAATGTTATTAGCTTTCGTACAATGGTGAAGCTAATATTCATGTTATTTTAAGTAATGGTCATTTTTTTTTATGTTTGCTCAAGTTCATTATATCATATCTTGGTGCTAACCTCTATATTACTGGATTCATTGGCTCGATCTAACTTAAAAAAACAATGCTAGTACAGTTGTAAAGAGTTTTGCTTAAATATGTGTAAGTTTGGGGCTTGAACCTTGTCCCGTGTGTGAGGCAAACCACTATGCTAGTGGTGAAGTGTATAGCCTGCGCATCCTCATGCATGGATAAGCGCCCATGCTAAAATTTATTTTAGACTTTTCCCTTTTATACCTATCTTTTTCATATGTCTGTCATTTTCCTGTTTTATGATGATTTCATTTTTTTTTCTATAGTATTATACTTTTGGTTTTTCTTATTTGAATCATTACATTTTATTTCTCCTGATGCTTTTTTTTATCATTTGTTCTTTTCCCCCTAATTTAGTTTTTGTTCTCATTCATAGAAATGATTGTATCACATGCTATATTTATGGATTTATAAATAAAGTGCTCCTTTAGATAGATAATTTATTATTGATCAATGAGTGTGTGACTTATTCATAAGACTCTTTATATGATATGTTACTATTTCTAAATAAGCTCTGAATATATATTATATGTGGAACAGATATGACTCTAAAATTAGCATATGTATTGATTGATGATCATGTCTCATGGATTATAGTTTGAAGATACCAGATCAATAATGTGAACACATGTTAGAGAATATGTCGTTGGATAGATCTAACTTAAGACGTTGCAAGAGTTATATATAATATGTTATCGGTTGGTCTTAAGTAGTATTGGTATATAACTCTTATATATGAGATTGTCATGGTTCCTAATATGTGTAGTGGCTTAGTCTGAGCCTGCCAAATGCTACTCCATAACTAGTTAGTTATAAAAGTAGTCTATGGATTTTCTATGAAACATATAGTGAGATATAAATAATAAAGATGGTAGTCATAAAAGTAGTCTATGGATTTGGAAAGAGATCTGAACATGGTTTAGCTCGGATAAGGACCCGAGTAGAGTTCCTAATAGACCTGAAAGGTCCAATTAGAAGCTCTATATATTCAGGGGTGAGGTGTCATGGAAAGACAGAGTTTCGTAAGATAACCTTAGCCGCACTTCTCCTCACGAGCAAAACTCTAGCCGCACGCGGGTGCTAGCACTTCCGTGCACGGCGTTCCACCCTTGGACGTGTGGATACCGGTAGAAATGCTGGTGCGATTCGACGTTGGTTGACGTGGAATGTGTGAAGGTGATTGCGTGAGGAAGAGATGCTCACGCAAGGAGGTGATGATCGAGTTGTTGAGATTGGCTACTTCTTCTACGTTAGCACACGCTTTGTCGGATCGAACTACTCTAACTCTGCTTTTGCTATTTTGCGTGTCGAGTGATAATGATCCATGATTTTTTACTCGCATGGTTATCTAATTTACGCGGTAAGAAATTTTTATATTTTTTTGCTATCGTAGTCTACCCATATTCCTAGAAATACAAAGGAGAGACTATGATGACTCACAATTATAAGGGCAAGTTTGGTGCCATACCATGCATGCCAGAAACCTTGGCTAATGTGTGCCTAAGAATTTATCGGCCACACCTTAGATAAAGTGAGGGGAAAATATGAGTATGTGAGGGGTGTCCATGCCCAAAAACAGTGGCATGGCACTACTTGTGGCATTAAAACAAACGAAAAAATTGTTTAGCGAAGTTTGGCATTCAACCAAAATACCGTTTTAGTCAAATTATACATGCTCCTTATAACCTGTTATCTTTTATAAAGACGAAATTATAAGTTTTGAAAAAAAATAATGTCTGATATGTACTGTTAAAAGAAATTGTCCGTAGAGCTGCCCTTCCATTTAATTGTTGACAACGAACCAATTGATGGCTCACATGCATGCACCCATATTATGCAGTCTTTTAAAAACAAAAAATGGGAAGTCAACATATGACTATCAGAACACATCGATCCTATATGATATATAGGAGTGAAAAAAGCAATTTAACTTATAACGAATACTGCCAAAAAAAAATCTCAATGCTGTGGCCTGTGATCCAAATTTATTATAACAGTAATAATCAATTTAAGTTATATGCCTTTTGGAGGGTAGAAATTTGTTGAGAAAATTGTAATAATTTCATAGAAATTTGTTCTACTCTAAAAGAATTGAGTAAAATTCCTGTATCCAAAGGAGGCTTCAATTTGGCATCTGTAGTATCTAACAGTATCTTGAAGTAAATTTTAAATTTTCATCATTTTTGTTTACATTTGAAATGCCAGAGCACGCAGAACTTTTTGGAAACGAGTGATACCAAAAAAATAAATTAAATTGACCGTGCACTGCAGTGATGTTAGGAATTTATTGCAGGAATAGTGATGGCACTGCTAACGTGCCTTTTGCCTGCTACCTCTGGATGGTACACTTCTGTTGACCAAAAGATTGGTGTCATGCCATCATGCCACTTGACCGAATATTAATGTACTGTAGTACTCCAACCATATGAAACAATTTGTTAAGATGGTAGTAGAAAATCGTTTATAGTTAACTTAATTTATACATGTATCAATAAAGCCAAATTAAAATTTTTTATTAATTTATAGTAGATCATTTTGGGAAGGTCAATAGTTAAGCTGAGTGTTAATTTGGGTCAGATCGAAAAATAAATTTAGGATTAGAAAGATGCCACGCCACGGTTATGCAACTATGCATGAATGACGATAGCATGGATTGATTAACTTACGCTTTGGTTGCTGCGTACACGGCGTAGAGCGGGAACGCCGGCAAGACGACGGAGCAACCGGAGCCCACGTTGACGATGGCGCCCCTCCCCTTCTTCACCATCGCCGGCACGACGGCGCGGGCGATCCTCGTCGCCGCATCCACGTTCACCCGCAGCACCGCCTCCCAGACCGCGTCGGGGACCTCGTGGAAGTAGGCTGCGCACGGGTACGTCGCGCCGGCGTTGTTCACGAGCAGCCCGACGTCGAGACCCTCCACGGCGGACGCCACCCTCGCCACGCCGCGGGACATCTCCGTGTCGTCGCCGGCGGCGAGGTCGAACACCACGGACCTCACCTTGCACGCCGGCGTGGCGGCGCGGATCTCCTTGGAGACGGCGGACAGCTTCCCGGGGTTCCGCCCCACGAGGACGACGTGGAGCCCCCGGCGCGCCAGCTCCAGCGCCACCGCGCGGCCGATGCCGTCGGTGGCGCCGGTGACCACCGCCCACGCGCCGTAGCGCCGGCACAGGCCGTCCTCCTTTCCCGGCTGCAAGAACGCGCGGTGGAGCCACGCGAGGAACGTGCCCACCCACATGACAGCCGCGTGTAGGCCGACGGCGACAAGCACCACGAACCACAGCGGCGTCGCCGCCGGCGCCGAGCTCCCCCATGGCGCCTGATCTCCCGCGACCACCACGGACTCCATTATCTCGTCACCAACTCCAGCGACCGAACAGCTAGCTTGCTACATCGACCCATTCGCAACGTTATCATTGGTTCTTTTATGAGCATCACCGAAGCCAGTACTGCAACAACTTACGGCAAGTATAATAAAGATGACTCAGCAGGTCACACTGCAACCTACGTCAGCATAATCATACGTGGAACCATGAGAAAAAAAAAGAGAGAATATAGTTCGCTATTGAATATGTAAAAAAGAGTAGATATAATAGTTGTTGGATTTTTATTAGCTATTTCCTCATTCAAAAAAATACATATAATTCTAACATTTAAAATTTGTCCTATAAGACCTTGTTCGAACTAAGCTTTATATTGGACTTATAAGCTACACGCAAAACGAGAAACATTATTAGTGCATGATTAATTAAGTATTAACTATTAAAAACTTGAAAAATTGATCTATTTGATTTTTTTAAATACTTTTATATAAAAAGTTTTTTTTAAAAACACACCGTTTTATGTTTTGAGAAACGTGCTAACGAAAATTAAGAGAGAAGCTAGAAGCAAAAAACACGAGCGAACACCATGTAAATAATATAATTCTAACTTATAAGATAGTACTCGAAATATAGAATTGGTGCGAAAGAGTGACAGAACCAAAGTAGTTCCATAGGAAAACTACTTTTACAAGATCGTTGTTACAATTGTATTTTTGGAACAGGGGGAATATTACACTAGCTACAAGTGATATGGACTTTAGCTATAGTTAGAAGGTTGCTTTGTTAAATATGCTTACGTCTGAATAAAAAGGCAGTGCAAATGCGCAATAGTGCAGTGGTGCTTGCACCTACATGTACAGTGGTAGGTTCGCGAGTAATGGCGAGTCGTAAATGGTGCTGTACGCCAGTGAATGCAAAGGTGATGGGGTGATGCGGTTATTGTGGCCCGTAGGGAGAGAGACGTCAAGAATCTCTGCATGCATGGCACTGGCAGCATGGGTGATGATGGTAGTCTGGTCCATGGGTAATGAACATGTACTAGACTACTACTGTTGCATCCAGTACACACTGCTCCCTCCTTTTAAAAATAAGTATAAGGTATTTTTGTTTTTCACAAAATAAACATTTCAAAATTTAACTAATAATTAAACTAAAAATATATACGTTTAATGTCATACGTATAGTGTCACTGTATTCGTATTTGATAGTATTTTTATATGATATTAATTTTATAATTGTTAATAATATATTATAAAAGAAATTAATGGCCAAAGTATAGTTTCAAACGAGTGAGTACTAATGCTGCATTAGTAAGCCAGTACTTGCCCAGTTCTTTTTCGAGGAACAGAAGAATGAATTAATGCGTAAGCTCTCTTAGCTTGTAAATGATGTGATTTTTCAAAAAACAATTATATATAAATTTATTAGAGAAGTGTTTTAGATATATTTTTTAGCTTTATAATAGTTAATTTATCCATTCGTACTCTTGAATAGTTATGACAAATCTTTCAGCTATTCAGGTAGTCAGTACAAAAGAACATACCGTTTAGAAGTTCGATGTTTAGGACAAGATTCATTTAAATTTTTAAACATTGACCATTAATTTTATACTAGAATAAGTTTATAAAATAAAATATGTATATTACATTTTGATAGTACTTTTTAAGGGAAATCTACACATATGATTTTTTTTCAACTAATCATTTAAGAAACTATCAATGGTCAACGCTTAAAAAGTTAGACGAAATCTTTTCCTAATCGTTAAATGCAATAAGTATATTAATTAATGGAAGAAATTTTCTCTATCCTAAAATATAAGATGTCCATATTTTTTGGAATATAAATATTTATAGCTTTTCCCTAATAATTAAAGTAGTGTCGCTTTGATGTCATTAGGTTCATATTTAAAAGCATTTTCATATGATATTAATTTAAGTAGCTGGTGATGAAACGTAGTATTATTAAAAAAATCAATGCTTAAAACATATGGTTGGAGACAATGTAAAAAACTAAAAAGCTAATACACATTATATTTTGGGACCGGAAGATCGATACTTTCTTAATTAAACGTACTGAGAATACTGTTTTTATAGGTTTTTCATCACTCCATTGTGTACGATCACCTAATTTGAATAGTAAAATTTGCCAAACAGCTCCTCTACACCGAGAACTTTTTCTTTAAGTAAAAAAGTTGGACTAGGATCGTACTGTTGGCCGCTAATATATCAGTAAGAAAAAATAAGTTATGTACAACAGTTATTAGAAATTATGATTATCTGGCCATAGTTTAATCACGTAAATATCCATCTCCTGCTGTATGGATAAAATCCTGGCATATTCTTGTTTGATTGACACTTTTCATTCATCCATGGAGGGAAATATTGTGTCATTGCACAATGCACATTATCCAGATTGTCCAGCAAGTGATGATTTTTTTTAAGACAAACGCAGCCGTATAGTTGTCCAGCGTTGTAGGTGTACTAATCTGCTCATATCTCTTATAGGTGATGTAAGACTTAGTCTCTTTGTTATATTTTGGTAGCTCTTATATGTTGTTAATTTTCTTGTAACAACAGTGTTGTAATCATCTCTTTTATTTAATCTGTTTGGAAAAAAGATATAGCAAAATGAAGTACACCATTAACATTACGTATGTCAAGTTTTGGCGAATGACATATATATACACACACACATAAAACTGACAGAAGAAACTCTTACGGTTTAGGTTTCGTTTCAATAAGCCGCTGGTTTTTAATAAGTCTCTTTCATAGAACCCAATTTTATGCCTTCCTCATGACCTAACGTTTTGAATGTACGATAGCTGTAGTTTTACAAAATATTTAATCGCCCAAAACCTTGGATTAATTGAAGCAAAACCTAATACCTATTATTCTACTCATCTCAAAACTTGTGGTTGTGTGAAAGCCAAAATGCGAATCCAATGTGAGTAAACATCGCCAGGGAATAACATGGTCCAGAGCATGGTGTTGTGTGAAAGTCAAAATCTAAATCCGTAATAATCGAACACCACAAGAGTCAAGGGATCGACTATTAGGAAATTCTTTAATGATGAACGCTAGGAAGAGACAAGATTAATTTTCTTTATTAACTAGCAAAATGCCTATGCGTTGCATCGGGTGAAGTCGATTTTAATTATAGAATCATACATAATCTCCAAGTATCCTGCATTGCACGAGAAGAGTGATCGGGTTATAAAGCTCTGCTTTGTGTTTGTTCCTGTCACTAGTTAAAAAATGGTTTATACATACGCATCCTATCATGCCACAGGGCCGACTGACAAGTGGGTCTCCCCCCATCCCACTGCCACAGGGCCCACTGATAGGTGGGTCCCACTCCCACCCATCCCCACTTCCTCTCCAGTACACCCCCTTCCCCTCCCACTTTCCCCACATTTGGCCATCTTCCTCCCGAACCGCATCTATCTCTCCCTCTCGCCGGCAACGAGCTCTTAGCTAGGGTTAGATCAGGGATCTGTATCCATGGCAGAGGAGGCAGAGAAGAAGGAGGGGGAGGAACATGGAGGAGGGCGTGGGCTCACGTGGCAGCGGATCCCCCCTTGTTCGCTCTGTGGCCGCGTTCTGATTAGGTAGATCCGACGCGTGGTGGGGGCTCTCATCGGCCCAGGTTGCGCGGGGCTGCCATCAGCGATGGATGAACGGAATCATTATGAATTTTTATAATAGTAGAGATTTGTTCTCGAAGTCAAAGTCAATCGTATTCGTCGCGTAGATGCCTTCATAGGCAAGGAATACGGCATAGGGTATTCTATACATTATACGGATAAATTGGCCGGCCTAATCGATTGATCCAGTCTAGGGACCAGGCCCAATGTATGGTTCAATGGGCCGATACCGCGTTTCTACCTCAGCCCACTGAGAGCCCAACACGTGTGTCATCGTCTCGTCTTCGTTATCCTCTCTCCCTATCGCGGAGGAGGAGGAATCCACAATTCCACTACTTCCAGAAGCAAGCTCCTGCCCTTCCCCGCGCGCCCTGCCCATCGCACCTCTTCCTCGCCGAAGTCGTTGCCTCCTGGCACCCCTTTCAAAAGAAACCCTACCTATCTGACTGCTCCACCGCTCCCCCCTCCTCCTTGACCCACTTCGCCGATGCGGCCGCCATGGAGACCCCAACCCCGACACCTCCCCTCTCCGCCAGTGGTGGTGGGTCACTCTGGTGGCTCGGGCACCGCAAGCGCCGCCACTGTGGCGGGGGCTTGTGGTCGGTGTCCGGCCGCAGCAGCGACCGCCATAGATCCAGCACGTGCTCCGACTTCCACGTCATGTGCGGCGCCTGTGGCAGCGACGCTACAGACTCCAGCGGTGAGATGTGGGCTTTGGATGTTGGGGAAGTGCGGATGAGGGACGTCCCGATAGCGACGGAGTTCGGCCCTACGCCCGTTGGTGGGGCTGGATTGGGGTCTAGGCGGATGTGGTGGATCCGGCTGCTGGTATGGTGTTCAGGGACGAGCCCGAGGTGAGTACCCACCCCGTTCACTCCTCTCTCCACTCCCCCTCCCCCCACGCTCTGTGGCTGTGCTCTAGTTGGGTAGATCCGACACCGGTGCTGATGTCAACAACGGACGAACGGAAATGCACTCAATTTTTATAATAGTAGAGATAAGAAAATCATAAATAACAATAATCTAAAGCACTATACATATCCTTCCTATTATTAATGGTTAGAGTAGGATATTTTGGGAGTTAAGACAAATCCGTCTATTAGTGAGAAAATGGTTGTTAGACTTCCTCATAGCTTTGCCAATAGGCGAAATTTCTAGATTCACTAAATATTACAGCATTAATAATTTTTAGTGAAATACTTTATAAGAACCGACAACATCGGTTCTCATATTACAACTTTGATCTATAATATTTTTATATTATTATGTTTTTCTATGTCAAAAACCATATTATTAGCTATATTTTTTATCAAACTTTCATATACAACATAGAGTTCTAAGCATTTGTAAATTTATTTTCATCAGAATCACTCACATCACGGGCATTCCCTCGCCATCTGATGAAAATGGATGTCCAAGATCGCTTGCTACAATAATTGCTATAGTCTGATGCAGTACTTCGAAAACAATTTTGCCTGCATTGATTCACTATTCTCCTCACATGGACAGTGATCATGCAAATGGTTTGTGTTTAAACCAAAATCATCACATTTATTATTCAAAATACCAAAACATTGGTAGGACGTGTTTTGATGTTAATGTCAAATAACCCTTTACTATTCAACGGCAAGTTAATTGGAGTCATCGATTATAAATCTAACAGTGGATACATCTTCACAACACACTTTGCTTTAGCTCTCTACCACTACCGCATGCAAGCACAGAGGATCATGTTCTTTTAACAAAATGCAACACGTCCAATATTTGGCATAATAACTTCGTCCGCTAACCAAACAAAGCACTGTAAGCCTTCGCATCTCCTCACTGACAATATGGAAAAAATCTCACAAAGAGACAACCCTCCATTCTCCGCCCCCATCATTCCCAGCGAAAGAACACAAATTACACCAACAAGAGAACCATGCCGCCGTCCACGTCACTGCCACGCACCCACCACATCAGCGCCGCCCGGTGGGCCCTACCCACAATGCCACCGCACGCTGCAAAAGTGGTCCACATAGACCACGTGCTCGCTAAAGCCGAGAAGAGAAGCAGCAAAAGAAAAAAAAAGAAGAGAGTCCCTAAACTTATTCCCCACACCCCCCGAGAGAGAGTCCCTCAGCTCATTCCCCACTCCCCTCGACCTCCTCCACCGCTGCCGCCGCCGTCGGCGAGGCAGGCCGTCTAGCAACCTATAGCTCGGTGTGGACGCAGCTAGTTCCGTTGCGGGCTGCGTGGGAAGCGAGTGGGGTCTGGTTTGGTTTGGGGGCAGGGGGGCCTCCTCCTCCGTGCTCCCGCTGCCAAGCCACCACCGTCGGCCAGAGTCCGACGCATCCTCCTCCGCTCTCCCGCCCTTGCCGCTAGGACGCCGCTTCCTCTTCCTCCGCGCCCCCGCTGCCAAGTTACTGCCACCAGCTAAACGTCCTCTGCTGGTCGTCCTAGCACCGGCGAGCCCTACATCCCAAGCTGCCAGTCATCCTCCGTCGTCGGCACAGGGATCCTAGGCCACCGGTCATCCTCCGTCTTCGCCATAGGGATCCCGTCAACCTCGGGTGCTCTCCACTGTTCTGCATCCCACTTCTCCCATCTACCGGCTCAAGGTCAGTATCTCCTTCTCCAATGGAACATGTCCAATGCTCAAGGTCAGATAAGGTGGTTATATCCAATGGGTTGTCTGAAATGGAATATAGACATTGGACTTCACCTTTGCTTGCAAATTTTGATTTGAAATGCATAGAGAAGTTGGGTAGATCCGACGCCGGTACTGACGTCATGCTAATGTCAGCATGAGCGGACGATTGGAAACCGTACAGACTTTTATAATAGTAGAGATTGACTAGAGACACAACCTTATAGTTATATGGATATGATGAGTTAACTATTAATAAATTTACCTATATAAAATTACAGAAATAATCCAAAGAACGACCCATATTTGTGAACAGCTCCACGCATGAACAGTACTGTTTACACATGTTTTTCTTTGGCCACACATGGCCATGGGCCGGCCTAATCCCATGACATAAACTTGAAATATTCTAGGAGAGGCGAGGTGGCAGGCTTTGTTTCTTGCGGCCTCATCAGCAATTATATAATAGCTCATATGGAAGTTGCAAAACAGGCAAAAATATGTGGTGCAAATTGATGTTCTTGATTAAATTGTTGGAGCTAATTCTTAACATGAACTTGATGAAGCCATAGATGCCGATTGAACTCATTGTAGTTTCTCGCAGCAGTAGGGTGCCGGTGATGAAGATCACTGTGCGGCGGTGATGGAGTTCGCCCTTCGATCTCCCTTCAATGCTCTTGAGGATCGGTGTACTTAGGGTTTTGGATTAGCTGAGCCATTCGTTAGTCGTCACCAACAAAAATGGGATCACGTTTCCTTTTATGGGTGCGTTGAGGCAATCGAGGGCGAGTCCGCTGCGGAGAACTGCGAGTCCGATCATCGCACGTGAGGGAGGAACGTGCGTGCGAGTTCGAGAGACTCGTTCCTCTCTGTTTTGATGTGCGTGAGCGTGGGTGGGCCGAGCCCATCACACATCTTTGGCTTGGTGGCCAGAGATCAACCAATATTCTTCCACTTGATCTTAAGGCTAACGAGTCTAGTCTCATTAGAACAGCGAACCAAAGCAATGTGTCATACTAGTCAATAAAACACCATTATGACAACATTACCCATAGCCACCATAATACCTTGATAGGAATCAACTTACTCTTTATTGGGTGTTCATTGATTCTTATGCCCCTATATTCAGGATCTTATTCAAAGACATTACATTACACTTGTACTAGCTAGCAACATAATTCTTATTTTTAAAAAAGTCATAAGCCTTTGATATTTGGATCCACCAGTAGAAACTTAATACTAATATGCTCAAACAATTCAATCCTGGGACCTATCTTTCACCGCATAATGTCGTTGTGTTTGGCCGAAACACATGACGTTTTTACTCGAATAGGAAACTGCAATCTTAGTATTGCGCAATTCATTATTGTATTGAATGAGTGGTTTAAAAGAGCTGACTACCACTTTTAGTGCCGAAAAATATTCATTGGTCATACACCCACTCAAATATCTTATCACTTGTCACAATCCTAGTTTGCATCGTCAACTATGCAATAAAATAATATTTGGAGCCATTTACCATGGTTTTGCTCCTAGTGCAGGATGAGAACACAACATAATGTGGATATCATCCACACATCCTTGAAAATTAACGTTTGAGTAACTTAACTTATCAGACTTCTTAAATGTGAATGTCTTATCTACAAATGATGCAAGACATTTTAACGAGCATACAATTATTCTAATTTTGAACTTAAATCTGCCAAAATTTCCGGTACATAATACCAAGTCTGTACGCATCTAGACTTAGCGCTTATAAGGCTTCTGACAGCTAAAGCATAGGAAATCATCTTTATGTATTAATTTTGCACTAATTGATCCCCTTAACTAATAGAGTAGGTATGATAGAGTAAGCTTAAATATTGACTTGATTTTTTGTCATATGAATTTAATAATAAGTCCAGTACTCCTTTAGAACAAGATCCCTTCATCTGATGCACCACATACTTATGTACCTGCTAATGGGTCACTAGGCATGTAGGGTACTAGTAAAGTCAATTTTCACCCTTATATAATCATCCACCTCATTCACCTTGAACTTGAATAACTTAATCGGATTTGGGGTACCATTATGATTAAAGATTGTTTAGACATTTGATTAAATCCATAGGTGAATTTTATAAGTTTGCAATCTTCATATCTCTTGCCTTCCAAAACCAATATCTTAGGTTGTGTTGTGCACACAAACTTATGCAAGTAAATATTCATCTATCAGACCAACTAGTGTCATGACAACTAAAATAAATCGGTCCATAAGTGAGTCTCTCTAATAGGCAAGAGAAAAATTATGACACTTAGTTCCCTCTTATGAAAAAACTCTTCTCTGCAAGCATAGTCCCAAATATCTTAATATTTCATCTACAATCTTGCTTATTCATGTAGATGCATCTACACGCTCTTATGACTCCTTCAGAAATTTTTTATTAATTCTGGACATCACTAACGCTCATTGTTAAATTCTTTGTGTCATTATAGACCACTTAAATGAGGCAAGATAATCATTCATAATGGAGCTCTTATCATTAAGCTCCCACGGATCTCAACATTTCCTTAAGCTCCCACAGATTTTGTCATTCTCTAAAGACATATCTAATTTATTTAACTGGGTAATTGTGACATCCGCATATAGAATAGGAATTTTGCATAAGACCTAGAAAAATTATCGGTAGAGAACAGAAAAATTGTTGATAGAGAACATAGTAAAATTAGTAAATATATCTCCCATAATGTCCTCCTCCCTTGACCGAATGCACCATTTAACGTTATGCTGATTTTCTGATTTAGCTTTGAATTTTCTAGTGCTTTTCATTGGTCACTAATGAGAGAAACATAAAACATAGTGGAAGAAAACATTAGAGGCTTTAGAATTAGTGAGAACTTAGAGAAGCTTATGAGGTTTCCCCTTATATTTCTTAGTGAATTTTAAGCATTTAAAGTAAGGAATGATATGTCTCTAACTTAATGAGGCCAAGTAACACATTATTTCATCTCCAACGTGATGACACATATAAGTTTCTCTGACTTAATGGGATGAAGTAATATATTATTGCATCTCTAACGTAATGAGACGCATCAAGTGTCTCTGACTTAATGGGATGAAGTAACATATTATTTCATCTCTAACGTAATGAGATGTAACATTCTCCCCTTCGAAATTGTGACTTTCGAAATGTGACTTTAGCAATGATGTCACAATTTCGATGAGGTCTTATTATTATTCAATACACATCATCATGGGCATTCAACACAGAATCATGCATTGAGAGCAAACAAAAATTTCTCGCCCAAAGGCGAGGTCACAACTTTATTGTTGAATCAAATACAACATTCCTTATTATAAAATCCAATATTGTAGTCGTACTCATGGGAACAAGGTTCCTAAATGTAAAGAACATGACATAATGAAGCAATAAATAAAGTTATTCCTAGACTAAGGGAAGATCAGCAACTGCTTCCTCATCAAACTCATTTCTATTCAACTACCTTTGATCCCCTTTTGCCATGATCCTCGTGGAAGGCAATTCCTGTATTGAGTAAGTGTAGTGCATAATTGCACCTAAGTCAATTCACCAAGAATTAGGGCATGAGATTACATAAATGCATTATTATGATGAGTAATATTGCAACTAATAATATTACCCTTCTTACAAAGCCATTTCTTGAAGCCTTCACATTCCTTCTGCACATGCCTAGGCTTGTGGTAGAACTTGCGGATGATTGTGACACTTGACTTAGGCATGGATGTAGCAGGTGCATTTTCCTTCCCCTCAGACCTGATAGAGGAAGACTCAGGCTGCTCATTAGGCTCATTAGTGTGGTTCTCATCAGCCTTTTCAGATTTAGTAAGGCAAGCTTGTTCATTCTGATTTTCGGCCTTCTAACGCTCTTCCTAGAGTGACTTATGAGCTCAGCAATTGATCACTTATCCTCCTGAGCATTATAGTTTACTTTGAAGGAATCATAATCAGGCAGCAATGAATTCATAATGAGGTGGACAAGAAAACCATCAGAAATAGTCATGTCCATACCCCTGAATTGCTTAGCCATGTTGGTCAATGACATTATGTGTGCTCTCACACCGCTCTTACATCATAGCGGGATGTGAGTAACCTCATGATGAGAACACTTGCTTGAGTGTTAGAGGAGCCCTTAAAGTTTTGCTCCACATTAGTCATATATCCCCTAGCAGTTGCAGCATCAGGAATGCTACCTCTAATGCTAGGAGAAATAGAGTTCTTAATTATCATCAGGCTCATGAGGTTAGCCTTCTCCCATATTTCCGCCCTTTCCTTTATAAGCCCTCTTAACATCAGGAGCTACATCAATGGGGGGAGCAACAGGAGTGTCCTCATGCATGGCAACATCATAAATGAGTAGCCCAAGAGTGATTTGCACCTTCTCCTTCCATTCCAAGAAGTTAGTGCCATTAAGTTACTCAATGTTGCTTATTTGAGTCACAACATCATTCGGAGCTGAAATTTAATGACAAGTGACATTAATAAATAATAATAAATGTGGACAATTAACCCTACATTGGTCTGGTTAATTATGCACATAAAAGTTTTACTCCATAAGGAAATTTAAATGAAGTAAAATAACATCATTATCATTAGGTGAAGTGCATTAATTGTACACATAAATAAATAAGGCTTTCGCTCCATAACACCATTCAGGTAGAAATAAAGCAAAATTTCAGGAAACTAATGTGCATAAATATAAGGTTTCACTCTATAATACTGTTGGGCCAAAATAGAGTAAAACAACATGATTTGAATAATATACTTAATTATGCACGTAAATAAAATTCTATTCCATAGTACCATAAGGTAAAATAGAACATGACATTAAATAAATTATTAGGTGACAATTAATGCACATAAATACATAAAATCTCACGATGGGCAAGAAAATAAAGCTAAGGGTCATTATGTCATTAAAATCATAAAACCATGAAATTTACTTCATAATACCGTTGAGCCAAAATGAAGCAAAGTAAACATTATTATCCGAATGGTTAAAACCCTAAATCGCAACTTCTGTTGGGCCAAAATGATAAAGGAAACAAAATTAAATATTATAGCCAAACTTCTCATTGGTTCCATTTAGATAGGAAAAACTTAAAATACATAAGAAAAAATTTACTGCAATTTTATGGCATCAAAAATGGCTTAAAACTGCATGAAAAGCATTATTGTAAGTAGGAAACATTAATTCAGGCTTTACAATAAAAGAAAAAGGTTTTGGCCTGGCGGCCTAGAGGAAACCAGCCGACCCATTACTGTGCACGGGTGCGCGCGGTTCTGATGCGCGTGGCCCGGCGGTGTTGGGTGCGCGTGGCCCAACTTCGCCAGCAGGCCCATGAGCCCGAGTCGTTGGATTCTGATCAACGGCTGAGATTGAGCGGCGGCGACTGAGATCGGCACGGGAGCGATGTTGGTCGTCCGATGCTGATCGGACGGCTTAGATCGATCGTGCCCAAAACAAAATGTCGGTGGCCTCGAAAGCCCTAACCGTAACTTAATCTGTCATGCCTAGAAATTCACCAGAATTTTAAATCTAATTTATGTAATAAATCCTCATCTAGAAATCAGCCGAGGTACACAAATCGACAATTTGATAAACATAACCAAAACGTAATAACGATAAATACTTACAAAAGAGGCACTTAGTCTTCACACAGAAGAAATCAGCAGTAGAACGGCAACCTAGCGAAGCAGCACCAAGCCACAGGCAACTCAACTAAGGTATAAGTCAAACACCAATCTTCTCCTCCTCGCAAATCTTCACTCTGATAATTATAATATAGCAAGACTGAGTACCATCCACCGTACTCAACAAGCCACACAAGAAATGCAAATAATGCAACAAGATTTCAAAGAAAAGGCATAGTATGGCTTATTTGCATAAATAGCATTTAAAATATTTGCATTTAAAAGCGTCAAAACAGTATAGTTTAATTATCAACCAATATTAAACCACTAACTGAACAACACTTCAATACAGTTCAGGCCCAAACCAGAACCCTCCATACTGGAGCTTTCTAGTTACCATCATTTATCACCATTAATGAGTAATATGGGACTATTCACAAAAAACATTGCTAGGCTACCCATTAACTACGGGTATGACTATTCGAACAATTTTACTCTGGCTAGAGATGTACTAATTTACCTACAAGACACGGTTCCACACATGCCACTATGTCTCAAAATACCACCATGATACTGCAAAGGAGGAAACCATGACAAGACCTTTCATGCAACTCACCCAACAGAAAAACCACCCGCTGAATCACTAGTCTCCGGTAGGATTGATCAGGTTCCTAGACAGGGAGATGGTTCAACGCCCAAAATATGGACTTATTGGCACAACCATGGTGGTCTTATTGACATAGCCATAACACACCGTGGTGCCTCCTGTTGAACTCGTTACACTGCGAGTCCAGCCATTGCCCATTCTGGCTTATGGTTAGTACGGTATTGCTTCGCAACAAGTAATCCATGAACCGGTCTTTAATTGTCATGAGCACCACTAACAACATCATCATTCCATGTGCTTACAACCCACTATCAGTCAGTTTTAGTTGGCAAGTTTATTTAACCAACCATGACCAACTGTCGTGAAATAATAACCATTAATCGTTAATTAACCATTAGTAACTGAGTAGTTTTCCCGACATAAAATGACACTAGTCTTTCTAAGCATTGGCTAAGTAGATCCTAAATAATCTAGCTAGATAATTAGTTAAACATCTAGCAAGTCAATATTAATTACCCAGGGTATCAAGGTAAAGATATCAATAACAAAATAGCCATAATCAAGGAATATAGGATAAATAAACACCCATATAATGTCATTCCAAAACATTGTATGCAACAACGTTAAAATAAAATAGTTTTCACAACTGGGATCAATATGCTCAAGGGGATTGTTGTGTGACTTGCCTTGCAATAGAAAAGTCTTCAATAAGTCTTCCGAATTCTTCTGCGAACTTCGTGATCCTCTAAAACGGCAAAAAATATGCGACTACACGCAAAACGAGGAAAAACCCTAAGAAAATCCAAATAAATAAAAAGTATACAAACATGTAGATAATGATTTTAGATGAGTTTAGAAAGAAGAATGGGTAGAATCGGAGTTCGGAAGGAAAAGTTGCGGCCTTTGGATGTTCGAATTCAAAGAAAATCCGAAAAGAATAGGTAAAGATATATTCCCTTGGGAATTAGTTATTACAGGAATTGTTTTAGAATGGATAATGAGTGGGACTCACTGTCAGTGGCTCAACCCTTGTGGACTAGGTCCATGAACCAGAGGATAGAGTGAGGCCATGGACTGGCTGACATGGATACCACGTGTACAAGGGAGCTGCGGTGGCAGATAAGGTGGCTAGGGCTAACGTGGCTTCGGGATGGGTTGACAGAATCCGACGGTGAATATTCGATCTCGGAGATGGACGGCTAATATTGGATCTGGAGAATTTATGAAGATCTAGCGGTACAAATTAAATCGGGTGGATCCAACGGCTGGTTTTGGATCTGTTGCCCGGGCCCACTTTGTCATTCATAGGGGAGGATGCTGGCGGGGGCCACTCGTGGGCGACGGGAGCTCGCTCCCCTGTCCATGGCGTGGCGCTGGTGGCAGCAACCGGCCGTGGAGGACATCACGGCGGGACAAGGACGTCACCGGCGGCGGTGGAGGGCAGAGATGATGGCGGCGGCTGGCGTTCAGCGGCGACGGCGGGGCGGCGCGGCATGGCGACGGCGAAGTGACCTCGGGACGACGGCGTCGGATGGGAAGGGATGGAGGTGGCACCGGCACGAGATGCCGAGGGAGAGGTCCTCGGACTAGGGCTCACCGGCGACGGCAAGCGACACTGAGGCGTAGCGGTGGCTCGAGTGCAGGGGCTTTGGCGCTGGGATGACAGTAGGGCGAGGGCGGCGGCTAGGGGCTTCCAGGGTGAAAAGGAAGAGAGGAGGCGGCGGTTGCAGGGCTCGGGCCGGGTTGTGGCTACGCGCAGGCCGTGCGGCGGCGGTGGGCCGGGTCCGAGGTAGGCCGGGGAGGAGGGTGGCGCAGCCAGGGCGGCTCGGGGCCGGGCCAGTTCGAAGGGGAGAGAGTAAGCCAGAGGAGGAAGAAGAGAGGAGGAGGAGGAAGAAGAAGGAAGGGGGAAAAAAGAAAAGAAAGGAAAAGAGAAAAGGGAAAAAGAAAAGAAATAAATAGAGGGGGTTTTCTAGAACTATTCCAATTTGGAATTTTATGAGGAATTTAGAAAATCAAAGGATTATTTTAGATTATTGGAATTTGGGGAAATATTCGGAATACAGGAATATTTCGAATATTTGGATATTGTTTTCAGGAATCGGCAACTTGGAAATATTTTGGAATGTTGGAATATTGCCACATGAAATATTGTGACAATTCATGAGTCAGGCTACTTGAGAATTAATTAAACACCTAAAATTTTAGAAGTATACCGGGGTTCGAGAGTGGAGAGTATTTGGTGCGAATTGAGGGAATTAGAATATTCAAAAATATAGGAATACTTTGGGGAATCGGGGAACCGAGAATATTTGGTGGAGTTTGTAAGTTGGAATATTTTGGGAATTCGAAAAACAGAAAACATTTTCCGAGGACATTGGAATATTGGGAATTTTAGCGATATTCAAAATATGAGAAATATTCTTTGACTTGGAAATTGGAGGATATTTCTCGAATACTGGAAAATGGGAATATTCTGAATATTATAAATATTCTAGGAATGGAGGAGTTGACGAGAATATTTTAGGGGGGGGGGGTCTGAAATTGGACAACTCAAGGGATTTGGGTTTATTTCGATGAAAAAGAGTTTAAACGAAATATCCATGATTTATTTCAAAAGGGAAAATAGATATTTCGGATACCAAGAATCTCGAATTAGGGGTTCAAAGGGGTTTTAGGGTTTCAAAATTGAATAAATCCGAGAACTCCGGATTTAGGCTTTCGAGTAGACTTTAGGGTTTCAGAAACGGCACCAGGTATTGATACGGGAGAGGGACACAGGTCCGAGCCAAAGAGCCATATGAAAGAATTGGACCAAAGACGACCCGAGAAGGGGAAAGAAAAGGGTTTTTTTATTCATTTAATTACTAAAATGATTTTTATTACATTAAAATTAATTCTGGAGCTCCGAAAAATCCCAGAAAAATTCAGAGAGTTTGTTACACAATGGAGAATTTATTAGAGGCAAAAACCACCATGAAACAACAGGTAAATTTACTATTATAAATACTTAAATGCTTAAAATATTCTGACAAAACCCCAGGAAATATAAAAGCATCCGAGCATTTAATTAAAATTTCAACTTGGGATTTTTAATATTGGAAATTTCAAAATTTTATTCAAACACTTCCTTAAACAACTTTAGTGTATTCTTATATTTCCATTTACCCAAAATGATTTTTAATTACGGCGATTTTCTAGGCCCGATTTCACCGGCGAAAATAGAGCGGCAATCCGGCGGGGATCTGGCGGAGCGGCGCTGTGACATCCTGAAAATCCGGTTAAGAAAAATACGTAAATTATTGAACATTTTAAAACTTTTTGCATCATGCGGCATCTTTGGTTGCTATGCTTGTGATTTGGTAAAATCAACCCAGATGACGTAACCGACATACCAAAGTTAATTAAATGAATAGGTTGGCAAGACCAGTTAATTTAAGAACAACATTGAATAAATAGAGATTAAATATAATGGAAATTAAATATTCATGTAGTTTCCAACCCTATCATAGGAATAATAAAAAGGGCCTAACTTTCAACCCATAAACAAAATATGAAAATTAAATATTAAGTTAATTTATTTTCCAAACCATGAAGAGCATAGGTTACCTTGACTAAGTTTTCAAATCGAATTAGGAACAAATATTTTTGAAAGTAAAGAACCCAAATTCATGTCACAACCGAAATAAGACGCCTAAACTATGGGGAGTATTTATTCCCCCATTAAAGATTAATCAAGTAAAACCCCCTAAGTTAATAAGCCATCCTCTTTCAGCAGACACGTAAAATCCTAATTCAAATTTAAATTATCAAATTTCTTAGAAGGACCAAAGTCAAACCTTATAAGAATCAAAATTCAAATCTCTCAAATTTAAATCACTTGTCTAAATCTCCCCAAATTGGAAAGAGGCTATTTCCAATTTTCTCCTTAGACTCAAGCTAGTTTTCTCCCCCTAGCCCAGCCCACCATCACCCTTATTTCCAAGCCGAACAGGCCGCCCCTTTTCTCCTTCGGCTTCGGCCCACCCCGCCTAGCCCCTGGCCCGGACAGCCAGGCCACCTTCCCCCCTCCAGGCCACTGGCCTACGCCGGCCGGCCAAGCCAGGTCGAGCCGCTAGCCGGCCCGACAAGCCCACCAGCTGGCCCAGCTGGCTCGCTAGGCCGATGGCCACAGCCAGGGCAGAGGACTGGGCCAGCTGCCTCACCCAGCTACGCCGCCCACCAAATGCTCGACGTAATGCCGCAGATGCCAAGTCGGTCCCACGCACCGGACGAGCCACCACTGCGCTACGCACACCAGCTGCGCGGTGCCGCCCCATATTCGTCAGGCCGAGGGCCTCTCCAGGCTTCCCATCTGTTGGAGAAATTAATATTACAGTGTTGAATAGAATTGATTTACTGAGTTTAATCCCCTTAGAAATTCAATCACCTATGCGGAAAATTTAATTCTAATCACTGACCTGCTTGTGAAGCCATCTCAATTTGATTTCCTCTTCTTCTCTGTTTCCTCTTCTTCTTGATGCTCCTCTGTGCTGATGTGTGCCAACGCCGGCTTGATCAATCTTGGTCTCCGGTGTTGAGACGTATAAGGACCTCACGAACCCCTTCTAGTGTGTTTGTGGATCGGGCACAGTAGTTAGAGTTTTAGTCGGAGACAGAGCGACGTCCCGTTCTTCTCCAATTTCTCTTTTTATATGTGCACTAGTGGGGCTCAGGGGTTTCCTTCGGTTTAGGAAAAATTAGTTGAATCCACCGATCACGAATTATATCTCTTATCTTATCTCTAAGCCGATAAAACAACCAACATTCTCCCCTTGATTTAGAGGCTTAATTAATTTCTAAGTCTATTAAGTAAAACAGCTCCCCAAGGCAATGTGTCATAACAACTTTAAACGTCATTAAGACTATAAGACCTATAGTTCACTATAATACTTAAATAAACTCACATTTTAACTTAGCGGGTGTTGATTGAAAATTAATCCCCTTTATTTCCAGGATCTTAGTCAAAGGCAATCACTTAATCCCATGCCGGCCACATGTTCTTTAAATAGGTTGGGAGGTAAGCCTTTGGTTAGCGGATCCGCAAGCATAAATTTAGTATTTATGTACTCAATCTTAATTGTTTGATCCTGGACTCTATCTTTCACAACATGATATTTAATGTCAATGTGTTTGGCAGCTTCACTTGACTTGTTGTTACTCGTATAGAATACAGCAGCTTCATTATCACAGTATATAACAAGTGGTCTTTCAATGCTGTCAACCACTTTTAATCTTGGGATGAAATTCTTAAGCCATACGGCCTGCCCCGTCGCATGGTAACATGCTACAAATTCCGCTTGCATTGTCGACGATGCAGTAAGCGTTTGTTTAGAGCTTTTCCATGAAATAGCTCCTCCCGCAAGGGTGAAAATATATCCTGAAGTGGATTTCTTTGTGTCTACACACCCTGCGAAATTAGCGTCTGAATAGCCTAGGACTTCAAGCTTATCAGACTTTCTGTATGTAAGCATGTAATGTTTAGTTCCTTGTAAATAGCGCAGAACTTTCTTTACTGCCTTCCAGTGGTCCATTCCTGGTTTAGACAGAAATCTGCCAAGCATCCCAGTGACGAATGCTAAGTCTGGTCGCGTACAGACTTGTGCATACATCAAGCTTCCGACAGCTGAAGCATAAGGTACCTTGTCCATTTCTTTAGATTCTAACTCATTTCTTGGACTTTGGAATAATCCAAATTTATCGCCCTTCATTACTGGAGCAGGTGAAGGGGCGCATTTACTCATATTATATCTTTCTAAGATTCTTGAGATGTAAGCTTTCTGAGATAGTCCTAGCACTCCTATGGACCTGTCTCGGTGAATCTCAATGCCCAAAACATAAGATGCTTCACCAAGATCTTTCATATCAAATTTTGATGACAAGAATTCTTTAGTTTCTCGCAGCAGGTTCTTATCGCTGCTTGCTAATAAAATGTCATCAACATAGAGTACTAGGATTATGAATTTACCACCTTTATATTTAACATAAATACAGTTGTCCACCTCATTCTCCTTAAATCCGAACTGTCTGATGATCTGATCGAATTTAAGGTTCCATTGCCTGGACGCCTGTTTAAATCCATAGATAGATTTATTAAGTTTGCATGCTAAATGGCCATTTTCTTCCATAACAAAACCTTCCGGTTGTGTCATGTAAACATTCTCTTTTAGGTCACCATTTAGAAATGCAGTCTTTACATCCATCTGATGGAGTTCTAAGTCAAAGTGAGCCACTAGTGCCATGATAATTCTGAATGAGTCTTTCTTAGAGACAGGAGAAAAGGTTTCATTATAGTCAATTCCTGCTCTCTGTGAAAAACCCTTGGCAACTAGCCTTGCTTTGAATCGTTTGATGGTCTCTCTAGAGTCAAGCTTAGTTTTGTAGACCCACTTACAGCCTACTGTTTTGACTCCTTTAGGAACTTCTACTAAATTCCATACTTTATTATGGCTCATTGATTTTAGTTCATCTTCCATAGCCTAAAGCCATTTAGATGAATCCTTGCTGTTTATTGCTTCTTTAAATGAGGTGGAATCGTCTACCTTCCCCATGTCTTCTTCATTCATGTATACTTCATAATAGTCAGGGATGGCAGATCTCCTCACCCGCTGTGACCTTCTTAATTCTTGAGTTTCATTGTTTGTCACTTGAGGTTGAGGATCTTCATGTGGATGTTCTTCTTCATTATGTGTCACTTCAATCTGTTGAGGCTCATCATCACTATTACTTTCAATATTTTCCTCAACAGAAGGTGTAGCCCCAGACGGTCCAGAATTACCCGTTGGCGGTGCTACATCACGTGGCACATTAGGAATTATGGGGATGTTCTGAATAATTGGAATATCAGTCTCTCGGAATTCCAGAGCTTGAATATTAGCCCAAATTTCCTCAAGATCGATTTTTCTTTTCTGTGAGCTCCCCCATTTACTGTCTTCAAGGAAAACAGCATGTCTAGTTTCCACAAATTTAGTAACCCGGTCTGGGCAATAAAATCGGTATCCTTTGGATCTCTCGGGATAACCGATAAAATGACAGCTCACAGTCTTAGGATCTAATTTCTTTAATTGTGGATTAAATATTCTGGCTTCTGCACGATAGCCCCACACACGTAAATAATTGAGTCTCGGTTTTCTTCCGGTCCACAATTCATAAGGGGTCTTAGGCACTGATTTACTAGGTACTCTGTTGATTATGTGTGCAGCTGTTTTAAGTGCTTCAATCCACAACTTAGGTGACAGAGTAGAGTGATTCAGCATACTACGCACCATATCCATGAGTGTGCGGTTGCGTCGTTCTGCTACTCCATTCTGCTGAGGTTCTCCAGGCATGGAATATTGGGCAATAATCCCATGTCGCTGGAGATACAAGGCAAATGGACCAGGAATTTTCCCAAATGGAGCGTGTTTCCCGTAGTATTCACCACCACGGTCCGATCTCACAACTTTAATTTTAACATTATGCTGATTTTCCACTTCAGCTTTAAATATCTTAAATTTCTCAAGAGCTTCGGAACGGTCGCTTATGGGGTAAATGTAACCATAACGGGAATAATCATCTGTGAATGTTATAAATGAATCAAACCCATCCACAGATGTCACCGGGAACGGTCCACAAATATCAGTGTGAATTATTTCTAGTGGACTTGAGCTCCTAGTGGCTCCTTTCTTTATTGTTTTAGTGAATTTTCCCTTAATGCAATCTATGCAATGATCCGCGTCAGAAAAGTTTAAGAGAAGGAGTATCTCTTCTCTTATGAGACGTTCAATTCTCCCCCTAGAAATATGGCCTAAGCGACAGTGCCATAATTTCGACGACGTCTTATTTATCACATTCATTACTTTATCATTGCAGGCATTATTAACATTCAGGACCATATCATCCAAAGAGAGCAAGAATAGCTTATCTCGCACGAAGGCGAAGCCAATCACTTTATTATTTAATTTAATGTAACATATTCTCTTTGAAAAATAACAGTCATAACCAGTTTCTGTCAACACTCGAACAGAAATGAGGTTTCTCTTAATTGAGGGAGCAAATAAAACATTATTTAGAATTAAATTGTAGCCACTGGGAGTCTAAGTGCTAGGTCTCCAACGGCCTTCACTTCGATCTCCGATCCATCAGCTACTCTTAGGATTCGCTCCCCCTTTGCTTCCGCCTGGACAGTAGTCAATCCCTGCAATGAGTTACAGACGTGCACAGTGGCACCTGAGTCAACCCACCAGGTATTAATGGAGAATTCAGAGTAAAATAACTCATTAACATTAGATATTTCATCAATCTCATTTATACCTTTCTTAGCTAGCCACTCTCGAAAGCGTGGACAATCCCTCTGCCAATGTCCATCTTTACTGCAAAACTTGCAATATGGACTTGCAGTGGTGGAGGCAGCTAAAGCTTGAGACTGAGGATGCGGCTTTGCTTGAGCAGTGTTACTCCCTCCAGACTTATGAGGGTGATATGGCTTCTTTCTGCCACTACCCGAGCTTTGACCTTGATTTGTCTTCCTCTTGCCTTTAGTATGGATGAGGTTGAGCTGATCTTTAAGTTTCTGCTTATCAGCCTTTTGTCGCTCTTCCTCTTCCACTGAGTGGGAGATCAATTCTGCTACGGTCCACTTCTCTTTCTGAGTATTATAATTAATCTTGAAGGGACTATAGTCAGGACCAAGAGAGTTCAATATGAAATGCACTAAGAAACCTTCAGACAATTCCATGTCCATGGTCTTTAGTGTATGTGCCATATGAGTCATCTCAAGGATGTGCTTTCTTACACCACCTTTGCCATCATACTGGCTAGTGATCAGCTTACTTATTAAGGTACTGGCATGGCTCTTAGATGAAGTCTTAAAATTCTCTTCAATGTTTGCCAAGTACGTCTTAATATCGTTTGAGTTCGTAATCCCTCCAATAATTCCTGGAGCGATAGTACTCTTGATGTACATGAGAGACATTCTGTTGGACTTTTCCCAAGAGGCCACTTTTTCTTCGTAACTCCACTTGGCGTTATCATAATCTTCCTGACTCATTTCGTCAGTGTACTTGGGCTCCACAGGGGAGTCCTCTCTTAGTGCTAAGTCATAGTCCAACATGCCAAGATTTAGTAGCACATCGTTCTTCCACTCAGCGAAATTTGTCCCATCAAGGGGTGTCACAATTTTAAGCTGCCCCAATGCTGAAAAATAACCAATGGAAAAAAATATTAGCAAAAAATTTTGCATATGATTAATTTGCGTTGGCTCAATTAATCACATGCGATGATAGGCTCCTTTTCTAAATTTAATCACCGTTAGGCAGAAAAAATTTAGAAAATATATGGAAATACTGAAATAATCCTCAATTACATCACCGTTGGGCAGAAATAATTAAGGAAACAATATTCTTAATTTATTTGACATGAAATTATAATTAATGTTGGTCAAAAAATAATTTCACATCATAAATACTTTCCAGCAAAACTTCCCGTTGGTTCCATTTAGCTAGAAATAATTTTCTGAGTCATCAAAATAATTTTTCATAATTTTTCAGCATTTTTAATGGCCAAGAAAGCATATAAAAGGATTTCTGAAAATAACAAATGAATAAAACAGTGGGAATTGATTTAATTTCAATTTAGCTCAGCAAGGGGCCCGGGCAAGGGCCCGGGCGCGGGAGTAGGCGCGGGCGCGAACCAGTATCGGCCGTTCCGTTCGATCTAGATCGAATGGCTATGGTCATCCCCGCGTCTAATTTTGTTAGCGCCGTCCGATCTCAATCCGATGGCTGAAGTTAATTTTACCGGATTGAAAACATCGGCGGTGACAGCCGAAACCCTAACCCTAGCTCATCTCCCCGGCCGATCCCCTTTTCTTCTCGTCTTCTTCCCGACGCGCTCGACGGGCAAGCGGCGGCGGTGATGGCGACGGCGATGGCGATGACGCGCCGAGCGAAGCAGTGGCGACGACGGCCAATGCCCGTCTTTCCTCTTCCCTCTCCCGCCCTAGTTCTCCTCCCCGTGCGCAACAGCAACACCGAGGCGAGCCTCGGTCTCGCGCGGCTGAGCGATGGCGCGAGACCGGTCTAGGGCGGCGGGGTGGCTTAGCGGCGGCGCGCCGATGGCGGCAGTCGTCCGCGGTGAGCGCGGGGAGGGAGTTCCCGAGGCATGCACGCGGCGGCAACGGCGGCTACCTGATGGCGACGCACGGATGCGAGCACATCGGCAGTGAAGACGACGAACCGGGTAAGATAATCCCGATTTCATTGAATTCGCGTTGATTTTGGGTCTTATTCGAATAAGGGTTCTTCGGATTTGGGGATTTTTGGGAATTTAGGGTTTCTGGCTTAGGGATTTGGGGATTTAGGATTTTGCCGAGTTAATTGATGATGACTTCACTAAGGGATGAAGATTTTGGGATTAATTTCTAAGGGGCTTGGCTCTGATACCACAATGTTGGAGAAATTAAATATACAGTGTTGAATAGAATTGATTTACTAGTTTAATCCCCTTAGAAATTCAATAACCTATGCGGAAATTTAATTCTAATCACTTTTGACCTGCTTGTGAAGCCATCTCAATTGATTTCCTCTTCTTCTCTGTTTCCTCTTCTTCTGATGCTCCTCTGTGCTGAATGTGTGCCAACGCGGCTTGATCAATCTTGGTCACCGGTGTTGAGACGTATAAGGACCTCACGAACCCCTTCTAGTGTGTTTGTGGATCGGGCACAGTAGTTAGAGTTTTAGTCGGAGACAGAGCAGCGTCCCGTTCTTCTCCAATTTCTCTTTTTATATGTGCACTAGTGGGCTCTAGGGGGTTCCTTCGGTTTAGGAAAAATTAGTTGAATCCACGATCAACGAATTCTATCTCTTATCTTATTTCTCTAAGCCGATAAAACAACCAACACCATCACATCACCACCAACGCGTTTGGAACTCCCCATCCCTGTGTTGGGCAACCGACACAGTCGTGCCCACGCGTGTCCTGTCCGCCACAGGAGGTCAGGGACTTAGGAGACTGACGACCTGCTTGCACTAGATTTGCCCCGACGAGACTACACCGGCACACTGCGCACCAGAGCCTCAATCGCACGATGCATATTGTCGTCAAGGCCGCGAATTGCGCCAACCATGCTGCGACATCAGCATCCCGCCACCCGCGCCGCGCCAAGAACTGCTGACCCGCCATCGCCGTGACGTCCTGTGGCCGCCGGTCTGAAAGACGCGCGGACGACGAGCAGGCGGGATCCCATTTCGTGCTCTTGCGGCGTCTGGATGGGGTCACGGAATCACGGTTGTGGCGCAAGGAGAACGGTGACCTGGGGGGATCGCTCGCTGCCACTGGTCAGGCGAGGCTGTCCGGAAGGCGTGGGGCCATCCCATGCGCCTACGCCCCGTCACCGTCGTCGTCCTTGCAGCCACAACCCGTTGCATCCCGCCTGTGCCGGCCATCATGACGACGCAGACACCCGCCGCTGCAGCCATCGAACCATCGGTCTGAAGCCCGCGCCCGACACCGAGCTCGGCCTTCAGACCACGGGGAGTCAAAGGTCTCCCTACCACCTCAACGGCTCACCGCCCCTTGCCTTCTTCCGCAAGCCGTCCACACTATAAAACAGGAGGAGGCCAAGCTCGCCTTCGCCGCATTATATCAAGCACTCTGTATGCATACCTCGCCCGAGCCCTCCACCCCGCCTCACCTTCATTCCGCTCGCCGCCGTGCCATGAGACCGCGGGCCGCGTCGAAGCAAGAGGAGGAGAGCAGCGGACCCTGCACACCCCAGAAAGGCGTAGAGCCCGGACAACCACCACCGCACAACGCCGCGCCACGCCCTGCTCGACCCCACCGATCGGGCGAACCACCTTCCGCCGCCAACCGGCAGCACCTCGAGGTAAGCTTCTCGCTGGGAACACCCTCATACCCCTAGAAGCTAGCTGAAAACCCTGCCTCTCCGATTGTGCACCGTACCGCCCCAATCGGAGCTGTGCCGCCTCTCATCTTGGCTGCGAGCGGGCTTGCTGTCAACTAGCTTCCGCCATCCTAGGAGAGGGGAAACTCTCCCCACATCACGTAGGAGCCCCGATGGGCCTCGATGCGTCCAGAGCTTGACCCCTCTACCGCGATTCGCCGTCGACCCGAGCACTTACTAGCTAGCCGCCGCCTAGCTCCTAGGTCCGCGGCAAGCCGTGGCCAATCCATCGCCGCAGAGGTGCCCTAGAACCCCGACCTCCCTTTGCCACCTGCTGTGCTCCCGCCGCGGTTGCCACAGCCGCGCCTCTCCTCTACGTCGGCCCTGTCTGGAGGTTGAAGGCAACCCCTTCTTCTCTCAGCCTCTGGACAAGCCAGGCCCCCCTGCAGTAGCCATCTTCCTTTTCCTTTGGAAAATAATTCGGCCAACGAAAATAAATAGCAGCAGCCCCAATCTTGTCATTGGCTCATCACCCTTGAAAGAAATAATTGAAGAGATAATATAAGTCTCTGGCCCACTTGTCAGTCTCTAGTTCCTCAGTGGGCTGGGCCGGTCTACTGTTGTAACCCACGCAATAGTGCCATTTCACAATTATCCGATTAATTCAAATATGAATCTTTACAGGGCCATATCTTTCAAACCATAGCTCTGAATCAAGTAAAACTTGAACCTAAATTTATCTAAAGTTCAAGACCTTTCCAATGGTATATGTCATATTTAAATCATATACATTTTATATTCATAAATTTAAATAATCATCCGATGGTTAAATAATAATTATTCCATAAGGTGTTAATAATAAAGCATATATGTGCAGTAAACCAGTTTTGCATAATTCAAACATAGGATTACTAGCACCATTATTATTCTATGTCCATAAAATTAAAAACTCATGGCCTATAAATAATCCTAAACTAATGTTTTGGACCTTATAATTGAGGAATAAAAATTTGAATAACCAAGATCATGCTAACCTTGCATATTAGAATAAATGATAACAAGAGCTAAAATATTTGAATTACTAACTAAATGATTAGTGCAATTGAGTAGATTACTAACCATGCAAAATTCCTAATGCTCAAGTAAATAATAAATTCTTCAATATGTATCCTCAACACATATATACATAGAACACTAATTCAAGTTATAGAATAAACTCCATAAATTATCTCTTAAACATATTGACCTAAGGACTACTTAACAAGCATGCATGTCGGATAAATCCGAATAATCTGGGCATCACATAATTACAGATTAACTATTAACTTAAGATCATCCATTATCAAATTCACACCATGTGGTGGCACTTGAACTAAAATAAATGTAACCATAAGTTAATTTACAGAGCATGGATATTTATTGACCTTTAATTATAAGCCATCGCAAAACCTCTAATGCCAACCATTTAATTTAGATAGAGACTAGTTTAGCCATAAATTCGCCATATCCCGATAGCTAAACCAAGACATATGTCATCAAGGTAAGTATTTTCCTTGTATTACCTAATTCCTATATAGCCACCATGACAACTAGAATAGTAAGCCTTAGCCTTTTGTTTCCTTCTTTCTAACAAAAACCTTAGCTCCTCAGCTTCTTTGCTCTATAAGCTACTTATCCACCAAGGAACCTTAGATCCTAAGTTTCCTTGCTCTACAAGATGCTTATCCACCAAGGAACCTTAGCCCATATGTTCCCTTGCATGGTAAGAAACTTAGAGCCTAGCACCTCGTTCCCTTGCCTATATAAGGGATAGGAACCCCATAGTTGCAACCCCCTTGGCTCTTAGAATCCATTAGCAAGCAAGAGGTATGAGCTCCCTTAGGTTAGTTTTCCATCTATTTTTATTGGTTGATTTGCATTTGGATGTTACTTGAATATTGGTTTCCCCGCGCTTTATAGAATCCATTTGTGTTAGTCAAGAGGCAATGTGTGCAGCTTCCAGGAGGTGAAGGTTGATCAAGATTTGTTATGTAGAATAAGGACTACCTTGAGCAGGCAAGTCACCACATCCCCCTCCTTGAGTATTTTGATCCTAGTTTGCGAGCTTATTTGTTTGTGAAATAAATTGCATGCTATGTTAAAATGCAATCCCAATTATCGATTATGCCACCCTTGTTTGAGTACCTTGTCC
Organism: Oryza meyeriana var. granulata; assembly: GCA_003991445.1. NCBI lineage: Eukaryota > Viridiplantae > Streptophyta > Magnoliopsida > Poales > Poaceae > Oryza > Oryza meyeriana. The sequence goes on from RYFJ01000883.1 coordinate 292,772, forward strand.
ATTGAAGCCATGATATTAATCAAGTCCCTAGTTATATTTAATATGCAATGCTTAGCCGTGCCTAGTTGCACTTGGGTGATTGAATCGCCCTTCCTCATGTCTTAAATAAAATGGGACGATTGATTGGGCAATCACTAGGGTTATAGTGATTGGCATGGATGGAGACATGTAATGCCATCCTGCGTGTATATTGAGGAACCATTTGCGAAAACCAAAAACAAGGGAAAACCTATTTCGACCGGGGCGGCAGGAAAGAAATTGGGTGGTTCTGGGAACGGCAAGTGCCTACCTGTTTCAATTAAGGATCGAGTCAGAAGCTATGCGGGAAACAATAGAGTACGACTGCATCTCTCGCATGGGTATAGACCTGGAGGATTAGGTAACCCAAGTGGGTAGCACCTCCAGTCATGGTTGGTTCTGCACACGAAGAGTGTGATGTTGTGAAGTGTTGATATATGTATTGTGATGATAAATGTCGACAAAACTTAAAAGGCCCCTAAGTATATATATAATGTGTACCTCCTAGAATCTCTCGGGTTCTAGGACTCCTCTACTCACACTAGCTCGAGGCGTTGGGTGCTAAGGGTGCATGACGAGTTTCATAGTCCTTGGCAGCAGGTGCCGCAATGCAAGGGAGCCGAAAGACCTTTAGGCCGTGATAGGTCTCATGTGTGGTTGGGACTAGCTCTATTGTGTGGTGCATTGTGTGCAGTCACGGTTGCGGTGTAAGAGTGTACATCCACTGCAGTATGAGTAAATCAATCTCATTCGAATATGCCGTGCTCGTGGGTTAATCTGAGCACCGCGGGACTTGTACTATTCTTGACTAGACTTATAATTTTCTAAAATTGATTAATGGGTGGTTAGGAATACGGGATGGTGATGATTTGGATGGCTATGGCTATTGTTCCTTGGGAGAGTCATAGAAATTGCATGATTAGCGGTGGCAAGTCATTTCCGAGGCAGTCTTAGCATTAGCGGATAAAACCTTCGTTTAGCAAACAATACGATATTAAAACTATTTTTAAGTCTACCCTGCTAGGTCATAGGTATTTATGAAATAGATCTCAAAATTGGCTTTACGCAAAATAACCTTAGCCCCTCTTTGAATACACTATGCATAAAAAGCATATTTGCGTGGTGGCTTGCTAAGTACCTATGTACTCATGGTTGTTCAATTACTATTTTTAGCAGAAGAACATGCTAGAAAAGAAGACCTTGTTAGTATGTTCTGCATACTTAGCAAGATGGATGGAGTGCTAGTTGGCTAGGTCGTGGCCCTAGTCAACTGCCTGTGGGCATGACGATTGGACCCTATGTCACGCACAGAAATTTAGCCAATTTCCAGACTATTTTGTGTATTGAAATCCTTGTCCAGGAATCAAGCCAGGGTACACATAACGACAAATCAATAAACAGATCCAAATGTAAATAAAGCGTAAATACTTACAGAAGAGGCACTTAGTCCTCACACAGAAGAAAACAGCAGCGGAAAGGCGAAACTAGTGTGTCTTCAGCTCCACACCACAGGCAAGCTCAACTAGGGTATAAGCCAAGGTCTTCTCTTCTGAAAAGGAGGAATATAGCAAGGCTGAGTACCACCCACCATACTCAGTAAGCCATACCAATGATGCATTTGTGCACGGGATTTTCAAAGGAAGGCTGGTGGCTCATTTGCGTAAAAGCAGTTGAAAAAGGTAGTAGTTCGCAAACAGTAAAAAGTTGATTAATTTAACAATGTTAATTCCCCACTGATTAACGTTATACCACGTTAACCAGGCCCACCCATTCCCAACTGATTGACGCTACACCACGTCAACCAGTCTCCACTGGTGAACGCTACACCACGTTCACCAGACACCTCCGGTTACCATTACACCACGATAACCGGTCTCCACTGATTAACGTTACACCACGTTAATCAGTCACCACTTGGAACAAACATTACACCATGCCGACCAATTTTTCCTGATCAACGCTACACCACGTTGACCAGGCCGCGTTGATGAACGTTACACCACGTCCACCAGGCGTCACTGATGAGTGTTACACCACGCTCACCAGTCTCCACCAACTAGCGTTACACCACGCTAACCGGTCACCCCCGGTCAACTCAACACGTTGACCGGACTCGACACCTTCCACCACACTAGTTTTACAAAGCCAGATTCATTATCTAGGGTAAGACTAATCACGGTGAGTCTTGGCCAATGTGCCCATAACCACGGGCCCGGCTATTCGAATAGATTTACTCTAATCAGAGGTATACAATTGTACCCACAAGACACAGCCCCACACACGTTCCCGTGTGCCAGTACATCACCACGATGTCCCGTGAGAGGCTGTGACAGGACTGTTCACGCAACCCCTCCCTAACCATCCACACCACGCTGAGGTTGCACCTGCCGACAGGGCACTCCATATTGGCCAGGCTACCCCCCTTGCGCCACGGTGAATCCGGCAGCTGATCAACCCTACCCCGGGCCGACCCAACTCCATCACGCCCACCCTCTTCTTCGGTGCCTAGGAGAGGGAGAAGAAACGCTTCAAGCCCAGCCATTGCCCACGTTGGCTTGTGGCAAGTACGGGAAGTTGCCCAAGTGGTTCCCGCGAACCGGTCCTTAATTGCCATGGGTGTGACAAGCAAAACCATACACCCACAGCCCACCATTTAAGTCCAATTTTAGTAATTTAACATCAGCCTATCCAAAGTTCCATTTTCCCGACATTGAGTCGAATCAAATAAAAATATATTATTTAATTCCCAGGTGAGCTATGTTGCTAAGCATGGCTAAGCAGGTCCTATCTCTAGCCAAGTCATCCAATGAGACCTAAGCTAGTCAAATTGTCACCCAAGGTTATCAAGGAATGGATAACAAATAAACAGGGTCTCAAGTAAGTGGATAGGTTATCCCATGTTCCATGTAATTGGCAAAACATGCAATTTATTTATAAATCATAAAATATTTCACAAAGTAGGTTCAACATGCTCAAGGATGAATGTGTGACTTGTCTTGTGACAAATGTCTTCGATTGCTCTTCCAAACTCTTCCGTAGACTCCACGGTCTTCCGAATCGGCGATTATACGCGACTACACGCAAAACGATAAAATCCTAAGAAACTCCAAATAAACAGTACATACAAAATTATACAAACAAGTAGATTATAAATTTAGATGAATTTAGGAAGAAGAACGGGTCGATTCGGAGTTCGGATGGAGAAGATATGGCTTCCGGAATATCGAATTTAGAAAGAATTCCGGAAAGAATTGGAAAAGAATATTCTCGGGAATATTCTCTTGGGATTAGACTAAAGAATTATTTTTGGCACTGGAGAAAAAGTGGCACTGTCGTGGGTCACGATTTCGAGGAATAGCTGGAGTGGTGGATTGGGTTAGCACTGACAGGGCACTGGCGGATTAAAAAGGAGTCAACGGCTGGGATTCGATTTAGAGGGATTTAAACGGCCGAGATTGATTTAGGAACTTGATATAGAGATTGGACGGCCGAGATTCAACCCTAGAGTTTAAGGAGATTCGATGGTGAAGATTGGATTCAATTGATCGGACGGCTGTAATCGGCCCAGAATGTTCCAATAGATAGGGCGGCCAAACTACTGCACGCGGGACCCACGCGGCAGCATTATAGGAAGAGGAGGCCAAGCTCCTGCCATGGCGCTCAGCCGAGGGGGTCGGGCGATAGCCGGCGTGACGGGGCACTGTCACGGCGAGGCAGATAGGAGACCCGACGGTGCGACGACTTTGGTGGCAGGAGTAGCGACTCCAGGGTGGCGTGACGCGGCGAAGATGTTGACGATGGCGCCACGGCGCGGCACGGGATGAGGAAGGAGGTAGCTCCAGCGAGGAGATGCCGAGGGAGGTGTCCTCGACTAATGGCAACGGGGTGCCCGATCTTCCGTTAGGTAAAGATAACAATCGATTTGGTGGAGAATCGACACTCACGATCCGGCTTCTGATCACCAAGACCCGAACCCTGCAATCACAGTACCGCGTCTCCTCTCGTTATCAACCGTGTGCTGCCCGGTTGACCTCGCCACAAAGGCTAATCCCTGCATACGAATCAAAGAACACAAGCAAGAACAAGAAAGATTGCAACTCAATTGCAGATGAATGATTATACTCTCGAGTTGGGGTCTCACAAACCGATAAACGGCGAAACTGTTCAAGAACAGAATAATCTAAACAAAACCCGACTTAAACAACGGCGGCTATGGAATATATATGAGTTAGGACATCCTAGGGTGAGGGTTTGCCTTGTGAGGGGTGCACTCCTCATGGGTTTAGCCCACGATACAATTACAAGGCCTAAGGCCCAAAACAGACTCGGACTGGAAGATGTATGTATCTTGTTTCGACAATTCTAGACATCTCAGGAGGAATTTTGATGTGAAACCAAAACCATCTAAAAGTAGACTTCATAAGCTTTCCAAAAAGTACTTGTAGGACCTGTAACTCCTTCTGGATCAAAAGTTATGGCCGTTTGAAATTGACACTGTCTCCCAGCCCGAAACTGAAACGGTCTCGGGAATATGAGTTTACTTGCACTTGTTGTCTCCACTTCAATATGTGGTTTCTTGAGCTATTCTCCATGGTCTTCTCCCAGGTTCCAAAGAACAATAAAATCATCACAAGAATTAAATAGCATGCCATTCGTAGAAATATTCTCATGTAAGCTTAGGAACGCATTCACCTGGTGATTAAGTTGACGAGGACGTGCACGAGTAATTGGTCCTTGGATCAGTTGCACATTTTGTTCATCATGAAGAGGTTGTAAGTGTGTATCTAAAGACATGATGTCCTCATCATCCTCCCCCTCTTGATTTGGAGTCGTCCTCGACTCAAGGTCATCTTCGTCACCTAAGTAAGGCTTCAAATCAGCAACATTGAAAACATCACTCACACCGTAATCTGTAGGCAAATCAATCTTGTATGCATTATCATTTATCTTCGCAAGAACTTTAAAAGGACCAGTAGCTAGAGACATTAATTTTGACTTGTGCAAAGTAGGAAACCTATCCTTTCTTAAGTGTAACCAAACAAGATCACCGGGTTCAAAAATAAGTTCCTTTCTACCTTGACTACCAGCAAGTTTATACTTTACATTCATACGCTAAATATTTTTCTTAGTAGTCTCATGTAACTTAAGCACAAATTCAGCCCGTGTCTTAGCATCAAAATTTACTTTTTCTGAAAATGGTAAAGGCAATAAATCAATTGGAGCACGAGGGTTAAAGCCATATACCACCTGGAATGGGCTCAACTTTGTGGTGGAGTGCAACGAACAGTTGTATGCGAACTCCACATGTGGAAGACATTCTTCCCACATTTTCAGATTATTCTTCAAAACAGCCTGCAACATCGTGGACAATGTACGATTCACCACCTCCGTTTGTTTATCAGTTTGGGGGTGGCAAGTTGTAGAAAATAGTAACTTCGTCCCCAATTTCCTCCACAACGTCATCCAAAAATGACTCAAGAACTTGTTATCTCGATCTGAAACAATTGTATTGGGCACACCATGTAGACAAATGACATCCCTGAAAAACAAATCAGCAACTATGGTAGCATCGTCGCTCTTATGACAAGGAATGAAATGGGCCATTTTGGAAAATCTATCAACAACGACAAAAACACTATCCCTCCCCCTCTTTGTCCTAGGCAATCCTAAAACAAAATCCATAGAAATGTCTTCCCAAGGAGCACTAGGAACGGGTAGAGGCATATAAAGACCATGTGGATTAAGACGAGACTTAGTTTTGTTACAAGTGCTGCATCGTACAACGTATCGTTCAACGTCATGCCGCATGTTCGGCCAAAAGAAGTGAGTAGCCAGCACATCCTCCGTCTTCTTCACTCCAAAATGTCCCATCAATCCACCTCCATGTGCTTCCTGCAAAAACAAAAGACGAACAGAGCTTGTAGGAACACATAATTTGTTAGCTCGATATAACAATCCGTCATTCAACACATATTTATTCCAAGTTCTTCCCGCTCGACAGTGATCATAAGCTTCTTTAAAATCCAAATCAGTAGCATATAATTCTTTTATTGTCTCCAATCCAAAAATTTTATAATCAAGTTGAGATAACATAGTATAGCGCCTACATAAAGCATCAGCAATCACATTGTCTTTGCCTTTCTTATGCTTAATGATATATGGAAATGACTCAATAAATTCTACCCATTTAGCATGTCGTTTATTCAATTTAGCTTGACTTCGAATATGTTTTCAAAGACTCATGATCAGAATGTATGATAAATTCCTTTGGCCATAGATAATGTTGCCAAGTCTCTAATGTTTGAACCAAAGCATATAATTCTTTATCATAAGTTGAATAGTTCAAACTAGGTCCTGACAAGTTCTCACTAAAGTATGCAACTGGTTTACCTTCCTGAATAAGCACACCTCCAATCCCAATCCCACTTGCATCACATTCAAGCTCAAAAACCTTACCAAAGTCAGGGAGTTGGAGTAGTGGTGCATGAGTCAACTTCTCCTTAAGCAAATTGAAGGCGTCTTCATGTGCTTGTCCCCATCGAAAAGGAACGCCTTTCTTTGTGAGCTCATTCATGGGTGTGGCAATGGTGCTGAAATCTCTCACAAAGGCGACGGTAAGAATCCAGCTAACCCAAGAAAGCTCCGCACCGTATGTGACCGATGTAGGCGTCGGCCAACTCTTGATCGCTTCTATCTTGGTCTCATCAACTTCAATTCCCTGTGGAGTCACAACATAACCAAGAAAAGAAACTCGTTCCGTGCAAAAAGTGCACTTTGGCGAGGTTACCGAAACAAACGTGCATCTCTCAAAGCATTAAAAACAGCACGTAAATGTTCCTTATGTTCATCTAAAGACTTGCTGTAAATAAGTATATCATCAAAGTAAACCACCACAAATCTACCAATGAAAGTGCGTAAAACTTCATTCATGAGTCGCATAAACGTACTAGGAGCATTAGTCAAACCAAAAGGCATCACTAACCACTCATACAAACCAAATTTAGTTTTAAACGCGGTCTTCCATTCATCATTCAATTTCATTCTAATTTGGTGGTATCCACTACGCAAGTCTACTTTAGAGAACACAACAGAGCCACTCAATTCATCAAGCATATCATCTAACCTAGGAATAGGATGACGATATCTAATAGTTTTGTTGTTAATGGCTCTACAATCCACACACATACGCCATGATTCATCTTTCTTAGGTACTAAAATAACAGGAACAACACAAGGGCTAAGACTCTCACGTACATACCCTTTTTCAAGCAAGTCTTGCACTTGACGCTGAATCTCCTTAGTCTATTCGGGATTGGTCCTGTACGGCGCACGGTTTGATAACGCAGCTCCCGGGATCAAATCAATTTGATGCTCAATTCCTCTCATAGGTGGTAGCCCTGGGGGTATCTCACATGGAAATACATCAGCAAACTCTTGCAAAAGGTTAGTAATAGCAAGTGGAAAAGAAGGAGGCAAGTCCTCAAGTGTAAAGAAAGTTTCCTTGCAAACCAAAGCATAGCAAATAGATTCATTAACATTTAACTAGAATCTCAGATTTAGTAGCTAACATAGAAAACTCCTTTCAACTTAAGTGTGTCTTTTCCTAGCAGGAGGCTCTTTTTCTCCTTTTTAGGTGGAAACATATCTTTAGCTACTTGCTGATTTTTAGACTTAGATTTTATTTCAGCACGCGCTATATCATCCTTTCAAAATTTCAGCAGGGGTCATTGGTAGCAAACTCAATCTTTTTGCCATTATGTGTCGAAAAGTGTACTGTTAGTTCTTACCACGGTGCAACACATCTCTATCATATTCCCAAGATCTACCCAAAAGTAAAGAACATGCTTGCATAGGTACGATATCAAAATTTGTACTATCATGGTAATTTCCAACAGAAAATTGCACTCTCACAACTCTACTCACCTTCAACTTACCACAAGAGTTGAACCATTGGATGGAGTAAGGCCGTGGATGTGGTTGTGTAGTCAAACCTAGCTTGTCAACCAATCTGAACTAGCAAGGTTGCTATAGCTTCCACTATCAATGACAACACGGCATGCTCTATTGTGAACCACGATGATGGAACAATTGTGGTGCTGATTTTGCTCCGCTTTCTCCATTGAGCACTAGCAGCCCGTTGTGCTACAATGCTCAAGTACTTGGCTTTGAATCTTTTGCACCTATGTGCTCCACTTCCTCATCGCCCTCGTCTTCATCACCTGCATTGTTAGTGCCATGTGCTAATTCATTATCCACATCACTAGCACTAGTGTACTCACCATCATTGTAGCAATAAGGACTCTCCGTTCGGGGCAATCACGTTGCACATTGCCCCATCCCTTTGCAGCTTGAAGCACTGGATATCTCTTGTTGCCCTGTGGAAGCACCGATGATGCACTTTTGCGGGTGCCTGCGAACGAACAGATTTACTCACCTCGGTAGCACGGGATGTATGGCGCCGATGCCTCTGATTGCGCCCGATTGGTGGAGGGTGGTAGCAGTTCGGCCAGTGGTGGAGTACTTTTTTGGACCAAAGGGAGGCCTCGAAGTAGACGTGCTTCCCCAATTGTTCTTCTCAATGGCTTCCCTTCCCTGCAATTCCTGTTCAGCTAATATAGCTAGATGGAACAATCGGTTAAGAGAATTGTATTCCTTATATTGAATAATGTCCCTGAATGTCATGTCTCAACCCCCCATAAAAATCAAGCCATCTTATCCTCCTCATCCTCCTCTACCTCACAACCGCAACATTTCATATTTGTAGCTCCTGAAAGTAATCTTCTACAGAATTTTTTCTTCCTTGGTCTAAGCGTTGCAACTATTTCTCCAAATCATTGTTGAAGGAAGGAGGAATAATCTACTCCGCATTGCTCGCTTCAAAACCTTGCCCATGTGTCAAGTTTCTAAACCAGTTTTTAACTAGTTCATTCCACCAGATAATAGCAAAGTCCTTGAACTCACTAAGTTGCTTGCCTAACCCTATGAACTTCAGGAAATAAATGGGAATTAAATTTGCTGCTCTAAACCGGTCATCTCTCAATCCAAATAAGCTTCAGGGTCATATTTTCCTAGAAATAAAGGGCAAGGTAAATTTAATTTTAGCAAAGGGATATCATCGTACCCTCGCCCTTGGTGGCGGTTACCTCCCATACCTCGCCGGTTGAATCGCAGCCGTTGTCGTAGGCAGCTCTTCACGAAGTCGCATCACATGTGTCGCTATGTCGGCTTTCCTCTTCTTCATCACTATCTCCATCATCGTCAATAAGTGGTGGGTGTGGCTGACAGTTTGCTACCAATTGCTCGACGTGGTTAGTGAGGGGTGGTAATGCTCCCATGATAGCCTGGAGGTCTTTACCCGCATAGCATTCACGTAGCTAAATTCTCCTCAATCTTTTGATCCAACTTAACGATCTCCTCTTTTGAAGCACAATCAGCGAAATCATTCACCTCACCTGCCATGGTTAGTAGAAAATAGAAAACAAACAGCAGAAAAGTATTATCCCTATCAACTACTACTATGCAAGGATAGTGGACACTCGCAAATGAAAGCACCTTACCGAGCCTCTTACAGGTTTTGATGACTAGCGAGCAAGGAATGCTATAACCGGTGGCTGGTTCATGGGTACGCTGCCATTTGAGGCGTGAATCCAGGCGATTGCAAAGGTCGAGACCGTGCTGACAACTGGAAGTATATATGTAGAGCTTGGGAGGCCAAAAAAATGTTAGTGGCAACACAATTCAATAACAGTATAGTAATGCTGAAAAAATGTCCCCAGCACTTGTCCTAGTTGCTGGCCTAAACGCGTTCTAACCCAGATGTGCTAAACAAGGGAGACAAACAAAAGTGAAAGGACAGCAGCAAGAAAATAAGGACAAGGCAAAAACACAGCATAAAACAGCACACATATGGCTCCCTGGTGTGTCCTATGTGCTCCTTTTCTCCTTTTTTCTTTTTTATTTTTTTCTTCTTCCACACCTTTTTTTTATTTTTCTTTTATTTTTTTCAGATATTTTTTCTCAACTAGGATGGCACAGGAACAACTACCTCAGGAGGGTGGCCACTCAAACTGATATAAGACATGGCCTGTGGAAATACACGAGCGTGCTTTATAAATCCCTCATGCCTAGAACTTCGAAGTGCAAAAACCCAATCTTCCGGCCTGAATTTTGCAAAAGTAATTTCGGTGAACCTGACGAAGTGGGGGGGGGGGGGTAGCGGATGGGAAATTTTTCGTAGATGTCCGTAGGCTATTATTTATCCTGATCGACTTCTCGTATTTGAAAGTTAGTGGCTGTTTCAAGGAAAGGTCCTCGTATGCAGTGTTTGGTGGAGGCTGAAACAGAAACCAGGTGGTGAAACTGGGGATGATATGGTGGCAGTGGCTACTGGAGAGGTGGATGGCGATGTAAGGGTGAATCAAGACATGATATATGACACTAAAAATAACACAACAAAGACAAACACTTTCACAAGATAGTTAGTATATAGGAAAAACAGAGACGATGGTGGTGGTGGCTGGGTTTGTAGGGGTGCGGTGGAATGGATCACGAACTGGAACTCAAAACACAATCTAAAGTCAGTAACCAAAACTTTTTGCATCAATGCCGCATCTTTGGTTGCTATGCTTGTGATCTGTAAAATCAACCCAGATGAGGTACCGACATACCAAAGTAAATTAAAAACAATAGGTTGGCAAAGCCAATTAATTTAAGAACAACATTTGAATAAACGGAGATTAAATATAAATGGAAATTAACAATATTGATGGTAGTTTCAACCTATCATCAGGAATAATAAAAAGGGCCCTAATCTTTCAAACCTATAAACAAAATATGAAAATTAAATCTTAAGTTTAATTTATTTTCCAAACCAATGAAAGCAATAGGTTACCTTGACTAAGTTTTCAAATCGGAATTAGGAACAAATATTTTTCAAAGTACAGAACCCTAATTCATGTCACAGACCGGAAATAAGACGCCTAAACTATGGGGAGTATTTATTTCCCCATTAAAGATTATCAAGTATAAAACCACCCTAAGTTAATAAGCCATCCTCTTTCACGACCATGTAAAAAATCCTAATTCAAAATTTGAATTCTCAAATTTCTGAAGAAGGATATCAAAGTCAAACCTTATAAGAATAAATTCAATATCTCAAATTTAAATCACTTGTCTAAATCTCCCCAAATTGGAAAGAGGTTATTTCCAATTTTCTCCTTAGGCTCAAGCTCATTTTCTTCCCCTAGCCCAGCCCACCATTACCCTTATTTCCAAGCCGACCGGGCCGCCCCTTTTCTCCTTCGGCCTTTGCCTACCCCGCCTACCCCTGGCTTGGACAGCCAAGCCACCCTTCTGCCCCTCTAGGCCACTGCTCAAGCGGCCGGCCAAGCCAGGCCAAAGCCGCTAAGCCGGCCGCAACAAGCTCACCAACCGGCCCAGCTGGCTCGCTAATGCCGATGGCCACAGCCAGGGCAGAGGACCGGCCAGCCGCCTTGCCCAGCCACCCTCCCGCCAAATGCTCGACGTAAATGCCGCAGTGCCAAGTCGGTCCCGGGCGCATCGGACGAGCACCGCTGCGCTACGCATGCCAGCTGCGCGGTGCGCCCCATATCCGTTAGGCCCAACGGCTCGCTCACGGCTTTCCATAACCATCACCGCCGATGCGTTTGGACTTCCCCATCGCTGTGCCGGGATGCGACACAGCCGCGCTGTCACGCCCAGAATTTCCATCCAAAATTTTGGGAGTTTTAATTGTGTAAATCCTCGTCCAAGGAATCAACCGAGGCATCATGAACATAGTTGATAATCAAAGTAAATGTTTACATATGGAAAGTATTTATTACAGAGGCGAATGGTGTCTCTCAAAATGATAAAGTTCTAGCAGCATTAAATAAAACTAAGACAACATGACGAAACCCACTCATGAGCTTGGTCGGAGACTTCCCACTTAATCCTCCACAAGCAGTCTCCTTGCTGAAGTACTTCTCTGAATGATGATGTTGATTTACAAGGTGAGTACATAAAATAACTGCGGCAAGTCACGTAAGCAAATATACAAGTGCGCAGGGTAACAAAGGATGGGCATAATAGGGCTCAACTTGCATAAACAGGCATTTAAATAAATCACTTTGAAGATAGTAGTAAAACATACAATAATGGATCATATTATCCAACGCTATAACATTCCCCCACCAAAAAAAAAAATTTGGGGGTTTTTAAAAAATTAGGGCCCCCAACCACTCCAACCTGGAGCTAACCATGATTCATTCCTTAATAAAACTCAAAATTTAATCATGTGAGACTAAATCACAGAAAACAATTGCTAGGCTCACCCTTCAACCGGTGGGCACGGCTAATTCGAGATAGTTTTATCTGGGCCAGAGGTGTACCAATTTACACACAAGACACAACTCCAATCAACATCAATTGTGCGCCTCGATCCCCACGGTACCTCGGAAAGGAATTGTGATCAGGATTATCCATGTAACTTTGCACAATGGGAAGAGCCTCCCTTCCGAACCTCCGGTCTCATGGTAGGGGTGATCAAAGTAACCTTCCCCACGAGATGGCCCGATGCCCGAACATGGTCTTATTGTCACTTGCCATGTGTGGACTTATATCAGCCACAACCACCCCCTGGATGCCTCCCTATTGAACGGCACACTTCAACTCCTAACTATCCCATTCTAGGCTTGTGGTCGCACGAGTGTTGCTTTGCACCAGTAGTCTGTGAACCGGTCCTTAACTATCATGATGCAACCGCTAGCCAACGTTCACACTTTGGTGCTCGCACCCACACATTTCTCCATATTTTAGTGAACCATTAAATTAAGCCTTGCACGACCATGTCGTGAATGGAAATATTATTTCATGTGAATAAATATTTTAATCGAAAGTTAATTTACAGCCAAGTTATTCTGTAATTTTGCTAGCATGGCTAAGCCAGAGTTCCTAGAGGTAAATCTAGCTAAACAATAAATTAAGCTTGCTAGTCAAATTTATCCCATAGGTAACAATATCAGTATCAGTCAATGGGACATAAAAGGATCAGGGTTTCCCTTTAACGATGAACTTCCAAAAATAAATGCACAAAGTTGAAAGGGAAAAATATAGCTTTTAACATAGGAACAATAAATGCTCAAAGGTCACTGAGGAATCTGTGTTGACTTTGCCGTTGCTGCTCCTTCACAAGCTCGGAAACTCTCCTCGAGAAAACTGTGACTCTTCCTGACACGTCGGCGGCTAAAAGGCATAAATAAAATATGAGAAAACAGTACATCAACACACATGAACAGTGTCACATTATATTTTTAATGGGGTAGATCTGATTTTTAAAGATTTTTTGGGCGAGTTGAAATCACCTCAAACAGAGTTTGGATGAATTAGTTATGAATTTTAGAAGTTTAAACCCCCTTTTAAAAGCTTTAAAAGAATAAAACCGATTTATTGAATCATTACAATTAATTTAATTCGGGTAAAGAATTATAGACGTCCATCGGAGAGAGAAGGCTCTCGCTGACCAGTGGGCCCACTGGTCAGGAGAGGGAAGGCGCTGGTCTAGTGGACCGAGTCACCTGAGGTTCAAGAGTGATCGAGGTTAGGATTTTACGGGAGCGGATCGGACGGACGAGATTTATCCACATTTTAAGATAGATCGGAGGGCTAAGATTTAATCTAACTTAGATCCAACGGCTATGGATTGATCCAACAATCTAAGGGCCGAGATCTAACCGGGAAGATCCGATGGCTGAGATTGGATCGCAATGACGGCTTGGATTTATGATCCAAGCGGATCCGAGCTGGCGCCTACTAGCAGCCACGTCGATGGCCGAGTTTAGCATTCACGGGCGACGGCGATAGCAACGAGGACCACATGGTTTGGCCCGGACGATCAGCGGCACGGCGGCGGCGCGGCGAGGACGGGAAACTCGATAGAGGGAGATTTTGTGGCGATTCTCACCATGGGTAGACGGGCGGCAAATGAGCAGCGGGAGAGGGCCGGCGACGAAGCTTCTAGTGGTGGAGCTCCTCGGGTCCTTGGCGGCGACGGGTTCTGGTGTTTTCGGTGGCTGGGGAATAGTGGCCTAGCTTTCCCTCACGTTCAGGTGATGCTGACCGAGGTGACGGCAAGCGCTGGCGGTGACTAGGGCAACGGCGGCACTAGACTGAAGGTCAGCGGCGACGGCGGAGCAAAGCTTCCGCAGCGCTAGGGCTCAGTGTCACACCCCAGAACATTCATCCGAATTTCCAAAAGCTAATTTGTGCGAATAAATCCTCGTCCAGGAACAGCCGAGGGGTTTACACTAATGCGGATAATTTGATAAAGCCATAACTCAATAGCAATACGATAAATACTTCACAAAGGCACTTAGTCCTCAAAAGAAGAATCAGCAGCGGGGAACGGCAACTAGCGTAGCTTCAGCTCCAAAGCCACAGGCAAGCTCAACTGGGGTATAAGCAAACACCAAACTTCTCCTCCACGTAAGCTTCCACTCTAAAGAATTGGCAATAGTGCAAGACTGAGTACCACCCACCGTACTCAACAAGCCACCGTAGTAGGGAATGCAATGTAATGCAACAGAGTACACCACAAGGAAAGGCATAGTATGGCTTATTTGCAATTATAAAACAGCATTTAAAACATTTGCATTTAAAACATTGAAAAACCATATAGTTTAATTATTTATCAGGCATTAAATCCATCTCTGAACAACGCTCCAACGCAGTTCAGGCCCAAACCAAAACTTCTCCAAACAGGAGCTATCAAATTCCATCATTTCTCATCATTATTAAATAGTGTGGGACTAATCACAGAAAACATTGCTAGGCCGCTCATTAACCACGAGCACGGCTATTCGAATAGTTTTACTCTGGCCAGAGGTGTACCAATTTACCCACAAGACACAACTCCACAACACATTACTGTGCGCCTTAATACCACCACGGTACCTCGGAAAGAATTGTGATAGGACCCTCCATGTAACCCGCACAACAAGGGGAGCCACCCGTTAAACCACCAGTTTTCGGCAGGAGCTGATCAGGCCCCCAACAGGGGAACGATCCAACACCCAAGACATGGACTTATTGACGCAGCCATGGTGGTCTTATTGACACAGCCACAACATACCATGGTGGACCCCGGTTGAACGTACTACACATTGCATCGTACTATTACCCATGTTGGCTTGTGGTTAGCACGAGTGTTTGCTTCGCTAACAAGTAGTTTGCGAACCGGTCCTTAACTGTTCATGAGTACCGCTAGCGGAACATTCTCAACCCTGGTACTCACAACCCACCATTTATCAAGTTTTAGTTGACATAAATTAATTAACGCAGCCACGACTCACTGTCTTGGTAAAATATAGCCATTATCTATTAATTAATCAGAATGCATGAATAGTTTTCCACATATAATGACACTATAGTTTCTAGGCATGGCTAAGCAAAATCCTAAATAATCTAGCCAGATAAATAATTAAACACCCGGCTAGTCAATATTATTATCCAGGGTATCAAGGTATAGATATCAACATCAAAATGGCCATAAATATGCAAGGAATATTGGCTATTAAATAATTACACATAATAATGTCATTCTAAAGCATTTTATGCAATAACATTAAAATAAAATAGCTTTCGCAAACGAGATCAACATGCTCAATGAGATTGTCGTGTGACTTGCCTTGCAATCGCAAAAGTCTTCAAATAATCTTTTCGAGACTTTCTTCGCCGCAGACCCCAGCAGTCTTCCAAAACGACGATTGTACGTGACTACACGTAAAATGATAAAAAAATCCTAAGAAACTCTAAATAAACAATACATAAAAATACATAAACAAGTAAATTATAATTTTAGATAAATTTATGAAGAAGAACGGGACGAAACGGACTTCAAACGGAAAAGATATGGCTCTTGGAATATTGAATTCAGAAGGAATCCGAAAAGAATTGAAAAGGAATATTCTCTAGAATATTCACTGGATTTTCGGATTAGAATAATTATTTTGGCTGAATGCTGATATGTGGGGTTCATGGTTAGTGACTAGGCGTATGGTGAACTTGGCTCATGAATTTAGGAATAGGAGGGGCCGGTGGACTGCTGAGGTGGCAAAGGCTGACGTGGCAACATCCGGAGAGACATGAATATCTGATGGCTCAGTTTTAGGTCTCTAAGATCGGACGGGCTGTGATTCGCTTCGGGATGGTGACAAAGAACGCTGGCGACGCGAGTCAGCAAATGCGAGAAGGGAGAGGATGAAATCGCGAACAGATCTGGCGAGGATTTTATCAAAATGTGTCGGAAGGCCGAGATTGGTTAGGCGTGTGATCATTGGGGTACACACCTCATTGACAGAGAAGAGAAGGCTGCACGAGGGCCCTGCATGTCAATCACAGGAGGAAGACCAGTCCTTGCCATGGTGCGTTGCCGGCACGCAGCAAGACAGGGGAGGTCGGGAGATGATGATGATGATCATGGCAGTAGACGATGGCGACGGGACGGTGACGCAGCGACCGGCGACGGCTAGCGAGCAGGGGCACAGCGGCTGGCGGAGTTGGTGCAGATGACGACGATGGACGACAGTGCGCCAGTGGGGTAGAAAGAAAAGGCGGCAGCTTGACCATGGGACCGAGGCGGCTCGGGGACCAGGGATCGGCGGTGGACAGGCGGTAGACGTCGGTGGGGTGCATGAGGCAGAGGGGAGGCAGCCACACATAGGCGAAGCGACGGTGTGCAGAACACGACGGCGATAGCAGGCGACGATGCCCAGGTATGGGGAGGACAACGGCGCACGGCAGAGGAGGAAAGGGGAGTGCTGATTCGGGTGCAGGGAGACAACGTCGACGATGCTGACGGTCAGAGGAGGAGGCGTGGTTTGGAGGCTCACCGGCGACGGCTTCCAGGGGCGGCGACGGCTTCCACAGGGGCAGCGGCGGTTTCCCGGGGCGACGGCAAGGCAGGTGCAGAGGGCGACGTCAGAGTATGGGCAGCGGCGGCAGCAGGCAGCACTTGGAGAAGATGACATCGGGGCAAGCACCACGGCGTCGGACGACGAACGGCAGTGGACGCCGAGGGGCGCCCGAGGAGGAAAAGAAGGTGGAGGCGTCGGGGACGATGGTGGATGCTCACCAGCGGTGGGGATCGAAGACGATGACGGCGGCGACGGCGTCCAAGCGGCGGGGAGAGGTAGATGCCGGCGACGACGAGGCCGAGCGGGGAACAGCACGGCGCCCAGCGGAGAAGATGGAGGCGACGGGGCGGCCGTTTTTGATGCTCACCGGCGACGGGAGGAGGCGGCGTCCGAGGCAGCCGGCGGGCGGCAGAGACGAAGAAAGCGACGACGGCGGCTCGTGCTCCCTGTGTCGGCGGCGGCGGTGAAGTAGAGGTGATGGCAGACCGGCGCTGGCAGCGCGGCACACGGCAGAGGAGGAGCGGCGGCGAACGGGATGGAGCGGCCGAAGGTGAGCAGGGCGGCGGCGCTGGTCCGGCGGAGGAGACGCCGGGGGGCAGTGGAGCAACAGGGGCAGCAGAGGCAGGCGGCCGGGCGGCGCGTCGGGGTGGCGGCGATTTAGGGCACAGGGGGCGGCGGCCTTGGCAGTGGCGCCTAGCGGCGGCGACAGGCGAGCAGCTGTGTGGCAACGGCTACGATTCCAGCGACGGCGGCACACGGGGTAGCGAGCTAGGGCTAGGGCTACTGGCGCGGTGGCTATATGTATGGGGCGACTTGGCGGCGGATTCGGCGGCGGTCGTTGCAGAGAGGAGGCGCAGGCACTGGCCTGGGCCGGGCGGCGGTGGCGACGGGCCGAGCGGCAGTTGCGGCGGCGAGCCACGGAGGCGGCCGCGGGAGGCAGCGCTGGGCCAGGAGCGCCGAGGCCAGGCCGGGGCTAGGGCAGCGCGAGGGCCGGCCGCAGAGAGAGACATAGGAGGGAGATGAGAAGAGGGAGGTCCAAGGAAGGGAGATAAACAGGAGAGAGAGAGGACCAGGAAAAAAAAGAAAAGAAAGGAGTGAATTTGGAAAATTGGAATTTATAGATTCGAGGAATATTTCCGAATCAAAAATTATAGAAATATTCGGGACATTGGAATTATCTGGGTACGAGGATATATATATATATATATATACGTATATATATATACGTATATATATATACGTATATATATATTGGGGATCGAAGGGTATTTTGACGAATTTAGAAAACAAAAATATATTTAGTGGGGTCCAGGAAACAGAATATTTGTGGGATTCAGAGAATGAAGAATATTTTCTTGAGGAATATTTGGGGAATAAAATATCAGAATA
The DNA here is from genome assembly GCA_003991445.1 of Oryza meyeriana var. granulata. Taxonomy (NCBI): domain Eukaryota; kingdom Viridiplantae; phylum Streptophyta; class Magnoliopsida; order Poales; family Poaceae; genus Oryza; species Oryza meyeriana. Next base: position 311,089 of record RYFJ01000883.1, read on the forward strand.
TTCGGAAATATTTGGGGAATAAATATTGGATTATCCTTCGGGTTGGGAAACTGAAAGAGATTTTCCGGGAACTATGAAATGGAATATTCTGAATAAAATATTTCGGGATTAGGGAATTGACGAGGGTGTTTTATTGGGACTGGAATTTGAAGAAATCTCAGATGATTAGAGATTTGGATTTATTTTGACAGAAAAGGGGTTTTAGGGAATATCTAGGATTTATCCCAAAGGAAAATATAGATATTTCGAATACAAAGGATCTCGAATTGGAAGTCCAAAGGAGTTCTAGAATTTCAAAGATGAATAAATCCGGTAAATCCGAATTTAGGTTTTCGAGGTGACTTTAGGGTTCTAGGAACGACACAAAACCCTAGAAGAAAAGGGAGTCAGAGTTCACGATGAACAGGGAGACTTCAAAGGACTGAATCAGGGACGACCCGAACAGGGGAAAGGAAAATGAATTTATTTATATTTATTTAATTACTTTAGTGATCTTTATAGTATTAAAATTAATTCTGTAGCTCTGAAAAATCCAAGAAAATTTTAGAGAGTTTGTTAAATTACGGGGAATTTACCAGAAGTAAATGCCACCATGAAACACGAAGAATTTATTATTGTAAATACTTAAACGCTTAAAATACTCCAACAGAACCCCTGGAATATAAAAGCATCCAAGTATTTATTTAAAGATTTAAACTCGGGATTTTTAATATTGGAAATTTCAAAATTTTATTCAAACTCTTTTCTCAAACAAATATTTTTCTAGTGTATTCTTGTATTTCCATTTACCCACGATAATTTCTAATTAAGATGATTTTCAGGGCGTTACAAATCCACCCCCCTTACAGAAATCTCGTCCCGAGATTTGGAGCGGCCAGAAAGAAAAAGGGTATGGTTGGTCTTCAATTCTTTCCTTCAAGCACTTTCTTCGAGTGACAACTTCTCGAAGTCCATCTCATTGTTCGTCCTGGCTGTAGCCTGTACCTCGAACCTTTTACCATACTAGTGTCTCGCGACTTTATTGGAATCTCAGGTTGGTAGATTATCCTTCTGGCGATCCGGTTTTTAGTTACTCGATCGGCTTCTGTCTAGGCTTGATCCTTTAGTGACAACTCTGATTCAACTTACTGTCCGTTTGTCACCGGTGTTGCTTATATACTTGCTTGTTGACAACATACTAATCCTGCGGACTGGGCATGGATTTGCGGACGGTGTTGAGGTGTTCTTGGCAACTGGTCCTTATTGATGAAACACTTCCTTTCATCTACTGATTTTACTTTGTCTGGTCTCCTTATCAATCACCTTTCTTCCTATCTTCCTGCTAATTTTCCTTAGGATCCTCATTCTTTAGATTCTCATAATAGTGATGGAAATATTCATCTATAACTTCCAGGGTTGTCGTAGGTATCTTGTCTGATAGCTATACCAACTGCTTTGGTATCTGGTTCCTTCCATCTTTGACTTCTGTCCTTGACCCTTCTATCTTAGGTGCTACCTTTCCACGTAGATAGGCTTAGAATCATGGCAACAGCTGCCAGTACTCCTGAAGATAATAACTTGGTCAGGCTTTCTGTTACTAACCTAAACTGGCTTTCACTAACTCCATCGTGAGTTGGGCATGTCTTCTCTTCTTCCAATTTCTGATGCTACTGACTTGTCTTTCTTTTACTATAATGACTATTATGACCATGACGTCGTTGATGCTTCTCTGCGATGACTAGCACCTTGGCTTTGGGTGAAATCTCGAAAAATTATCCATCCAAACATTATTTTTCTGGTCTCGTTTGTACTGGTAGGGTTGTTCTCCTGAGAAAATTGAAACGGCAAGGATGGTCCGTCAATCCTGGTTTGACTTGTCTCTTTCTATTCTTCATCTTGTTCTATTTGTCTTCCTGACAGACTGCTTTGTCTTCTAAGGTCCGGTTGTAATCTTCAAAGATGAGCCGATCTAGCTATCCATTACTTGTGTCTTCCTAAGGCTCCTTAGCTTCCTTTTGTAGGCATATGACCAACACTAGCTTCCACTATCCAGCAACGGTCTGCTGACTCTTGGTGAACTAGGGTTTGCGGCAAAACTGAGTTTGCATATCTTTAGCTGAGCAGAGGTCATGATTATCACATGTATAAAACTGTCCATCTGTGGTGGAGAAATCAACGGGGAGAGAAGGTATAGAGCAAAAAGAGGGAAAGAGGGGCATCTTCTTTACTAAATATTTTAATTATTACTGAACTGTAATGAATATAGAGTGTTGATTATTACACTGCCAAACTAGTATAGCCATATCACCAGCTGACTACGCCATACACTACCCAAGCACACCAGCACAAAAGGAGCAAGCACCAGCACACTAACAAGCAAGCTAACACACGCGACTAAACTAACGTCACTACTCTTCAAAGGTCTCCAGGGAGGTTTGGTTTAGGATTGGTTCCTTGCACGAAGCCTTCATTCCTTGCTGACGGCATGACGACTTGGATCCGAGAATCTTCCTTGACGTTTGTTTGATGCTTGAGACGACCTCTATCATCTTCCTTGCTGTAGCCACCAGGTTTAACAACTAGAACAGTTGAAGGAGGAAGGGAGGATGGATAAAACTTTGTAGAGAATTCCATAGAGAAGAGGAGATTTTTTTCGTAAATAGATTTTCGGAGAAGATGTCCTTAAGGTCTGACCGTTTGGCTTATCCTACAGTCAAGATTGGCTCTGATACCAACTTGTCATGCCCAGAAATTCACCAGAATTTCTAAAGCTAATTTGGGTGTAATAATCTCGTCCAGGAATAGCCGAGCTACACAAATCGAAATTTGATAAACATACAAATACGAATAACAATAAATACTTACAATAGAGCACTTAGTCTCACACAGAAGAATGCAGCAAGCGGAACGGCAATAGCGTAGCTTCAGGCTCCAAGCCACAGGCAGCTCAACGGGGTATAAGCCAAACACGAAACTTCTCCTCCACGTAAAGCTTCCTCTAAAGATTTGAATAGGTGCAAGACTGAGTACCACCCACCGTACCTCAACACAGCACGTGTAGGGAATGCAATGTATGCAACAGAGTACAAAGGAAGGATAGTATGGCTTTAATTTTGCTAAAACAGCAATTTAACATCTTTCCATTTAAAAAACATTGAAAAACACAGTTTTTTTTATTATCAGCATTAAATCATCTCTGAACAACGTCCAAGAGTTAGGCCAAACCAAAATTCTCCAAACAGGAGCTATCAAATTCCATCATTTCTCAATTATTAAATAGTGTGGGCTAATCACAGAAACATTACTAGGGGCCGCTCATTACCGCGAGCACGGCTATTCGAAATAGTTTTACTCTGGCCGAAGGTGTAAAATTTACACACAGACACATCCACAAACATTACTGTGCGCTTATACCACTTACGTACTCGAAAGGATTGGTGATAGGACCTCCATGTACACGCACAACAAGGGACACCGTTGAACATCCAGTTTCCGGCAGGAGTTGATCAGGCGCCCAAAGGGAAACGTGCAACGCCAGAGACATGGACTTCGGTATTGACGCAGCATGGTGGTCTTCTTGACACAGCCAACAATTACCACTGGTGGACTCCGGTTGAACGTACTACGTTGCATCGTACTATTACCCATGGTTGGCTTGTGGTTAGCACGAGTGTTGCTCTTCGCAACAGTAGTTTGCCGAGCACGGTCCTTAATGTCATGAGTAGCTAAGCACATTTCTCAACCCTGGTACTCAAACCCACCATTTGTCAAGTTTTAGTTGACACAATAATTAAAAGCCACGACTCACTGTCTTGAAATAAGCCATTATCTATCTAATAATCAGAATGCAATGAATAGTTTTCACATTTGACACTCATAGTTTCTAGGCATGCTAAGCAAAATCCTAAATATCTAGCATATAAATAATTAAACATCCCGGCTATCAATATTATTACCAGGGTATCAGGTTATGATATCAACATCAAATGGCATCAAATATAAGGAATATTGGCTATTAAATAACTACCGTAATATGCATTCGACAGCATTTTATGCAAAACTTTAAATAAAATAGCTTTCGCAAACGGGATCAAAAAAATGCTCAATGAGATTTCGTTGCTTGCTTGCAATCGCAAGTCTTCAAATAATCTTCGAACTCTCGGCAGACCCGCATCTTTCGAAATGACGATTGTACTGACTACCGTAAAACGTAACAAATCCTGCAGAACTCAAAAATAACAATACATTAAAAAACATAAACGAGTACATTATAATTTTAGATAAATTTTAGGAGAAGACGGGTCAAAAGGACTTCAAACGGAAAAGATATGGCTCTTGGATTTGAATTAGAAGATGAATCGAAAGATTGAAAAGGAATATTCTCTAGAATATTCACTGGATTTTTCGGATTAGAATATTATTTTTTGGATGAATGCTGATATGTGGGGTTATGGCTTAGTGACTAGGCGTATATGTGGCTTGGGCTCATGGATTTAGATAGGAGGGGCCCGGTGGACAGCTGAGGTGGCAAATGGCTGACGTGGAAACATCCGGAAGACATGACATACCATGGCTAGTTTAGGTCTCTAGATCGGACGGCTGTGATTGGCTTCGGGATGGTGACAACGACGCTGGCGACGCCGAGTCAGCAACGCGAGAGGTGGAGGATGAAAACAGTGACACAGATCGGACGAGGATTTTAATAAAATGTGGTCGAAGCCGAGATTGGTTGGCGTGTGATATTGGGGTACACACGTCATTGACGGGAAGAAGAGAAGGCTGCACGAGGGCCTGCATGTCATATCACAGAGAGACCTATCCTTGCAGTGGTGCATTGCCGGCACGCAGCAAGACAGGGAGGTAGGAGACGATGAGAAACATGGTATAGACGATGGCGACGGGGACGGTGAGCGACCGGCGACGGTAGCGAGCAGGCGCACAGTGGTGGCGAGTTGGTGAGAGAGATATCATGTCCGCTTCTTCTCTAAGTGGTATCATTGTACTTGAAAACTTATCATCGATTGCGTATTCCTTTCTGGTCTCTAGGATACGATAGCTTCTTGAGTAGGTAGATCTCATGAGAGAGATTTTGTTCGGATCAGCTTCTTCGGCTGGTACTCATAACATTCTTCAACTGAGAGGGAGCACTGGAAACATTGTGTACTCCGCGTCAAGGTGGGAGGCAACTCTAGTTGATAAGCAAAACTTCTCCTTTCCGTCCCAATCTCTTGTAGGGTCCCACGTCCGTGGTGCAACTTACCTTTGTCTGGAACTGGTGTACTCCAAAGTGGCGTGACTTGTAAATACACATCGTCACCTTCATCAAATTGAGATCCTTCTGCGGTTATCCGCATAGCTCTTCTGATGAGACTGGCTATTTGAATTGTTTTGTTTTGTATGATCTTCAATTTTTCTTCCGCTTCTCGCAAGATATTCGTCCCGTATACCTGGAACGTTCTCTCATTCTGATCAAAGCAGGGGTGGGCGAATCTTTCATCGTACAGAGCCTCGAAATGGGGCATCTTCAGACTGGCCTGGTAATATTGTTTAAGAGAACCCCCTCGCGTATGGCAGGCCATGTCCCAACTCCATGACGTCTATAGGCAAAGCCTCAACATGTCTTCTCAGATATGGTTAAACCGCTCAGTTTGACCATCTGTTGCGGGTCGTAAGCGGTACTGAAGTTTAACTGTGTACCATCTCTTCTTGGAGTCTCTGCAAAACTTAGAGGTAAACTCTTCCTCTGTCCGACACGATCTTGCGTGGCACACCATGCAAACACAATTTGAGCATGTATAACTCTGCTAATTTGCTACTGGAGTAAGTTGTCTTGACTAGTATGAAGTGGGCTACTTTGTAAGTACTGTCCACCAGACCATATAGAATAAATCTTGACGCAGTCCTTGGTAAACGGTGATGAGTCTCCCTACTTCTACCCCTTCATTCAGGAACTGAGGGGTTGTAACAATCCTGCTAGCCTCTGATGTTAGCTTTACTCACTGACATACGATCAAAACAGCACATACAGCTATTTCCTTCGCATGCTTAGACACAAAACTTCTCCTTAAGATCTTTAGCATCTTGGTGCTGCCAGGGTGGATGGAGTACTGCGTCATGGGCTTCATCAAGATTAGCTTTTTCAGTTCCTCTTGTCTGGTAACAGATTCGCTTCTGAAACACGGTACCTTGTCGATCATCTGCAAGAATCCAGTAGCTTTCCCCTTCTTCATATTCTTCTTGATTCCAAAATATCCGGGTCATCTTTTTGCACTTTGGCGGACTTGATTCGCCAATGTAGGTTTGTGCTTCCAAGGCTGCGAACAATATCTGACTGACTATATCAGATTTAACCCGATCAAAATCTTCACAAAATCCAACGATATCCTTGCCCTTCATGGTGTTGTAGTAAACTTGTCCGACTGAATAGGGCATCAGCCCCACATTGGCTTTCCCTGGAATGATAATAGATTCGATGTCGTAGTCTTGATCAGCTCTAACCATCTTCGTTGCCTAAGGTTAGATCTAGCTGAGTAAAAATATACTTAAACTTTTGGTCTGTATACACTTCGATGCGATTGCCCGATGAGATAGTGGCCTCCAATCTTCAGTGCATGCACTACAAGGTGCAATTCTAGATCATAGTAGGATAATTATTGCTATGAGGCGTAGCTGCCATGAGCATATGCCCAACCTTCCTTCTTGCATTAGCACACATCCAAACTTACTGCTGAGATCATCACAGTAAACTTGGAATCCTTTCTTGGGATTTGGCATGATCAACGCAGGTGCGGTTACAAGTTTCTTCTTCAACTCTTGAAAACTCCATTCACACTTTGGTGTCCATGAAAATTTCACATCCTTCTGGAGTAAATGGGTCATGGGCTTCGCATTCTAGAAAAGTTCTCTATGAATTGACGGTAATATCCGCCAATCCTAAGAAACTCCGAATCTCCGAAACCGTTTGCGGTTGCTTCCACTTGGTCACTGACTCCACATTGGTTGGGTCTACGTTTATTCTCCAGCAGTGACGACATATCCGAGAAACTTCACTTCGGAAGCCAAAACTGAACTTACTAAACTTGGATACAACTGAGTTGCGAAGGGTCTCCAAAACGATACGAAGGTGCTAACTAATGTCTCACTTAGTCTTTGGAATAAAACGAGGATATATCGATGAAACACCATAAACTTATCCAAGTATTCATGAACACTTTCTATTCATCAAGTTTATGAAGAATGTAGGGGTTATTCACCCCGAAGACATAATGTGCATTCATATAACCATACCAGAGTGGTAAAATCAGTTTTGGGAATATTTCCTTCCGAATCTTAATTAATGATAACCGAGCGAAGATCTATCTTGGAGAATATTGTGGTCCTTCTAACTGATCAAACAAATCATATTCGAGGTAGCGGGTACTTATTCTTGATAGTGACTTCATTGAGTGTGCGATAATCAACACATCCGTTGAGTTTCTATCTTCTTTTCACAAAAATGACTGGCGCTCCCCCAAGGCGACGTGCTAGGTCTGATGTAGCCTTCGTAAGCACTCTTCAACTTGCTTCTTCACTTCTGCCAACTCATTAGCTCCCATCCTATACAGTCTCTTGTGGATAGGGGTGGTGCCTGGGGATAGGTCTATTCTGAACTCAATATCTCTCTTAGGTGGCATTCAGGTAGATCATCAGGAAAGACTCAGGATAATCTCAGTACCACAAGGAACTCTGCGATGGCTGCCTGGTTTAGTGATACCGGAGAAGATGAGGTGGAGAGAGCACGGAAAATCACTTTTCTCCCAAAGGCAGGGGTTAGGGTCACTGTCCTAGTGGCACAATCAATAATTCCTTTGTGCCGAGTTAACCAGTCCATCCCTAGGATGACATCTATCTCTTCTGATTTGATTAGAATCAAATCGGCCAGGAAAGGGATACCCTGAATTTCTAAGGTCACAGAGAGGCTAAACTGGGTGGTATGCATTTGATTTCCCGGTGTGTTAACCAGGATAGACTTAATCCAATTTCCCCATTTGAACCCATGTTTTCTTGCAAAAATTCCTCGATAAAAAAGAATATGTAACCCGAATAAACAAAACCTATTGCAGTAACGAATTAATAGGGAACGTACCTAGGACGACATCCGGGGCAGTTTGAGCCTCGTCTGTAGTGACGTGGTTCACTCTAGCCTTGATCACGTTGACAGAAGGTTGCCCCGATGTGGTTGACTTGAGGTGCTTAGGCTTTGGACGCTGAGAAGAGTAATGCCCTAGATCACCACAGTTGTAGTAGGTTAGTGGCTTCCCTCCAACTTCCTCCTTGACAGGTTGGTTGGTTGCTAGGGCCATAACTGGCCGTGGGGGAGGACGATTTGCTCCAGCGTTGCCGCCAGTGTGTGTGGCAGAACTGCACTGCGGGCGAGGTGCCATGAAGATCCACCTTGCTGGGTTGGACGGTCCCGCAACACATGGCCTCTGACTAGGGGATTGTTGTGCCCGGAAATTTGCCATCCTGCGCTTTCTTTGCTCCATTTGGTTGTGTTTGTCTTCCTGACGAATAGCCTTGTCCAACAGTTTCTAGAAATCCGAGTAGTCACCGGAGAGTAGTTGAACTGAGAGTTCATCATTCAATCCATCCAGAAACTTCTCTTGTCGGTCGGCGTCAGTGCTAACATCCTCCGGCACATAGCGGGCAAGACGGTTGAACTCATAAAGAAACTCGGTATCACTAGTTCCCTTGCTTTAGTGCCCGAACTCACGCTCTTTAGTGCCACTACTCCAACAGGGATATGCGCCTTCTTAAAAGTGGCGGCAAATTCAGCCCAAGTGATAGGCTGTCCATCAGCTTGGTTAGCTCTAAAATGATCCCACCATTCAACGTAGGACCATTAGCTGGTGTGAGCGAAAGAGCCTTCTCCTGGCCTGTGCACTGTAGAAGGTCAGTTTCTTCTCAACAGCATGCAACCAATCCCCAGCTTCCAGGGATTAGTTGTGCTAGAGAAGTAAGAGGCCTCACTTGCAAACTCTGCGAGCTTGTTCTACGGGGAGGAAGGTGTGCTGTTGAGCGATTATGCTGGTTTTGCATCTGTGAAACATCATGTTCATCTGCTGCATTTGGTTTGCAAAACCTGGGCAATGGTAAGATTGTCGTCCCCGATGCGGCGGTCTGTTGGTGCACCCCCGATTGTTGTTCCTAGCATTACCATCCTGGTTGCTTCTGTTATGTGTGTTCACCATCTGCAGAGCAAAGATGAGAAGAAGGGAAAGAGCCCTTGAATGGATTTCATATTACTTAAACTTTCACTTTTATTGCTCTGAACTGAGTGATTAACATTTATGTAGTTTACTCTCACACCATCAAGCAACTCCTAACTCAAACAGTTACATCACCACCCTCTAGCATAAACTGTTGACTAAACCCCACACACACAAGTATTTCCTAAGCACACAACTGCAACACAACGATCTAAGGTAACTTATGCTAGGTGTGCTACTAAGGCTTCAACGGGGCAAAGGCTCTTCTTGCATCCGGTTTGTTTGATTCCTCTCATCTTCTTGAGTATCACCCACTCCACTTTAGAGTGAGTGCAAGCTCCACTGTCTTCTGACCCTTCCGAAGGTGTGCTAGCTTCTGACTCCTCAGAGTTTTCTTCTGCATCATCAGCATAAGCCACTGGTGGAACTACCCGAAGTGGGACCTGGTCGTTCAGTAAATGGGTCCTTGGTGCTAGTTGAATCCGAGGTGGAAGACGAACCCTCTTTCTTGCGTTGGTGCAGATCTTGGCTCCTTCAGGGGGTGTTTCTCTTTTAACCAGGGCCAACTCTTGCTTCAACCAGTCCACTTGATTCTGCAACCTACAAATCTTGGTGCGGTTCTCATTCTCCCGTTCATAAGCTACAATCACCACATCAGCCCAAGCATTGTCCATGGCAATCAACATCCTTACAAGTCGTTGAGTAGTTGCACTGTTTTCTGCTCCTGGGTTCTGATAACTGTTGTACTCTTCGTTGTGGGTCCTAGACAGGTGGTATTGGTAAGCAGTGTTCCTCAGACGAGTGGCGTAGCGGTGATGAAATTCTCCAATAGCTTCCAAAGCCACCTCTTGACATGCATGCTCAAAATTTCTTCCTCTTGCTCCGAAGATCATGGATGGGACTCCTTCTCGTTCACTTGAAATCATGAGGCGGACGTGGCACTTCTCTTCACAGGGGTTGTGAGGGACTTGTTTGTATTCAAGGACCGGATTGTACCCTATGGTGAAGGCCATATCTTGTAATTCCTTGACAAATCCACCAACTCCAAACAGATGCACTAGCCCTCGGTTTGCCATCTATTGAGAATGAAAGAAAAATTTTATCGATTTTGACTAAGTTACAGAACAAAATTTTGTTTCAAATAAAGGGAAAAGGAGAATAGTAAAGTTTCATCAAAATTAAGAGCAAAAGATTTAGCAGAATAAGGTTTTTTTAAAGAAATTCATAACCAGTACAATACTGTAGTAATGAGAGTAAAGAAATTGCAAAAATTTTCTTTTTTTTTCAATAGAAGAACTTAGGTTTTCAGAAGAGAGAATTAAAAAAATGCATAGTTGAAGGAAAATCATAGCTTAAAACATAGGTACAATATTCTCAAAGGTGTTAAGGATCTGTGTGACTTGCCTTGCTACTCTGCGAACGCTTCGGAACTCTCCTCGCAAAACCCTGACTCTTCCGAAACGTTGGCGACTAAAGGCAATAAACAAAAAGAGCAAAACAGTATATAAGCACACTCAATAGTAAATATTATATTTTTAATGGATATATCTTGATTTTTAAAGAATTTTGCAAGTTGAATCACCCCAAACGGAGCGCGGATGAATTAGTTATGAATTTTAGAAGTTTTATTCCTTTTAAAGCCTATTTAAAGAAATTACATCGATTTATTGCGTCATTTAGCATCTATTTTAATTCAGGAAAAAGGAATTATGGCATCAGCACAAGACCAAAGGCGGCTAACACCTGGGGTCCATGGGTCAGAGAGAGGAGGGGCTCGGGTTCATGGTAGATCGGGTCAGCCGAGGGGTTTACAGAGATCAACGCCAGTTTAAAGAGGGAAGTCAGATGGCTCAGATTGATCTTGGATTTAAGATGGATCGGGTGGCTGAAATTTAACCGAAACTAGATCGGATGGCTGGGTTCTAAATGAGGCAATCAACGGCTCGAATTGATCCCTATCGGATCGGACACACAGCTAAGCTGGCTCCGACATGGTGTCCACGTCGATGGCCGTGGCGGCGGCAGCTTGGGACCTGATGGTCGACGGCGATCGGTGCCGCAGCGGTGCACAACGAGGGCACAGGAGATAGAGGGAAGCGCGGCGATCCTTATCGAGGGTAAAACGGCGAAGAATGGTGACGAGATCGTCCGGTGGCGAGCTTTTAGTGGCAGAGGAGTTCAGGTCGTCGGCGGTGACACTGCTCCGGTGGGTGTCGTTGTCAGGGAGATGGCAGCCAAGCTTCCTCGCGGTCCGGCGGATCTGAAGGTGGTGACCACGAGCACCGGCGGCGGCGGAGTCGACGGCTAGACGCGGGCAAAAGCTAGGCGGTGGCGGTGATAGGATCCTGTGCGTGGAGAGATGGCTAGGGCTTGCTATGGCTCAAGGTGATGCTTAGAAAAGATCCTTGGGTCTTAAGCGGAGCTATGTAAGGGGAAAAGAGGAAGAATCTAGCTCGGGAACGACCTTATCGGCGGTGGAAAACTAGGGCTTGGGGGTTCTCCCGAATGGACTCAAGCTCGAGCTCAATTCAATGCGGTTGGGACTCCGAATCTTGGAGGAAAAGATGGAGGAAGATAAGGGGAAAAGAACCCCCAACCAATTTTGGGATCGGGCGCTCGCGGGGACCGAATTAGGCGCGAAATTGACGGCGGCCTCGGCACCGAGTCGGACTATACCTCCGGCGGGAGGTAGGCAATGACCCGGTAGGTAGGGCCCACCTGTCAGTGATAGAAGAGATGGGGAAAAAGGATGGGCCACTGCTGGGCCAATTGCACTCATGCATGGGGAGGGCGAGGGTACTGGGCCGAATTTAGCCTAGTGGCCTAAGAGAGATTTTAAAAAGACTTTTCTTATGTTCAAATGCTAAAATGCTTGTTTGAATTATTAAAAATACTTTCTGTTGATGTTTTACACCGGCAATAGAACTATAGGGCTACTCAGTAAGGGGAAACTCGGTGGATTGCAGAGGAACACAAAGAGATTTTATACTGGTTCAGGCCCTCGATGTGAGGTAATACCCTACGTCCAGTTGTGGTGTTATTCCTCTGAGAGGTTATGTCAATCAATGATCTTCCCGTGCCCTCATGGGGCGCCCTGCCTCCCTTTATATACTAGGGGATAGGGGTACAAGATGAGGATCCCAGCCGGATACGGCCAACAGATTTCCTTTAGAGATAGAAACTTATCCAACTAAGACTCTGTTTTCCTTATCGTACAAGGCAAAGCTTGCCGGGTGCTATCTTATCTCTAATTATATAATTCGGCCCATCCTTTATCCGAGTGGCCCATATGCTGGTGGTGAGGTACTCGGGGCCCATGGCCTCCACAGTAGCCCCTGAGACCTTCATAGTTGAGTCACAGCTGATGCCGAGTGCTCATCCTCCATAGTGAAGATTGCCCGAGTGCGATGCTCCTGAGTACTCTTTTGTCTGAGTGCTTCTTCTTCCCGAGTCCTGCTTCATGTCAGCTGGCAGCGAGGCTATGAAGGGCTTCATGGAGATATATGAATAGTGTCACCGAATAGGGGCACCTATTAGGTGTAGCCCCCGACTTTGTGCTTAATTGTGAAGACAATTAAACATAAAGTCAAAGATCTTTAACCTGGAAGTCTTTCCCGAGTAGATTACTACTGGTATATGAGACTCTTCGGTATCATGTCAACCGGAATATGATCTATAGTCTTGCCGAGTAGGGAACTACTGTATGTAGGACTCTTCAACTTCATGTCAGTCAGAATGTGTGTTTATAGTCTTGCCGAGTAGGATGCTACTCGTATATGGGACTCTTCAGCGTTATGTCAGCTGGAAAAGGGGTTTATAGTCTTTCCTGAGTGGCGTCCCACCCAGAAGGTAGACTCCTCTGCATCATGTCAGCGGGAATGAGAAATTTATAGTCTCTCCCGAGTAGTGCACTACTCGAAAGTTAGACTCTTCAGCGTCATATCGGCTAGAATGATGTTGCTCATGGCAACTGTTGGCCAAGCATGTAGGCCAAGTACCACTTTTATGAAAATAAATCCATGGCGTGGTCAGGTGTACTCGAGAAAGATACCTGCATCCCCAATTTTAATGAATACCAGCTTTTGATCCTTGTAAGGATATATCCTCGAGACCTGGTGGATAAAACAGATACCCAAACATATATGTTTAGCAATAAGGCTCTCATGAAGCATATCTGTTTACCTCATCGGCTCCTGTTAGTGCACCAGCGCTATAATTCAACTCAGCCTGCGGCCGGCCCACATGGAGCATGCTACTGTAGGAACTCATATCTTGGTGGCCCGGCACTGATTGTGTAGGCCCAAGCCCATTTAGTCGGCACAGGCTCTATAAATAATAGGGAGATAGAAAAAGATTCCTTCGTCTTCCCCAAATCAGCTAATCGTTTCGTCTTCTGTCTCCGCGCCCAAATTTTGCTTTTTGCTTGGCTAGGGTTAGCTGCTGCTGCTGCTGTTCCCTGCTCGAACTCGGGTGATTCTAGTCTTTTTCGTCTGTTCTGAGCCCCCAATTCGCTTTTCCCCAAATCTTTCCGCTCTCAACCATGCCGAAAGCTTCGGATCTTGCGGGTGCGCCGGGAAATGCCTGGCCGACTTCGGATTGCGGCTCGGTGAAACTGAGGCTGCTGGAGAGTCAATTGAAGTTGCCCAGCCAGGAGGTGATCCACTGGCGGCCGGCTAAGGGTGAGTCGGTCCCAAATCCCCAATCTGGCAAAACAGTATTTTTGCCTCTTTTTTCGATCAGGGTTTGTGCCTTCCCTCCTCTGATTTCTTCCATCGCATCCTTGACTTCTATGGGTTGGAGTTGGTGAATTTGAATCCCAACTCGATTCTTCAAATCTCCATATTTGTCACTCTTTGCGAGTGCTTTTTGGGTGTGGAACCCCATTTTAATTTCTTCAGGCATTGTTCCACATCAAACCCCAACCCTCCAAGAATAATATCAATGTGATTGGGAAGCCGGTCTCCAGTTGAGGAGTGATGGGAAAAAAACATATCTTGATCTCCCCTTGAAATCTTCCTTGAAAGGCTGGCAGAAGGAGTGGTTCTATTGTGCAGATCTGGCTCCCTCCTTGCGTCCATTCACCGGCTTGCCACCGGTAGTTTTACCAAGTTGGTCGGCAGATCCAACCTTTGAGGAGATGGGGCAAGTGCACTAATCGTTGGGGAAATTAGATGACCTTAAGAAAGCTGGCCTGACTGGACCTTGGGTGGCCCGCCGTTTCCTGACTCAGCGCATCCAGCCGCTGAAGCTGAGGAGCGTGTTCGGCTGGGCCTTCAAGGGCAAAAATGACCCTGACCGAGTAAGCAATGAGTCGGATAACAAGCGCACGGTGACCGAGACCCTATTCAGTTACTTCTCCGAAGGGGTGATCGCGACCGAAGACGATAATCACCGGATCGCGGCCTATAGCTTCATTCGGCCCCGTACCAAGGTAATCTTTATCTTTCTTCTATGATGAATGCCTGTGGACTTGTATGTATGATTGCCCGGCATAGTGTGATGTATTTTGTTGATTCATCTGTAGTGGTGCGAGGAGTTCGATGAGGACTCCCGCCCGTTGTCAGCAATCAAATCAAAGAAGAGGCCGAGGAGCTCCCCTGCTGCCCAGCCCGACCCTAAGAGAGCGGGGAAAAAACCTGTTCTATATCGGGGCGAGGGGGCCATGACCCCACGTGTCGTGGTTGGAGGCCTAAAGATAAAGGACACCGCGGCCACGGCGCCCAGGCGATCAAGTCCCAGGTTGGGATCAATACGGTCGAGCTCGACGCGGCCAAGCCCGGCAAAAGCGCCGCCGAGTACGCGGTCCGAGCAGGCGCCGCCAAGCACACAGGTGCCTGAGTCAGCCACGCCGCCAACGGGGTCGCCTCCAGTTGCCACGCCACCGCCGACTGCTTTGCCTACCAGGCCAACAACCGGGCGCGACGCTCCACAGGGACCCGGATCACCCGGCGGGAGACTAATGTTCTCCAAGAGGTATGTTGCTCCGGATCTTCTGAGATTCTTGTCTATTGCAGTGGTACTTTGATGTCTGTTTCGCCATGCAGGAAGTGTGCCGATATTGATCTCAAGGAGACCGCTCCGACCGCTCCTCTTGAAGAGCCCGCCCCAGTCGAGCCGGCGCCTGCGAGCACACCTGCTGAGCCGGTGGCCAGCCTAGTCACGGAGACTGAGGTGGTCCCGACCACGGGGTCGCTGGTGCCGCCCGACCAAGGAGCAGTTGCTGAGGTTGCTACCCCAGCCCTTGAGCTGACGCCCGCTATCGAGGCCGTTGTCGGAGCCCCTGAGTCGACCCCTGAGGCCGCAGAGGACGCCGATGTGGGAGCCGGGACCCCGTCTCCATCATGGTCGTCGTCGTCGTCGTCGCTGCCGCCGGAGATCCCGAACCTTCCTCGGATTGAAGCTCCTCCGCGTAGGCTCCCTCGGACGTTCACCTGGATGGTGGCTGACGGAACCGTGAGGAGTTTAAGGCTTGATGAGGCCGCGGCGAGAAGGGAATGCGAAAGCTTGCTTCGTGCTGCCATCACCGGGTCCCAGGGAGTTGGGGTATAATTCTTGTGGCAGAGTCGTGGTGGTCTTCTTGTTTTGACGTTTGACTCCACTCTTGACTTATTCTTTTCCTGAGCAGAAACTTGTCGGTCGCAATGAGGAGATGACCGAGATCCTGGTCGAAATGGCCCCCTACCTCGCGGAATTAGAGCAGCTCCGGGCGTTGAAGGCCGAGATGGAGGAGCGCCACGCAGGGGGGGAAGCTTGGCTGAAGGATGCCGCCACCCAGCTTAGGGATGAAAATTGGGCCCAAGCCGCAAAGATCAGAGGTAAGTCCCCCGAATGCATCTTCCCGACTGAACTCTTGATGTATTTCTCCAGCTGCGTTGTTCCCGACTGCCCAGTTGTGTCTTGGCCACAAAGTTGAGTCCATGACTAATCTGTCGTGTAGCCCTCGAAGCCGAGTTAAAGACCCGAACAGAGGGGGAAGCCCAGCTGAAGGAGGTTGAAAAGCCAAGGCTGAGCTTGAGAAGGTCAAGGCCGACCTGACAGAGGCAACGCGAGCTCGAACGGGAAAGGCCGAGTTAAAAGAGGCCAACATCAAGCTCGGTGAAGAAAAGCCAAACTGGAGAAACCATAGCAAGTGGAGGCCGACTACGAAAGTAAGTCCCAACCTGACCGTGATCTTAACCAATCCTTAGTTATTCCATCTGCAACCGAGCCTGACAAGTTTACTTGCCGGTGGACCCAGACAGACATGAGAGCCAATGTCCAGGCCCAATATCGGTTTTACACAGAGGAGATAAGAGTCATCAGGGAGTCACGGGAAGCCCTCATCGGGTCCATGAAAGGGATCCTTGACCTCATAGATCCTAGCCCTATGGGAACCAGTTGCAGCAGGATCCCCCAAGTAGAGGCGCGTCTTGAGGATGCACCGAGTGTCTTGAAGAAGTACTCGGATGAGCATGTCATTGCCGGAGTGGCCCAGACCCTGGCGATGACCAACTCAATCTACCCGAGGGCAGACATTGAAGCCATCGGGGAGGGGTGTAACAGCCCACTTTGGATCTTTGGTGCATAAAACCGTTTTTCCATCTGCATGCTCTTCATGTCATCTTTCATGCATGAAAAACCCAGCCTTGCCCCGAAGTTTCTTTCGGTTGGAAGCATGCTGCCCCAATCGGACCATCCTCTTGGGGATTGGACGGTCCGAATCCTTCCCATCGGACCAGACGCCTCCCGATCGGACCAGCCGCCTCCCGATCGGACCTTCTCCCGCGCCCGCGCTTGCTCGCGCCCGGGCTCTCTCTTGAGTCCGCGCCCTTGCGCCCGGACTCTGCTTCCGAGCTCGCGCCCGGACTCTTGCTCCGACATCGAGCCCGCGCCCGCGCCCTCTCGCTCCCGACCCCGCGCCCGCGCCCGCACTCTCTCGCGCCCCGCCCTCTTGCGAGCCCGACCCGCGCCCTCTCTATCAAAGCCCGCGCCCGCGCCCTTGCCTGCGCCCACGCCCGCGCCCGCGCCTCGCCTGTTGCTCTCTCTCGAGTCGCGCCCTTTTCTCGTGCCGGGGACTTGGCTCTCTCTCGAGTCCGTGCCCTTTCTCGAGCCTGCGCCCGCGCTCCTCTCTCCCGAGCTGCGCACGCGCCTCTCTCGCGCCGCGCCTTTTTCTCTCGCGCCCGCGCCTCTCTCTCGCAAGCCACGCCCGGCGCCCGGCCCTCGCGTTTGCCCGCGCCTCACTGCGCCCACGCCTGTGCTCTCTCGAGCTAGCGCGCGCTCTCTCTCCCGAGCTGCGCCGCTCTCTCTCCCCGAGCTCGCCCGCGCTCCCTCTCTCGGAGCCGCGCCAGTCAGCTGGCTTTTATTTTTTTCTGCCTATTTGTTATCATCGGCTTTCTAGCCGATGCTCAAGTATGCGAATGCTATCGCAATGGCGGTTTGCTTCTCACTTATAAATCATCGTTTGCTTGCGATAAATATAGTGCGTCGGCCATGGTACGAGGAGTCTGTATGGCGATTGGTTTTGTTGGGGCAGTCCTCAAGGCGTGATCGTCGAACGTGAGCTTCTGTGTCTCGTCCTCATGTCCAAACGAGATCACGCCAAGGAATTCTCTCGCCCACGTTGCGGCTCGGCCAGTGGGCTTCCCTGCGCCCTAGCCACGTGAGAGGGAGGCAGAGCCGTTGGGAGCTCGGAGATATCAGACAGCTCAGCACGCTGCCCGTCCTCTGTTTCTGCACGCTTGCCGACCGCCATCGGCGAGACCGTGGAGGCAGAGCATGCGGCCGTCCCTCTCCTCTCTCCTGCCTTCTGTTAACCAAGCTATACCTCTGCTCCCAGCTCGCCCTCTTTCTACACCCAGGACCAGGCGATTGCCTTGGTCTCGTGAGAAGTGAGTGTGAGCCAACGGGCGTGAGCCACGCTTTCCGTCTGAAGAGTACGTGAGATTTTACCTGTCTCGCTGTGTCACCCGCTTCTTGGCCC
>RYFJ01003832.1:0-53262 GCA_003991445.1 Oryza meyeriana var. granulata
TGGCTGGGTAGTGTGCGCCTAAGCATCTGTTCCCATTACCAGCGACTACCGTTATTCCCATTCTGCTAAACCCCGGGACATCGTCTAAGCCCCGGCTGCGGATGCCCCGCTCTGTTGGCTTCGGCTCGGTTATTTTCCGCTTGCTAGGGGTAGATCCTTATGCGCAATCCTTTCCTCGCATCCGGTCGCGACCGCGAAAGAGGCGCCCCTAAGAGGTGAGTAGACGCAACGGCTTCGCCAACATGGAGACAAGGACAGGGGAAACGAGCCAATAGCTCTACGGTTCATCATGTAGAGCCTTGTCGTCGCTATCCGAGGCATCGCTGTTGCTCCCGTAGGGCCCAGAGCGGCGCCTGGGGCACGAAGACCCCCGACATCCGGAAGACGGAAGGGACCGAGCCTCAACCAATTCCCGCAAGGTCTCCCGCTCGGGCGACCCGCCGGCACTTGTGGGCTGCCAGGCCCCGCCCGGGGACCTGGGGCGCGACCGGCGATTCACAGCGGATCGGGCCCGATGCTCGGCGCTCCCGAGGGAGAACAAACACCCCTGGTCCCGGATGGTGCTCGCGAAGCCATGCCGCCCTTCGCAGATACCCAGATACGTAACCATATCCAACTTACAATACTACTCAAACTTGTATCTTCCTCTATTGCATGTCAGCCTAGGTTCCCGGGCGCGGAGGGCCCCCGGGACCCGGAAGGCATGCGGCAGGGCCGAAACCTTAGCCGAACTTCGTCGCCTCCGCCAAGCTCACGCTCCGCGACTGCTCGCGCCCCCGGAACCGAGCTTCCCGAGGCGTCCGACGGTCGCGTTCGCCGCCTCCCGGGGCCCGAGCCCCCGGAGCAACGTGGCTGCGCCGCGGGCCGGACAGGGTCGCACACCCTACGCGCTGTCGCAGTTGCTGGCCCTCATGCGGACGGCGCCCGATACTCGACCGTCCCCAGACACGGGACCCCCAAGTACCAAGCGAAAACCCTCCGAACAACACAATAAAAACCAAGCGTACGAAAAGTATAAACATGACCATTACATATGCCAAAACATCTCTCTTTTTACAGACAGCCAAAAACCGCGGAGCGAACACGAGCGAGGCCCGGAATGCCGCTCGCAACGGGAAGAGGTCGCTGGCCTCCTTCGCGACCGACCCCAGACGACGACAGAAGAAGGGCGCCCCGGGGCATGGAGGCCCCCCGGACCCGAAGCGCCCGCGCATAGCGTCAGAAGAAACCGGCCGTCTCCTCAACCTCCTCGTCAGGCATCAGCTCTACGAGATGGTCGCCAGCGGTCCGAAGAACCCTGCCTCCGGGGCAGCGGGCATCGACCACGGCCTCCCGGAGACTTCCTCGCGAAAACCGCCGCCGACGTCCTCCGATCTGCCGCGAACACCTCGCGAACCACGCGACTTTCTCGGCGAACAACCGCTACTCCCTGCGCACGCCGAACTCACCCCCGGACGCGCAGCCCAGCCTCGGCCCAGACGCGTTCTTCCCGGGGAGAGTGTTTCCTTCTCCCGCGCCTCCATCTCGGGCCAGCGCGGGAGACTCATCGGCGGCGATTTAGGTGGCAGCCTCCAATATGGACGACGCGCCTCATTGCCTGCCGCGGCCTCCGACCAGCCGGTCACCCACGAAGAACTCACGGTGGCGACAAGTACGGCGGCAAGCTGCCGCCTCGCCTCACGACCGCTGCCGCCGGCCTTCCTCAACACTCGTTTCATGATTCCAGCCCGGGGTCCCGGCCGCTACGTATCGCATTCTAAATCAACAAATCGGTCAAGCTACGTCATGCCATGACGAACCAGGCGACCCAGCTCCCCTCTTTCTTCAAGACGTAGGCCCTGTTCCTGGCCGGGGCAGACCCCAGCGAGCAACGGGCCAGGGGCCAACTGTCGGCGAAGTAGGACAGTGTCCCACATGCCCTGCGGGACGCTGTGGGTCTTCGGCCACGTGGATCCCGGGGGCACCCTTCCACCGGCCCGGGCTCGGTGCCCCGGGCGCTACCGCCTTTCGGTCGCCTGACTGCCCGGTCTCGTCCTGGGCGCGACCGCGACCCGTGCCCCTGGCTCGTGCCCGGGCACTATACGCCATCGCCCCGCGGCACGCCCCCGGGCATCGTATATATCAGCTCGGCCCGGGTCCTCTTGGCCTCGGGCCCGGCCTTGCCTCCGGCACAAATTCACTGCCTGCCCGGGGGCCCACATGTCGGTCCCTGGCAGGCTCTGGAACCAACTACTTCTGCCACGTGGTGAGGCGTGCTCCCAAATGGCCCCCCGTGGACACCCGACTGCTTCAGAAACCCTTTTGACTCTGAGGGAAAGAGTGTGCGCGTTGGAAGTCAAAGAGTCAGAGACCCTTGACTCTGGAGGCGTGCCGCCATCACGTCCTCCACGATTCCAGCCGTCCTCCGCAGACCACCTACCCGGCGTGGACTGCAGCAGCTGCCAGCAGCGACGCTTGCAACACAAGACGGCGGACAGACTCTTGACAAACAATCATACCTAGCTCTTCACGGGCATCCGGCATTGTGAGACATACCCCTCATCTATAAAGGGAGGATCCAAGCCACAGCAGAGGGGAGGAGGCCGAACCGGAAGAAAGCTTTCCCTGTCCTTCTGCTCCCCGCTGCTCCTTCTCTAGCCCCTGTTCCTCTTCTCCGGCTCCGGCGTGAAGCTAGCTTACCTTGTAACTTACCGTACTACATTCGTCCACCACAATAGCATACACACAGACGTAGGGTTAAATTACGCGGTCCGAGCGGCCCGAACCTGTACGAAACGCTCCTGTCTCTCTTCCGTGGTGATCTTACAACGGTTCGGACGGTCCGGACCGCGATTCGGACGGTCCTGTCCTCTCCGCCTCCCGCTCGGCCCCCTGTCCCGGCGCCAGGCGGTTTCATCGTCTTCTTCGCGTATCGTTTCTTCTGCACCAGAACGCCGGCTTCGCCTGAGAACTACTCCCCTGAAACGAATCTCAAAAGTGGGGTCTCCCGACTCCCCGCCGGTCGAGGTTTCATCCTCCGACACTAGTAGTCAAACCTAACTGATGCAGCACAGATCGATAATATAGAACCTCAACGAGCCGAATAGACCTAATGCAACTGTGATGAAAATAACTACCGGCTATACATTCCGATAAGACCTTACGCAAAACCATCAGCCTAGCAGGAACGATTTATCCGCTGACATTCAGTAGTCGGACCTAACCGTCATGCAGCGACGAACTGATGATAAATCGCCCCCAGTAAAACGGTATAAGATCTACGCACGCGATGATGTGGTTATACCTGAAATCGCGCCAAAGAGGTCGACAACCGATGCAGCCGTTAGACAGGCAGATTTACACCTGTGGTAAGGGTGACGAGTCTTAACCCTCTCGCACGAGAGTTCGGAACCTAACCGATGCAGGCCCCCCCGCTCGAGAAGCAAGAACCCGTCGAAAGGTTGGCGATGCGCCGAAAGTTTAATGATCGATCGATAGATTACCAAGGTTCCCCGGGCATACGTATATATACCCCGACGTTACAAGATCCTTTATTAGGACACGTAACAAGACTTTCCTAACTAGAAAAGGAAAACTTAAACAGACCCTGATCGGACAAGAGATCAGTGTTTCCTAAAAGATAAAACTATCATAAAAGATAAGATAATTAACTGCCATAGGCGTGGTCTTCACGATTCCTTCCCGAATCCGGCTTCTCTGGAATTAGCTCCCAACGGCTGATATCACTTCTTTCCTTAACCAAGTCCGACGCGAATCGTAACCAAATTTGCGTTAACACATGCCCCCAATTTCGGAGTTTGTTATCAAACTTCGAAATCTTCTTACTGTTTGGGCCTCATCATCCTTCCTGGCCTCCCCTAAAATCGGCTTTGCATGAACCGATACCTTCTATTACTAGGTGCTGCTAGCTCTTGAAGTCTTCTGATGAAAATTTTTCCTTGATCGGAGCCACCAAACCCTTGGAATGCTATACTGGCCAGCTGTGTGCATCATCCAGACTTAAACTATAACACGGCTTCTAAACAGTCACCGAAAACCGCTGGATATATTCTGCGACTGATTCCTCCGGCTCGTTGTTATTACCGATGTTAAGGTCTATCAGAGCTCATCTCCTGACTCCCCTAATAAAGAAATACATTGTGGAATCGCTTTTACCAGATCGGCCCACCTCGAACTGAGTTAGATGACAAATGAAAGAAAACCATTTGTAAAGCCGATCCGGATAATTGATAACGGGAAGAGTCTAACTCTCCAAAGCTTCTACGCATGCTCTCCGACTGCGCCAGAAGAATCGCTGCTGACATGCTCCACTGTAACAATCATCTTGCCCTGAAAATTGGAAGAAGTCTGGCAACTTATGTATAAGGCGCGGGAACGGAACTCTATCCAACCAATCTGGATATGGAATGCCCCGGGATACATAAACATTTCCTCCTTCGGTCTTAGACCGAATTGTTCTTTCATCACCTCTGTGAAGGCTTGCGATAATGTCTTCTCTTGGATCTTTTTTTCACGTTTGTTGGTTTTATACCGTTTTTTTTAATTTTAAATTTTTTATTTGCGTTTTTATTTTTAATTTGTTTTTAATTAATTCTGTTTTTTTAATTTTTTTCTTGTTTATTTAAGTTTTTTTTTTTGTTTTTCTTTTATGTTTGTTTTTTTTTTTTTTTCTACTTTTTCTTTTATTTAGTTTTTTTTCGTTTTTTCGTTTATTTTTTTATCAATTTTTTTGTTTTAATGTTCTGTTATTTTAATTTTGTTTTACTGTTGTTGTTTTATTTTGTTTTTATTGTTTTATTTCTTAATCTGTTTTATATTGTTATTTGTTTTGTTTTTCGAGTAGTATTTTATTTTTTTTTTTTATTTCTTTTTCTGTTTTTTTTTTTTTATTTTTTATTTTTGTTTTTTTTTTTTATTATTTATTTATTTTTTTTTTTTTTGGTTTTTTATTTTATGTTTTTTTTATTTTTTTAATTTTTTTTTTTATTATATCATGTTTATTTTTTCCGTTACCATGCGTATTTTTTTTTTTTTTTGTTTTTATTTTTTCTCTGTTTTTTTTTCGTATTTTTTTTTTTTAATGACCAGAGGTGGGTTGGTAGGCCGATTCTGATTCTGATATTCCCTCGGAGAGTGACTCAGGAAACAGCTTCTGGATGAACTCTGTTGATTGCCCCCCATATACCCAGTTTGATATCCTTGAGAATCCCATCTTGTTGCCCCCGGGTAGTTGAATCGGCTCTACTCTTCTTGATCAAGCTCTGTAATGTGTTCAGCCAAATACCCCAGATGATCAGTCAACGCATGATGAATCTGCTTCATAAACATGTCTTAGGATCGGCTTCTGTGAAACTTGTAGGCGAATATGGAATCGATTCGGTCAATAAAACAGGTTTTGGAAATTGCGACTTCTGAATCGGCCCTTGATCTGTCATAGACCGAAGGATTCTAGGACAAGCTTCGAAAATCTTCGATTTCTGCCCACTTGTTGTCTCTGTTCTTCGGTCAAGTCTTCCATTGTGAGGTGGATTTTATGTTGTCTGCGGCTGACCTCTTTTCCAGCCATGTTGAGTTCTGTGTCCCACCGGGTCAAAAACGTGTTGATTCAGCCGATAGATATACTGTGATAATATGAAGATCGTTGTCCCACCGGGGCGTGCCAAAAACGTGTTGACGCCGAAAAACTGCCGGGTTTTGCCGAAAAGCTTGCTGACGATCTGGTTCGGCGCCTAGAGACACGCGAAAGGGCCTGGGAATCTGCTTAGCTCCAGTGCAGGTCCTAAAAATATTTGAGGTTCGCAGGCGTTGCCAGTCAATGTTGACCCAGCAATTGACAATGGAGATGAAGAAAAATTAGATAAATAAAGTACTGATCCAATCGGCCAGCAAGCCGATACGGAATTCCTTCCAGCCGATGCCGCTATGCTGCTGGCCCGGCCTTCTGCCTGTACTCGCGCCCGGGTCTCGTGCTCGCGTCCGGTCCTGTTGGTTCAGTGCCACGGATCGGTAGCAACTTGCGCATCGGTATCGGCCGATACGGGCCTGATATAGACTCCTCGTAGCGATAGCCGATGGCACCTGTGTATCGGCTAGGGAAACCGATAGTGCTATGAGCAAATAGACAAGATGTCAGTATAACATGTGCATCGGCTAGGAGCCGATTATTCAAAAGATAAGCAAAATAGTAAGCCAGCCGACTGCCGAGGGAAACACATATGCATCGGCTAGAAAACCGATGATAATATAGCATGACCAAAACAGTATGGATAAACAGTCGGCTTATAAAAAAGATAAACCTATCGTCTAAAGCACTCCGACAGGAGATTACCGTGACTTTAGAACGTGCATAACACCGATCAGCCTCGTCAAGGATAAAATCTATTATTATCGATCAGTAGTTCAAACCTAACTGATGCAGCACAGATCGATAATAGTAAAGGAACCTCAACGAGCCGATATACCTAATGCAACTGTGATGAAAATAACCTTACCGGCTATACATTTCCGAATTTAAGACGCAATTGCGCAAAAAACCATCAGCCTAGCAGGAACGATTTATCGCTGACAGTCTTAGATAGGTCGGACCCAACCGATATTGCAGCACGAACTGATGATAAATCGCCCCCAGTAAACTGATAAGATCTACGCACGCGTGAAGATGTGGTTATACCTGATCGCCCTAAGAGGTCGGACCGAACCGATGCAGCCGTAGACAGGCAGATACACCTGGGTAAGGGGTGACGAGTCTTACCCTCTCGCAGTGAGGAGTTCGACCTAACCGATGCAGCCCCGCTCGAGAAGCAAAGAACCCCGTCGAAAGGTTGGCGATGCGCCGAAGTTTAATTTATCGATCGATAGATTACAAGGTCCCCGGCATACGTTATATACCCCGAGTTACAAGAGTCCTCTCTCAGGACACGTAACAAGACTTTCCTAACTAGAAAAGGAAAAAAACAGACCTGATCGGACAAGAGATCAGGTTTCCTAAAAGATAAAAACTATCTAAAAGATAAGATAATTAACTGCCATGAGCGTGGTCTGTCACGATTCCTTTCCCGAATCCGGCTTCTTCTGGATTAGACTCCCAACGGCTGATATCACTTCTTCCTTAACCAAGTCCGACGGGAATCGTTACACAAATTTTGCCATGCTAGACGTTTAACAACAGGCAGTCACACCTAGGTAGGGGACGAGTCTTACCCTTTCGCAGGAGTTCGGACCTAACCGATGCAAGCCCCACTCGAGAAGCAAGACCCCCGTGAAAGGGTGGCGATGCGCCGAATTGATTGATCTGTGTGGATTAATTTACAAGGTGCCCGGGCGTACGTATTTATACCCCCCCCGGAGTTACATGAGTCCTTATAGGACACGGAAACAGGACTTTCCTAACTAGAAAAAGAAAACTAACAACCCTGATCGGACAAGAGATCAGGTTTCACTAAAAGATAAAACTTATCTAATAGATAAGATAAATAACTGCCATAACGTGGTCTTCACGATTCCTTCTCAAATCCGGTTTCTTCTGGATTAATTTCCTCCGGTTGATATAGCTTCAATCTTTACCGAATCTGATATGAGCCGTGCCAAATTTCGGCGTTAACAACCCCCCTTTGAGGTTCGGCCAGGGGAGTGGTTCTCAGGCGAATACGGCGTCTGGGAGATGATCAGCGGAGAAAAAGACACGTAAAGAGAAAGGAGGAAGTAGACAGGTTCGGGCCACGCGGAGGCGTAATACCCTACTCCTGTGTGTTTGGCTATGTGGAGATGAATGTGGTATGCTGTTGTTGACGCCGAAAACCGCCGGGTGTGCCAAAAAGCTTGCTGACGATCTGGTTCGGCGTCTGGTGACACGCGAAGGCCTGGGAGATCTGCTTAGCTCCAGTGCAGGTCCTAAAATATTTGAGGTTCGTAGGCGTGCCAGTCAATTTGACCCCGCAATTGACAAGGAGATGAAGAAATTTGATTATTGATCCAATCGGCCAGTGAGCCGATACGGATTCCTTCCAGCCGATGCCGCTATGCTCGTGCCCGGGCCTCTGCCTGTACTCGCGCCCGGGTCTCGTGCTCGCGTCTGGGTCCTTGTTGGTCCTCGTGCCCGGATCGGCAGCAATTGCGCAATCGGCTATCGGCCGATACAGGCTGATATAGACTCCTCGTAGCCGATAGCCGATGGCACCTGTGTATCGGCTAGGAAACCGATAGTGCTATGAGCAAATAGACAAGATGTCAGTATAACATGTGCATCGGCTAGGAGCCGATGATAAAATAGATAGGCAAGATAGTAAGCCAGCCGACTGCCAAGGAAACACATGTGCATCGGCTAGAAAACCGATGATAATATAGATGACAAACAGTAAGGATAATACAGTCGGCTTTATAAAAAGATAACCTATCGGCTAAGCACTCCGATAGAACGTCGCATATACACCGATCGGCTCGACAAGGATAAATCTATTATTATCGATCTAGTAGTTCAAACCTAACTGATGCAGCACAGATCGATAATAGTAAAGGAACCTCAACAAACCGATAGATCTAATGCAACTGTGATGAAAATAACTTACCGGCTATACATTCCGATAAGACGCTTGCACAAAGGCTATCAGCATAACAGGAATAATTTATCGCTAGCAGTTTAGTAGGTCGGACCCAACCGATGCAGCACAAACTGATGATAAACTACCCCCGATAAACTGATAAAAACTATGCACGCGTGATGTGATATACCTGACCAGCCTAAGAGGTCGGACCGAACCGATGCAGCCGTAGACAGATCCGATACACCGTGGTAAGCCGACTACCATAGACCGACTAGAATATCGGACCTAACCGAGAAAGTCCTAGCCGATTGGTAGTCGGGGTAACGAGACTTACCCTCTCGCAGGAGTTCGGACCTAACCGATGCAGCCCCGCTCGAGAAGCAAGAACCCGTTGGTAAAGGGTGGCGATGCGCCGAAGTTTAATTGATCGATTGATAGATTACAAGGTCCCCGGGCATACGTATATATACCCCGAGTTACAAGAGTCCTTATAGGACACGGTACAGGACTTTCCTAACTAGAAAAAGGAAAACTGACAGACCTGATCGGACAAGAGATCAGGTTTCCTAAAAGATAAAACTATCTAGTAGATAAGATAAATAACTACCATAACGTGGTCTTCACGATTCCTTCCATGTTTGGTCTCTTCCAGATGAGCTTCCATTGGCTGACATGGCTTCTTTCCTTAACCGAACATGGATATGAATCGTGCCAAATTTTGGCGTTAACAGCTGTTACAAGGAGAACTCAGCTCGCTTACTGGAGCTGAAGAAGATGTACAGTGGCGAGAGAGCCAGCTAGAGAGCGAGAGCCCGTCAGTCAGAGACCGGGGAAAAGCCCCCTTGGCCTGTGGCCTGGATCCTCCTTTTATCGTGTAAGGGGAGTCCACAGTGCCCAGATACATGAGGAAGCTAACTACGATTGGTCTCGTCGCATGCCGCCGCCTGCCGCGCCGTGCTGGAGAGACGTCCAGTCGCCCACGCCCGCCTCCTGAGCCCACGCCGGAGGAGCGTCTAGTCACCGTCTGGAGCGGCTGCCGAGGGCGGCTGGTCTGGTCGTCTTGCCGCTCGGCTGCTGCGGGCGGCTGTCTGGTCGCCTGGTCGCCAGAGTGTCGCTCCTCTCCTCGGGAACGCGCCCTGGGACCGTGCGTGTGGGTCCCGGGTCCGGGGAAGGCACATCTGGGCAACACGCGCCCGGGCCCGGGGGCGGTGCATCCGGGGGCACGGGGAGGTGCACTCGGGCCCGGGGGCACCGCGCCCGGGCACGGGGAAGCACACCCGGGGTCGGGGGCGACGCATCCGGGCACGGGGAGGCGCACCCTAGGCCCGGACAGTTAGCGGGAGACACGGTCGTGGCCGGCCGCCAATCGTGCAGGATGTGGCCCCCGGAGGAGCTGACGTGGCCGACGACCCACGCGTCCCCGGGGTATGTGGGGCCCCTATTCCCATTTCGCCGACACTCGTTACGACGGGAAGGGGAGTGTATGAGAGCACATCATGTCTATGACCAACATGGCAGCACAATTGAAGAGCATGGACTTGGCTATCTCTGATGGCTTTCTAGTCCACTTCATCATGAGTTCCTTGCCACCGGATTACGGTCTATTTAAGATCAACTATAATACTCAGAATGACAAATGGTCCATTGCCGAACTGATCTTCCACTCCGTAGAGGAGGAGGAGCATCAAAAGACAGAAAGGCAAAAGGAACAGGTTTTCCTCGCTGAGTCTGATAAGGGAAAAAGGAAGGTTGATGAAGCTTGTGTAGACAAATCCAGCAAAAGATTTAAGACTGGCAAGCCTAAGCCTAAGCCTAAGGGAAAGTTTAAGCGACCCCAAGGTGCCCTATCTGGATCTGGTGGTGCTCCATCTGAATCTGGTACGTCTACATCCAATGACGTAATGTGCAAGTTTTGCAAAAAGACTGGACACATGTAGAAACAGTGTAATGGCTTTAGGAAGTCGCTTGCAAAGCATGATAACGTTATTATTGATATTATCTCTTATGTTGTTGATGCACTCTATGTGAATTATGCATCTGGTTCTTGGTGGATTGACTCAGGTACAACTGTGCACGTCACCAATTCATTTCAGAAATTGCGTTCCGTGAGGACTATTACAAAGGGGAGCGAAGTCTTAGAGTGGCGGATGGTAATGAACTTCATGTTGAGGCTATTGGAGATCTTTCATTAGTTCTAGGAGGAGGTTTCAAGCTATTATTGCATAATGTTCTTTATGTTCCATCTGCCAAAAGGAATCTTATTTCCGTTGCTTGTTTAATGGAACATGGCTTTAGAGTTGATTTTGGAGACATTGAATGTTTCATTAAGAATAATGAGGTTGTGGGCCTTGCTTTCAAGCGAGGCAAACTTTATTTGCTCTCTCTTGATAAATCTGCAATGACTTTGTGTGATGTTGCTAATCATGTTAAGATAAATGAGACGTCATCGAAACTCACTGTCGTTTAGGCCATATTTTGATGGGGAGGATGGAGCGTCTCATTAAAGATGAGATACTTCAACCATTAGATTTCACTGAGGAAAACCCTTGCTTAGACTATATCAAAGGCAAATTCACTAAAACAATTAAGAAAGGGGTCACTAGGAGTACGGGAATACTTGAGTGAATCCACATGGACATTTGTGGACCCTTCCCAGTGACATCAGTAGACGGTTTTGATTCCTTCATTACGTTTACTAATGACTTTTTCCGTTATGGCTGTATTTGCCCCATTAATGACCGGTCTGAAGCACTAGATAAGTTCAAGATTTTTAAGGCTGAGGTAGAAAATCAGCATAATGTTAAAATTAAAGTAGTGCGCTTAGACTAAGGAGGAGAATATTGTGGGAAAAGTGCTCCATACGGGCAAGTTCCGGGGCCATTTGCCAAGTTCCTACAGGAAAATGGCATAGTTGCACAATATTCTATGCCCGGTGAGCCACAACAGAATGAAGTTGCTGAGCGTCGCAATCACACACTAATGGACATGGTGCGTAGCATGCTTAGTCACTCTAGCCTATCTGTGAAATTGTGGATGGAGGCACTAAAGACAGCCGCTCATATACTAAATCGGGTGTCTTCTAAGTCCGTACCTAAGACACCTTATGAATTATGGATTGGTAGAAAGCTGAGTATAAATTATTTTAGAGTATGGGGGTGCACTGCTGAAGCCAGACCTTTTAATCCACATCTAATGAAATTAGACTCTAAGACTGTGAGCTGTCACTTCATTGGGTACCCAGAAAAATCTAAGGGGTATCGGTTTTATTGCCCAAACCGTGTCAATAAATTCATGGAAACAAAACACGTCGTCTTCTTAGAGAATGATCAAATCTGTGGGAGCTCACAGGACAGACAATTGGATCTTGAGGAAATCCGTGTCACCATGCCGGTTATCCAACAGGAAAATCTGCCTGTGTCTCAGCAAGTGCCACAGGTATCTTCTTCTGTGGATCCATCTACAATTGAGGGTACTAATGAACCTGCAGCACAAAATGATGTACACACCGATGTGCAAAATTCCTCAGCCCGTTGGAATTTCGGATGAACAACTAAGAAGATCACAGCAGGAGAGGAGATCTGCCATTCCTAGTGATTATGAGATTTTTATTGGAGAAGATATTGGGAAAGTAGATGATCCCACTTCATTTAAGGAAGCCATCATTAGACTATGTTGGTTATTCAGATGATCCCACTGTTGGTTATTCAGATGCTGATTTTGCAGGGTGTGTAGACACTAAGAAATCTACATTAGACTATGTCTTCACTCTTGCAGGAGGAGCCATTTCATGAAAAAGCTCCAAACAATCTCTCACTGCAGTGTCGACGATGCAGTCTGAGTTTATAGCATGTTATGAGGCAACCGGGCAGGTTGTATGGCTTAAAGGTTGTACAACATTTCTAAACCACTCACTATATACTGCGACAATAAAGCCGCAGTGTTCTATTCGAGTAACAACAAGTCAAGTGGTGTTGCCAAACACATTGACATAAAGTATTTTGTTGTGAAAGATAGAATCTAGGATCAAACAATTAAAGTTGAGCACATAAGCACTAAGTCAATGCTCGCGGATCCACTTACTTAAGGCCTACCACCAATTTATTTAATGAGCATATTGCCGGCATGGGATTAGAAGGTAGCCTAAGGCACTAAGTCATACTTTAGGCTACCTTCTAAAGGAACTCAAGTTTTTGGTGCGATCGCTCGGGAATTGAGACTTATGAATTTCACAAAAAGAGTCTCATGAGCTCCTGAGGTATTATAAATACTAGTAGTAGAGACTATGATAGAGTAGGGTATCTGAATATAGATCAATTAGTAGATTATGTCTGACGCATATACATGAAAAAAATAATTATATAATAATAAGAATAAGAATTCTAATCTTAATAAAAGGAAGGGTTCGAATAGCATCTACTAATATTTTATTACTGAAAACTTTGTGAAAATACTTCTACGAGAAGGTTTTATTGAAAACGCTTGAAAACCATAGGGAAAGTAACAAATCTTTCTTGGCACGTGCCCCTGCTCCTGGTCTTCGAATTAGTCATTAATGGTCGGCAACATAGGTACCCATTTTCGGTATGCATTGCAAACACTTTCATTTTTAGCGTCTCATCTTCTCTGGAGAAGCTCAAATCGAACGGATAGAGCAGATGGTCCAACTGCAGAACTTCTTCTTTTTCATTACTTTGGTTGTGCCCTGTGGCACGGCAGCACCGTACATTGAAATGGTTCGTCAGTAGAGATGTTCCCACTAGTGCCTCTTCTTCCAATGGTACTGCAATTCCTATTCCTGATAGGGACTGCCCAATCTTTCGGTGAGAGTGATTGGAAAGGAGGTGACTCTCGCGATCAGACTACAACCGAACAAGTCGTGTGCGCCTTAGCAATCGCTGAACCAACTCCAAATGGTTATTGAGCTGCAAAGCCCGATCAACCTGAACACGAAGTTCAATTCCTGCACGCCATGGAAGAACAAGCAAGAACAAGATATAGGCAAAGAAAAACTCTCAAATTGGGGTTCACAATGGTTGTCTTACAGGTGGCCGTCTGGCACAACTGAAGAACAGATCTGTTTACACAAGGACTAAACAAAAGCAAAGCAAAACCTGTCCACAAAGGGGGCTCGGCCTGGTCTAAATAGGAGGGAGGGAGGGAATTTCAGCCGGCACTAATGGCAGGGCGAAATCTCCTCCTATCCTTTCCTAATTTGTCTAAACTAGACTTATTACATGGCTCCAACCCTAAGGAAAGGTGATGCAACACCTATTTATTGGTTGCTATCTTCTGGACCCTCATTCCTTAGGAGCATGACATTCCTTATTGGTTGCCATCTTCTGGACCCTCATTCCTTAGGAGCTCGATTCATCGGTCCTCGCATCATTTCTGGATGTGTGGCTGCAGTAGAGGACGTGGTTGGCAGCAAAGAAGTAGTGTCCTCATCATCCTCCCTATCTTGAATCGAAGTCGTCCTCGACGGGAGTTGTTTTTCCTCTCCTACGTATGGTTTCAAATCTGCAACATTGAAAGCAGAGAAAACACCATATTCTGCAGGGAGGTCAAGTTTATATGTGTTATCATTTATCCTTTCAAGAACCTTGAATGGCCCATCAGCACGAGGCATCAATTTCGATTTTCACAAGGCAGCAAAGCGATCCTTTCACAGGTGTAACCAGACCAAGTCATCGGGCTAGAAAGTAACATGTCGTCTGCCCTTATTACCTGCAATCTGATTCTTTGTATTCATTGACTGAATGTTTGCCCTGGTTTGCTCATGAATTTTTAATATCAAATCAGCACGGTGGTTAGCATCAAAATTCTTGTCCTCCAAGGATGGGGCAGAGAGTAAATCAATTGGTGCACGAGGAACAAAACCATAGACAATTTGGAAAGGGCACATCTTAGTGGTGGAATGTACAGAATGATTATAAGCAAATTCAATATGAGGCAAACAGTCCTCCCACATTTTCAAATTCTTTTTTAAAATAGCCCTAAGCATGGTAGATAAAGTTCTATTAACAACTTCTGTTTGGCCATCAGTTTCAGGTTGGCATGTGGTGCTAAAAAGTAATTTAGTACCCAACCTGTTCCATAAAGTTCTCCAAAAATGACTAAGAAATTTGGCATCACGATCTGAGACTATGGTATTAGGCACACCATGCAAGCGAACAATTTCACGAAAGAATAGATCAGCGATATGAGTAGCATCATCTGTCTTGTGGCATGGTATGAAGTGAGCCATTTTAGAAAATTGGTCAACAACCACAAAGACACTATCCCTACCCTTCTTAGTTCGAGGCAATCCTAAAACAAAATCCATTGAAATGTCTTCCCAAGGAGCATTGGGAACAGGAAGAGGTATGTACAAACCAAAGGGTTGAAGCCGGGATTTTGCTCGTTGACATGTGGGACAGCACGCAACAAACCTCTCCACATCGCGTCGCAACTTTGGCCAAAAGAAGTGAGCAGCCAGCACGTCCTCCGTCTTCTTGGCACCAAAATGACCCTTGAGGCCACCGCCGCGTGCTTCCTGTAACAACAAACGACGAACAGAACTAGCTGGAATGCACAGCTTGTTAGCACGAAATAAAAATCCATCATTCATGAAGAATTTACCCCATGGTCTGCCATCCTTGCAATGCTCCAGTGCATCCTTGAAATCTATATCATTTGTGTACTGCTCCTTCAAGGTTTCCAGCCCAAAAATCTTAAAGTCAAGTTGAGAGAGCATAGTGTATCGGCGAGACAAAGCATCTGCAATAACATTTTCTTTCCCCTTCTTGTGTTTGATTACATAGGGAAAAGACTCAATGAACTCGACCCACTTAGCATGTCTACGGTTCAATTGGATTGGTTTTGAATGTGCTTCAACGATTCATGATCAGAGTGAATAATAAATTCTCTGGGCCATAAGTAATGCTGCCATGTCTCAAGAGTACGAACCAAAGCAAGTAACTCTTTGTCATAAGTGGAGTAGTTTAAACTAGCACCACTCAACTTCTCACTAAAATAAGCCACTGGTTTACCTTCTTGCAACAAAACACCACCCAATCCAATTACACTTGCATCACATTCCAGCTCAAACATCTTATTGAAATCAGGAAGCTGCAGCAAAGGTGGATGAGTTAACTTATCTTTCAAAGTCATGAAGGCTTCTTCGTGGGCTGCACCCCATGAAAAGGGAACTCCTTTCTTGGTGAGTTCATTCAACGGAGCGGCAATGGTTCGAAAATCACGAACAAATCTGCGATAAAATCCTGCAAGTCCAAGGAAGCTTCGAATCTGTGTAACAGTGTTCGGAGTAGGCCAGCTCTGAATTGCCTCGATCTTGGTGTGGTCCACTTCAATTCCCTGTGATATAACAACATAGCCAAGAAAAGAGACACGGTCTGTGCAAAAGTTGCACTTATTCAAGTTGCCAAACAAACGTGCAGTACGTAAAGTGATGCGAGGTTCGGTCCCGATCTTTCGATGGAGAAGGTAATCACGATTGGTGGGAGAAATCGACGTTCACGGCCCGACTACAACTACCCAACACGTCTTTGAAATCAGCATCATGCACATATTGATCTTTAATTGCTTCTAATCCAAAAATTTTATAATCAAGTTGTGTCAACAAAGCATATCGTCTAGACAAAGCATCAGCAATGATATTCTCTTTCCCCTTTTTGTGTTTGATTACATAAGGAAAAGATTCAATAAATTCAACCCACTTGGCATGCCTACGATTCAATTTGGCTTGACTACGAATATGTTTCAAAGATTCATAATCAGAGTGTATAACAAATTCTTTGGGCCACAAGTAATGCTGCCATGTTTCTAAGCTACGCACAAGAGCATACAATTCCTTATCATAAGTAGAATAATTCAGCAAAGGCCCACTCAATTTCTCACTAAAATATGCAACAGGTTTTCCTTCTTGTAACAAAACATTCAAGCTCAAAAGTCTTATTAAAATCAGGAAGCTGAAGTAGGGGTGCATTTGTCAACTTACTTTTCAGCATATTGAAGGCGTTCTTCTGTGCCCCCCGCCCAAGTAAAAGGTACTCCCTTCTTTGTAAGCTCATTTAATGGCGCAGCAATGGCGCTGAAATCCTTCACAAAGCGACGATAAAATCCAGCAAGCCCTAAGAAATTCCGCACCTGCGTAACAGACTTTGGAATAGGCCATCCTTGTATTGCTTCAACCTTGGATTGATCAACTTCAATTCCCTGCGGTGTGACAACATAACCAAGAAAAGAAACTCGATCGGTGCAAAAGGTGCACTTCTCAAGGTTACCAAATAAACGTGCATCACGGAGAGCATTAAAAACAGCACGTAAATGATTAAGATGATCATTCATAGACTTGCTGTAAATCAATATATCATCAAAATATACCACCACAAATTTTCCAATAAAAGAACGCAAAACCTCATTCATTAACCGCATAAAAGTGCTAGGTGCATTAGTTAATCCAAAAGGCATGACTAACCACTCATATAAACCAAACTTAGTTTTGAAAGCAGTTTTCCATTCATCTCCCAATTTCATGCGAATCTGGTGGTAACCACTACGCAAATCAACTTTTGAAAACAGTACAGCACCACTCAATTCATCAAGCATATCATCTAATTGTGGAATAGGGTGATGATATCGAATGGTGATGTTGTTAATAGCTCTACAATCAACACACATGCGCCAGGTTCCATTTTTCTTAGGCACTAAGATAACTGGCACAGCACAAGGACTAAGAGACTCACGCACATAACCTTTGTCGAGTAACTCTTGCACTTGGCGTAATCTCCTTAGTTTCCTCTAGATTAGTTCTGTATGGCGCACGATTGGGCAAGGAAGCACCAGGAATGAGATCAATCTGATGCTCAATCCCTCGAACAGGTGGCAGCCTTGGAGGAATCTTACTTGGAAAAACATCCGAATACTCCTGCAAAAGGTTAGCAACAGTAGAGGGCAAAGAGTGCGGCATATCGGAAAGTGAACTCAATGCATCTTTACATACCAATGCATAGACATCAGAAGTAGAAGCAATTAATTCATTAATATCAGCTTTAGTAGCAAGCAAACATTTTCCTTTCAAACGTATTTCATTGGTTTTAGCAGCGGGTTTGGTATTTTCATGATTCTCACTTTTATTTTTGGCTACTTTAGCTACATCATCACGCACAATCGCTTCAGGAGACATAGGGTGCAACACAATTTTCTTATCATGGTGTAAAAATGAATATTGATTTGACCTACCATGATGCATAGAATCTCTATCAAATTGCCATGGTCTACCTAACAGAATATGACAAGCTTGCATAGGCACAACATCACACTCAACAACATCATGATATGATCCAATAGCAAAATTAATGCGCACCAACCTGGTTACCTTTGCCTTACCGCTATTGTTGAGCCATTGTATGTGGTACGGGTGAGGGTGTGGTTTGGTGCTGAGGGCCAGCTTCTCCACCATATCGATACTGGCTAAGTTGTTGCAGCTGCCTCCATCAATAATCATGCGGCATGAATGATCCTTGATGACACACTTGGTTTGAAACAATATGTGCCGCTGGTTTTGCTCCACTTTCTCCATCTGTGCACTAAGCACACGCTGCACAATGAGGCTTGCATAGTGATCCGCCTCATCAGCACCAATATGCACTTCAGAAGGATCTTCATTACCTGCATAGTCAGCTGCAAGCACAACATTTGTATCTTCATTGATATCACTAGCGGAAGAATATTCACCATCCTCTTTAATTACCAAAGCATGCTTGCTTGGGCAGTCACGCTGCACATGTCCATACCCTTTACATCGATGACACTGAATATCCCTAGTTCTCCCTGTAGAGGCAACAGACGCGGTACTCTCGACGTGGGTGTGCGACTCACTGAGTTAGTTGGAGTTGGATACCGATGGCTTAGTTCTCTCTCTCTCTCTAAAGTAAGGCAAACCTCCAAACAATGGAGTTGTTCACGTGTGTAGCTTATTAACAGACCAGAGGAGTACTATCCGAGTAGCTGCTGTGTTCTGTGTCACAAGGATTAGGACTCGGAAAACAAAACTAGCCGGACAAGTGATACTTCGGTGACAGAAACGTGACTAGAACTCGAAACTCTAAGGAAATTAAACACTAAGACCAGCAACTCGACACGGCGATGTATCCAAAGACTCAACAAACCCTAACTAAGCAGTAGTAGTAAACAGGCCGCAAAAGGGTTATGGGACTATGGAAACTAATCTACTATATTTTTTTTTGGCTTTTTCTGGACTGTAGGTAAATAACTGATGGGATCTAAAATCTCTCACCGAACAACCTTAAGCTCTGATACCACTTGATGCAAGGTTTGGTCCCGATCTTTCGATGGAGAAGGTAATCACGATTGGTGGGAGAAATCGACGTTCACGGCCCGACTACAACTATCCACGATGTTGCGCCTTAGCGATCGATACACCGATTCCAGAAGGTGAACGCGATCTTGTGGAGCGCGATCAACCGGCCACGAGGGCTCTCGTCCTGCAAGCAATCGTAGAACAAGCAAGAGCGAGTTGAACAAGCACTGAATTGCTAAATCAAATATGAAGTTTCAATCTGAAAATACAAGAGGTGGGGTTCCAATAACAAGAAGACCGGCGATCTAGTCGACACGCGCGCTTCAAGCGAAGTAGCAGTGGCTAAAACTTCAATCTATCAAAACCCAATTTGTTGTGGCGGCTCTAGAAACATATAAATAGATGGGAGGACGACCAAGAGTGTGTTGGGGTCGTTCTCCAACCCTAGGACGCGCCCATAATGGGCTCAACTTGATACACGGCCAACGGGCCAAAATAAGGTGGCGCAGCACCATAGACAGAAAAAGGTCTCGGTAGTATTTCGATATTTCTGGACGATTCTGATAAGATATGGACGTGAGGCCAGATCCATTGGAAAATAGACTTTATAAGCTTTCCATGAAGTACTTGAACGTCCAAAACGGAGTCCGTATGAAGTCGTGGCGGCCGTTAGAAGTTGGTACTGTCCTGCAGTCCGAATCCAACCGGCGCGACTCCCTCTCCTGGATGGTATTCTCCTTGTTCTCCTTGGTTTCTAAGCAACACAAGAGTACACGGGTTTCCATGGTCTAAAGAAACCGAACATGAACTTAAGAGTGAACTTACTTGATGATTTAATTGACGTGCACGGGCGCAAGTCATAGGACCTTATGTAGGTGTAGATGTAGGTGAGCATGTATCGATGGTGTTGATGTCCTCATCATAAAGCCCCGCAAACAGCACGCAAATGATCAAGGTGGTCCTCCAAAGATTTGCTATAAATCAAGATATTTTCGAAATAGACAACCACAAATTTGCCAATGAAAGCACGCAAAACTTCGTTCATCAATCTCATGAATGTACTAGGTGCATTAGTTAATGCAAAAGGCATAACTAACCACTCATATAAGCCAAACTTAGTTTTAAAAGCCGTCTTCCATTCATCCCCCAATTTCATACAAATTTGACGGTACCCACTGCGCAAATCAATGTTGGAGAAAAGAACAACACCACTTAGCTCATCAAGCATATCATCCAACCGAGGAATGGGGTGATGATACCGTATTGTGATGTTGTTAATGGCACGACAATCTACATACATACGCCATGACCCATCTTTCTTTGGCACAAGAATAACAGGAACAGCACAGGGGCTGAGAGATTCACGAACGTACCCCTTATCAAGCAATTCTTGAACTTGACGTTGAATTTCTTTTGTCTCCTCAGGGTTGGTGCGGTATGCAGCACGATTGGGCAGGGAAGCACCCGGAATGAGGTCAATTTGATGTTCAATTCCTTGGAGGGGAGGAAGACCTGCTGGTACTTCACTTGGAAAGACATCGGAAAACTCCTGCAAAAGGTTAGTGACTGTGGAAGGAAAAGCAGGGGGCAAATCATCCATAGAAAACAAAACTTGTGTGCACATGAGAACATAACAAGAAGAATTACTAGTGGCCCACTCATCCAAATCAGCATGAGTAGCGAGCAACACAGGACTCTTCAGTTTCATGTCATGTGCAGCAATGTGTGGGAGTGTTCTGTTCGCTGCACAAACTCATTAGCCACAATCTGATTTTCACTCGGTCCAAGCAAGTTCATCTTTAACAATTTGTTCTGGGGTCATTGGATGCAACACAATTTTCTTTCCTTTAAATAAAAGCGAATACTGATTAGTGCGGCCGTGGTGCACACAATTAGTGTCATATTGCCATAGTCAACCAAGTATCATGGAGCATGCTTGCCTGGGGACAACATCGCAATCAACATAATCAGTGTATGAACCCATAGCAAAGGGCACCCGTACAGAATGTGTTACCTTAAGCTTACCACTTTGATTGAGCCATTGGATGTGACAGGGATGGGGATGTGGGCGAGTTGGTAGGGCAAGCTTTTCCACCATATCTGTACTCGCTAGGTTGTTGCAGCTCCCGCTGTCACCACCCCTTTGGTTTGAAACAAATTCTGGCATTGATTCCTGTCCTTTGTGGCAATCTGAGTACTTAGCACATGTTGTACTACAATACTCAAATACTTGTCAGCATCATCAGCAGTGACATGTTCGTCTTGGTCCTTCGGTTCTGCAACATCATGTGCAAGTATAGCGTATGTTTCATCATTAAAATCACTAGCTGAATCATACTCACCGTCCTCACGGATGACCAGCACTCTCTTGTTGGGGCAATCGCACATGATGTGTCCATAGCCCTTGCAGCGATGGCATTGGACATCCCTGGTACGACCCGTAGATGCAACCGAAGCAGTAGACAAGGAACCGTGAGTTGCAGGTGTGGGGCCTGCAGAAACTTGTGGTGTTGCAGCTGAGGGCACGGTGAGTGGCTTGTTGGTGGAGGAAGAAGGTGCCGCCGTGGAAGAGGACGGCATAGCTGCTGGACTTGTCCTCCAAGAATTAGTGCGACCTGCAGAAAAATTAGTCCGTGGTTTCGGTTGACGTCCCTGTACTTCACGTTCAGCTTTGCAAGCAAGATGAAACAAGCGAGTCATAGAATTGTAATCTTTGTAATCAAGAATATCCTGTATCTCATGATTCAACCCACACAAAAATCGAGCCATAGCTGCTTCATTTTCCTCAACAAGACCACAACGTAACATGCCAATTTGCAGCTCTTGGTAGTACTCTTCTACAGAATTTGTTCCTTGACATAAACACTGCAATTTATTTAACATATTGCGAGCATAGTATGAAGGGACGAATCTATGTCGCATGAGTAGTTTCAAAGCTTTCCAAGTTGTGGGAATGTTATTCGGGTGTTTGTGGCAATGTTCGCGCCACCACACAGATGCAAAGTCAGTGAATTCACTAGTAGCAGCCCTAACTTGTGTATTAGCAAGAACATCATGACATGCAAATTTTTGATCAATAGCTAGCTCCCAGGTAAGATAAAGATCAGGATCATATTTTCCACTAAAAGCAGGAATAGTGAATTTGATCTTAGCAAAAGAATCATCTTGATTACGTACCCCACGTTGGCGCCTTTGTTGGTGAGGAGGATCACGTTGTTGACGTCAATCTGCAGCTGAGAGGATGCTCACATCATCCTCAGTGTCCCCGACATAGTCCTCATCATGCTGGCCAAGCGCAGGTTGCTGTCGAACAACCGCAGCAATTGTTCGCGACAACTCGTCAAGTCTTGTCACCATGTTCGCAAGAGTAGTGTTGGTGTTGTTCTGAGCGGCCCTCATGTCATTGAACGCCATAGTGGTCTGAAGTTGAGCTTCCTCTAGCTAGGCAAGGTGTTCATTTGTGGTGCGTAAGTCGCCATCAAGACCTTCTACGCGCTCCCGCATTAGGCGATCAAAATGTTGGATGATGCCTCAGGTGCGAGGAGACTGTGGGAAGGTGTTTTCTGAAGTCTCTGTATCTCTTGCCATGGTTAGTCACAAGAAAACCAGAAAACAAAACACACATATGTGACCTACAGCTAATAGGATGTATGTATGTGGGGTCACATACTCACAAGCCAGTATCGAAGTCTTACAAAATCTTACCAAACAAGCAGTGGTGATCTGCAATCAGCGGTACAACCTGTGAAGATTGGATGGAGCGATTGCCAGGTGACACAAACCGGTTCGTTGTAGAAATTCTGTGTAGCTATAGGAAAGATTGCACTTGGTAGCAAGGATTAGCACAATCAAATCAGTAAATGCTGTTAGTGATATGCCCTAGAGGCAACATGGAGATGTTATCACATGCTATGTTATAATGTATTGATTGGTTCCATGAAATAGACATCATCATTATTGATCAATGAGTACGTGACTTATTCATGAGACTCTTAATGTCAAATGTTGCTATTTCTAAATGATCCCTGATCATATATCATATGAGGAACAAATATGATTCTAACATCAGCATATGTATTGATTGATGATCATGTCTCATGGATCATGGTATGGAGATACCAAATCGATAATATGGACATATGTTAGTGAATGTTGGATAGACCAGCCATCAGATACTGCAGAGATTTTATGTGTCATCAGTTAGTCTCAAGTAGTGTTTATGTAGAGTCCTTAGACTTGAGATCATCATTGATGAGGATATCAACACCATCGATACGTCCCCACCTACGCATGGAGAAGGTCACCAAGGGAAGGGAGGAGATCAACAAGAAAAGGGATTCGCGCAGGCTGGAATCGGACTGTACGACATCGCCAACTTGTGACAGCCGCCACGACTTCATACGAACTCCGATTTGGGAATTCTAGTACTTCATGGAAAGCTTATCAAGTCTACTTTCTAACGGATCTAGACTCATATTTATATCTGCTCGGAATCGTCAGCAATCGTTATTTTAGTGATGAGGGGTCCCTGTTTAAGGTGCTGCGTCACCGTTTTAGGGCCGAAGGCCCATGTATCAAGTCGGGTCCATTAGGGACGCGTCCTAGGGTTGGAGAACGACCCCAACACCCTTGTGGCTGTCCTCCCATCCTATTGATACTTTTAGAGCCACCACAAACATATTGGGTTTTGTTAGATTAAAGTTAGTGTTGCTACTTTACCGTGTAATCCCGTGATCGGCTAGATCGCCGGTTTACTCGTCTTCGGAACCCCACCGTTTGTTCTCTTAAATTAAACCTTCATCTTTATTCGCAAATTAAGTTGCTTGTTCATCTTGTTCTTGCTAGTTCTCGATTGCCTACAGGAACAATTACCCTCGTGGTTGGGCTGATAGTGCATCTGTCGAGATGCGAACAGCCTCTGGAGTATGTGGACCAATGAGCTCAACAGCCAGAGGTGGTTTTGGGTACTTCATAACTTTTACTGATGACTTTAGTAGATATGGGTATGTGTACCTAATGAAACATAAGTCTGAATCCTTTGAAAAGTTCAAGGAATTCCAAAATGAAGTACAAAATCATTTAGGTAAGACAATCAAGTTTCTACGATCTGATCGTGGAGGCGAGTATTTGAGCCACGAGTTTGGTAATCATCTGAAGGATTGTGGAATTGTTCCACAGTTGACTCCACCAGGAACACCTCAGTGGAATGGGGTATCTGAACGGAGATATCGCACCTTATTAGATATGGTGCAATCCATGATGAGCCAAAGTGATCTTCCATTGTCCTTTTGGGGATACGCTCTTGAAATAGCCGTGTTCACACTAAACAGAGTTCCATCAAAGTCAGTAGAAAAGACACCATATGAGATGTGGACGGGACAACGTCCTAGCCTGTCTTTCCTTAAGATTTGGGGATGTGAGGCTTATGTAAAATGTTTGCAATTTGATAAGCTCACTCCTAAGTCTGACAAATGCTTCTTTGTCGGGTATCCTAATGAAACAAAAGGATATTACTTCTATAATCAACATGAAGGCATGGTGTTTGTCGCCCGACATGGTGTCTTCTTAGAGAAAGAGTTTCTCTCAAGAAGTGATAGTGGGAGAACGGTGCAACTCGAAGAAATTCGAGAAACACCTAAAAATGTTTTAGCTCCTACAGAACTACAGCAGGATGAACAAAGTGTTGAAGCACTTGTTGTAGACACACCGGCACCACGTAGGTCAGAGAGGTCACGTCGTGCACCTAAGAGGTACATGTTCTTGACTACTCAACAAAGGGACATATTGTTGTTAGACAATGATGAGCCTAAGACCTATGAAGAAGCGATGGTGGGACCAGACTCTAAGAAATGGCTTGAAGCCATGAGATCCGAAATTGAATCCATGCATATTAATCAAGTTTGGAACTTGGTTGATCCACCTGATGGTGTTAAAACCATTGAGTGCAAATGGGTTTTCAAGAAAAAGATAGACATGGATGGAAATGTTCACATCTATAAGGCACGATTGGTGGCCAAAGGTTTCAAACAGATTCAAGGTGTTGATTATG
This sequence comes from Oryza meyeriana var. granulata, assembly GCA_003991445.1. NCBI lineage: Eukaryota > Viridiplantae > Streptophyta > Magnoliopsida > Poales > Poaceae > Oryza > Oryza meyeriana. The sequence goes on from RYFJ01003832.1 coordinate 24,911, forward strand.
ATGAAACTTTTTCACCCGTCGCAATGCTAAAGTCTATTCGGATCATTCTAGCAATTGCTGCATATTTCGACTATGAGATATGGCAAATGGATGTCAAAACAGTTTCCTTAATGGAAATCTGAGTGATGATGTGTACATGACACAGCCCACAGGTTTTGTCGATCCACAATCAGCTGGAAAGATATGCAAGCTGCAAAGATCCATTTATGGATTAAAGCAGGCGTCTCGGAGTTGGAATATTCGTTTTCATGAAGTGATCAAAGGGTTTGGTTTCATCAAGAACGAAGAAGAGCCTTGTGTTTATAAAAAGGCTAGTGGGAGCGCACTTGTATTTCTGATCTTATATGTGGACGACATATTACTGATCGGAAATGACATTCCTATGCTCGAATCTGTTAAGTCTTCATTGAAAAATTGTTTCTCTATGAAAGACTTAGGAGAGGCGGCTACATTCTGGGCATCAAGATCTATAGAGATAGATCAAGAAGGCTAATTGGATTATGTCAAGATACATATATTGACAAGGTGTTGAAAAGGTTCAACATGCAGGACTCTAAGAGAGGTTTCCTACCTATGTCACATGGTATAAATCTTAGCAAGAGTTAGTGTCCTAGTACACCTGATGAGCGGGATAAGATGAATGCGATCCCATATGCTTCGGCCATTAGGTCCATTATGTATACCATGCTTTGTACACGTCCAGATGTCTTGTATACCCTAAGTGCTACGAGTAGATACCAATCAGATCCAGGTGAAGGTCACTGGATTGCTGTAAAGAACATCTTGAAGTACTTGAGAAGAACTAAAGATGTGTTCCTTGTCTATGGAGGTGAAGAAGAGCTCGTTGTAAATGGTTACACTGATGCTAGCCTCCAAACTGACAAAGACGATTTTATATCGCAATCTGGATTTGTGTTCTGCCTAAATGGCGGTGCGGTGAGCTGGAAGAGTTCCAAGCAGGAGACGGTTGCTGATTCTACAACGGAAGCCCAGTACATTGCAGCTTCTGAAGCTGCTAAAGAAGCTGTTTGGATGAAGAAATTTGTTTCCGAGCTTGGTGTGATGACTAGTGCCTTCAGTCCAATGGACCTCTACTATGATAATAGTGGGGCCATTGCGCAAGCCAAGGAGCCTAGATCTCACTAGAAGTCCAAGCACATTTTACGGCGTTTTTATCTCATCCACGAGATAGTGGAGAGAGGCGATTTAAAGATATGCAAAGTACAAACGGATTTAAACATTGCAAATCCGTTGACAAAGCCGCTTCCCTAGCCAAAGCATGAGGCTCACATTAGGGCAACGGGTATTAGATGCCTACATGGTTGACTCTAGTGCAAGTGGGAGACTATTAGTGATATGCCCTAGAGGTAACATGGAGATGTTATATATATATCACATGCTATGTTTATAATATATTGATTGGTTCCTTGAAATAGACATCATCATTATTGATCAATGAGTACGTGACTTATTCGTGAGACTCTTAATGTCAAATGTTGCTATTTCTAAATGATCCCTGATCATATATCATATGAGGAACAAATATGATTTTAACATCAGCATATGTATTGATTGATGATCATGTCTCATGGATCATGGTATGGAGACACCAAATCGATAATATGGACATATGTTAGTGAACATATGTTGGATAGACCCGCCATGAGATACTGTAGAGATTTCATGTGTCATCAGTTAGTCTCAAGTAGTTTTATGTAGAGTCCTTAGACTTGAGATCATCATGGTTCCCAACATACGTAGTAGTTTATTTTGGGACTACTAAAGACTACTCCGTAACTGGGTAGTTGATAGGAGCAGGGGTGGCCCGATCTTTCGGTGAGTTGAAGGTAACTACGATTTGGGAGAAACGTTGACGACCCGACTACAACCGTACGAGACGTTGTGTTGTTGCGCCTTAGCGATCGATACACCTCTCCAAGGGTTGTTGATCTTGCCGGTGCAGATCAACCTTATTCCTGCAAGCAATCGTAGAACAAGCAAGAACGAGGTGAACAAGCACTGAATTGCTAAATCAAATATGAAGTTTCAATCTGAAAAGACAAGAGGTGGGGTTCCAATAACAAGAAGACGGGCGATCTAGTCGACACGCGCGCTTCAAGCGAAGTAGCAGTGGCTAAAACTTCAATCTATCAAAACCCACCTCTAAACGGCGGCGGCTACTGAATATATATATGAGTTAGGACGTCCTAGGGTTAGGATTTGCCCTGTGAGGGGCGCACTCCTCATGGGTTTAGCCCACGACACAATTACAAGGCCCAAGGCCCAAAACAGACTCGGACTGGAAGAGGTACGTGTCTTGTTTCGACGATTCCTGACAGCTCAGGAGAAATTTTGATGTGGGACCAAAACCATCTGAAAGTAGACTCCATAAGCTTTCCAACAAGTACTTATGGGCCCCAAAAGTCCTTCTGGATCAGCGGCTAGGTCCGTTTGAAGTTGATGCTGTCAGGAGGCCCGAATCCGAATCCAAAACGTGCAGAACTTCATCTCTTGCCTTCTATGGACCAAAAGTGACGTGGTGATGTATGAGTAGAATTGGGTAAGGTCTTGGTTTGGTCCCCAGTCAACTTCTTTGATCATCCATGCGTTCCTTGCACTCGGTCTCTTTCCCTTCACCCAAGTAAGTATCTCTGCATACAAGAACATACAAAACTCATGGTGCAGTAACGTCTGTTCAAATATATAACACGTAAAACTTACGTAGAAAGCATGCACCTTTAGTTGATGAGTACATAAGATAGCTATGGTCATATCCGAGCTAGTAATGTCCTCATCAGTAGTCATAAAAGTAGCTTCGGGTTTGCTATGAAACATGTAGTAGGATGTTAATGATCAAGATAGAATTTGCCCCTCCTTACGGGAGAGATATCTCTGGGCCCCTCGATGTAATGGATTATGGAAGTGCATGGCCATGCTAGGGTGATTGAGGTGTCAATCACAAGTTTGTAGTCCATCACAGGATCGAGAGAGTGATTGAGCTATTAAGAGGATGACACAAGTCTTGCCTTGAGCTCAATCGATGTCGTGAGGCAAAAGGATTTGTACATGTGGACATTATAGGTTCAGCCGATATGATCTTTACGTATATTTTGGGGTTAATATGCCTTGCTAGAGGCCGCTATTAACAGGGTGACCAGAAAGGCGTTTCTGGGTCACGACAAAATATACATGAACCTATAGGGTCGCACACTTAACGGGTTGGAACACTTATTCGAATGTGATTCAAATATGGACTCGATTCGGATAGAGATCTGAGTAGACTCTTACTAGGCCTCGGTTCATGAGGCCCAAGTGAGGAGGTCTATATATAGGGAGGCGAGGGCCTGAGGAGATACAGGTTTTTCTGTTAACCTCGAACTAAACCCTAGCCGCCACCTCCCAAGCCAAACCCTAGCCGCTCACGAGTGCTAGTACACTCGCGATCGGCGTTCCAGCCCCGGACATGTGGATACCGGTAGAGGCGCTGCTTGTTGCGGTGTTGATCCGTCGGAGATCGACTACTTCCACTACTACCTCGATGCACGCGTGGTTTGATCGGCTTCTCCAACCCTTCTTCCGCTGCACTGCGCGTCTAGTGGTAACGATCTATGATCCCTCTCTCACATGATGTTCTGGTGTGCGCGGTAGAAATTTTTGTTTTCTACTATCGTAGCCTACAAATGCACATTGAATAAGTGTTCAAAGCACGCCCATAAGTTGCTGATATAAACAAGGTAAGAAAGGTTCAGTGGGTTTGCGTGCAAAGAAAAATGTGACCTGATGCAAGCAAGGAGAAATCTCACATCAAGTACTAGGAGAGACACTAGCTGACTACTCGAAGCTGATGTTAGGGCACAGATTGCTTGCACGATGTGGGGCACTCGCAAGGATAAACGAAATGCAATGCAAACAGCCCCTAGCTCGAGCAGTATGCAACAGCTAGTCTCAAACGATGAAAGGAATTTTTTTTGGGTGTTTTGGAGGATTAACCTGTTAGTGATATGCCCTAGAGGCAACATGGAGATGTTACATATATCACATGCTATGTTTATAATGTATCGATTTGTTCCTTGAAATAGACATTATCATTGTTGATCAATGAGTACGTGACTTATTCATGAGACTCTTAATGTCAAATGTTGCTATTTCTAAATGATCCATGATCATATATCATATGAGGAACAAATATGATTCTAACATCAGCATATGTATTGATTGATGATCATGTCTCATGGATCATGGTATGGGGACAACAAATCGATAATATGGACATATGTTAGTGAACATATGTTGGATAGACCCGCCATGAGATACTGCAGAGATTTCATGTGTCATCAGTTAGTCTCAAGTAGTGTTTATGTAGAGTCCTTAGACTTGAGATCATCATGGTTCCCAACATACGTAGTAGCTTATTTTGGGACTACTAAACACTACTCCGTAACTGGGTAGTCATAAAAGTAGTCTTCGGGTTTGCTATGAAACATGTAGTGGGATGTGAATGATCAAGATAGAATTTGCCCCTCCTTACGGGAGAGATATCTCTAGGCCCCTCGATGTAATGGATTATGGAAGTGCATGGCCATGCTAGCGTGATTGAGGTGTCAATCATAAGTTTGTAATCCATCACAGGATCGAGAGAGTGATTGAGCTATTAAGAGGATGACACATGTCTCGCCTTGAGCTCAATCGATATCGTGAGGCAAAGGGATTTGTACATGAGGACATTACAGGTTCAGCCGATATGATCTTTACGTATATTTTGAGGTTAATATGCCTTGCTAGAGGCCGCTATTAACAGGGTGGCCAGAAAGGCGTTTTTGGGTCATGACAAAATATACGTGAACCAACAAGGTCGCACGCTTAACGGGTTGGAACACTTATTCGAATGTGATTCGAATATGGGCTCGATTCAGATAGAGATCCGAGTAGACTCTTACTGGGTCTCGGTCCATGAGGCTTGAGTGAGGAGGTCTATATATAGGGAGGCGAGGGGCAGAGGAGATTCGTGTTTTTCTGCTGACCTTGAGCTAAACCCTAGCCGCCACCTCCCGAGCCAAACCCTAGCCGCCCATGAGTGCTAGTACACTCGCAATCGGCGTTCCAACCTCGGACGTGTGGATACCGGTGGAGGCGCTGCTCATTGCGGGATCTGCAGATCGCGATCTGTTCACGGAGATCGACTACTTCCATTACTATCTCGACGCGCGCGTGGTTGGACCGGCTTCTCCAACCCATCTTCCGCTGCACTGCGCGTCTAGTGGTAACGATCCATGATCCCTCTCTCGCATGATGTCCTGGTGTGCGTGGTAGAAAAATTTTGTTTTCTGCTATCGTAGCCTGCGCGTACTCCTTTATAACCTAGATCATCCCGTTCCTAGTTTGTGGCGTGGCAGCAAAGAAAGTGATGGTTTTCTATCGCAAGAGATTAGGTGCGGCTGTCTCTTTCTTTCTTTTTTTTTTTGATGTTTGTAAAGCACCCGGACTGTTTTTTTTTTTGCACGCTGGTTTCCTTGTGATGCAAACGAAAGATGGGAAAGTAATTTGTGCTATTTGGAAAAGGATTGCCTGCCTGTATGGAAGGAGGATCTAAGTAATGGTAGAAATGGGAACAAAAGATGGTGTCTGGTTCAGAATGCAAGGTGTTGGGAGGGCAACAAGGAGGGCTAGCGATGCCAACAAACTAATGGACGGCGGCTGCGGGATCAACAACTTGAACGACCAAGCAACACAAACTCAAAATGCAAAAATACTAAAAGAAAATGCACGGCACAAAGGGTTATGGGACAGGATAAACGTACTCCGCTTCTTCTTTTTTTTGGCTTTTGAAGTGGACTGTAGGAATGAAATACTACTATGAAAAGCAGTAAAATCCCACCGAGCAACCTGAAATCTGATACCACTTGATAGGGACTGAGTGCCCGATCTTTCGGTGAGAGTGATTGGAAAGGAGGTGACTCTCGCGATCCGACTACAACTAACAAGTCGTTGTTAACGCCAAAATTTGGTACGGGTCGTTACCATGTTCGGTTAAGGAAAGAAGCGATATCAGCAATTGGAAACTAATCCAGAAGAGTCCGAGCTTGGGAAGGAATCGTGAAGGCCACGTTATGGCAGTTATTCTTATCTATTAGATAGTTTTATCTTTTAGGAAACCTGATCTCTTGTCCGATCAGGTCTGTTAGTTTTCCTTTTCTAGTTAGGAAAGTCCTGTTTCGTATCCTATAAGGACTCTTGTAACTCGGGGTATATATACGTATGCCCGGGGACCTTGTAATCTATCTCTCGATCAATCAAATTCGGCGCATCGCCACCCTTTACCAACGGGTTCTTGCTTCTCGAGCGGGGCTGCATCGGTTAGGTCCGAACTCCTGCGAGAGGGTAAGTCTCATTACCCCGACTACCAATCGGCTAGGACTTTCTCGGTTAGGTCCGATATTCTAGTCGGTATATGGTAGTCGGCTTACCACGGTGTATCGGATCTGTCTACGGCTGCATCGGTTCGGTCCGACCTCTTAGGCTGGTCAGGTATATCACATCACGCGTGCATAGTTTTTATCAGTTTATCGGGGGTAGTTTATCATCAGTTTGTGCTGCATCGGTTGGGTCCGTCCTACTAAACTGCTAGCGATAAATTATTCCTGTTAGGCTGATAGCCTTTGTGCAAGCGTCTTATCGGAATGTATAGCCGGTAAGTTATTTTCATCACAGTTGCATTAGATCTATCGGTTTGTTGAGGTTCCTTTACTATTATCGATCTGTGCTGCATCAGTTAGGTTTGAACTACTAGATCGATAATAATGGATTTATCCTTGTCGAGCCGATCGGTGTGTATGCGACGTTCTATCGGAGTGCTTAGCCGATATGTTATCTTTTTATAAAGCCGACTGTATTATCCTTACTGTTTTGGTCATCTATGTTATCATCGGTTTTCTAGCCGATGCACATGTGTTTCCTTGGCAGTCGGCTGGCTTACTATCTTGCTTATCTATTTTATCATCGGCTCCTAGCCGATGCACATGTTATACTGACATCTTGTATATTTGCTCATAGCGCTATCGGTTTCCTAGCCGATACACAGGTGCCATCGGCCATCGGCTACAAGGAGCCTACATCAGCCCGTATCGGCCGATAGTCGATGTGCAGTTGCTGCTGACCCGGGCACGAGCACAAGCGAGGACCCGGGAGCGAGAACCCGAGCACGAGACCCGGGCGCTAGTACAGGCGGGGACCCGGGCACGAGCATAGCGGCGATCGGCTGGAAGGGATCCATATCGGCTTGCTGGCCGATTGGATCAGTAATCTAATTTCTTCATCTCCTTGTCAATTGCGAGGTCAAATTGACTGGCACGCCTGCGAACCTCAAATATTTTAGGACCTGCACTGGAGCTAAGCAGATCTCCCAGGCCTTCGTATGTTCAATCGCATCAAACCAGATCATCAGTGAGCTTCTTGGCACACCCGGTGGTTTTTGGTGCGAACAGTCGTGTGCGCCTTAGCAATCGCTGAACCAACTCCAAATGGTTATTGACCTTGCTGCGAAGCTCGATCAACCTAAACACGAAGTTCAATTCCTGCACGCCATGGAAGAACAAGCAAGAACAATATATAGGCAAAGAAAAACTCTCAAATTGGGGTTCACAATGGCTGTCTTACAGGTGGCCGTCTGGCACAACTGAAGAACAGATTTGTTTGCACAAGGTCCAAACAAAAGCAAAGCAAAACCCGTCCACAAAGGGGGCTCGGCCTGGTCTAAATAGGAGGGAGGGAGGGAATTTCCGCCAGCAATAATGGCAGGGCAAAATCTCCTCCTATCCTTTCCTAATTTGTCTAAACTAGACTTATTACATGGCTCCAGCCCTAAGGAAAGGTGATGCAGCACCTATTTATTGGTTGCCATCTTCTGGACCCTCATTCCTTAGGAGCATGACATAGTTTAGTTCACGTGCACGAGCTCGAGTCATCGGTCCTCACATCATTTCTGGATGTGTGGCTGCAGTAGAGGACATGGTTGGCAGCAAAGAAGTAGTGTCCTCCTCACAAGTGAGGCGGAAAGTAGGTAATCGCATTCTGAAGCAAGGAGTTAGGATCGACAAAGCACCATTTCCTCCGCTATGTCTCGCTCTTCTATCGAGTGAAGAGCTCGCTGTAGCTGAACTGGAGAAAGAAGAGTAGCCCCCCAGGTCATCAATTAGTAATAGAATAATCCCAGTAGTAGTCCTCTTGCCTAGCGGAGTCAGCCCTTAATAGGCACCTGAAATCAGGCTTGAAGCTCTCGCCTTACCAACGAGCCGACTGCTGATGGCTGTTGGTCACGACTACTACAAAAAGTGAAGATGAATCTTTCTATTTCACATGGAGGAGTGTGCATCTTTATGTTGGGGGTTCTTCTGTCGTGCGACCTGATGGTTTATGTGCGACCTGTGGCCCACGCCTCCTATTCTATTTGTTCAGGGCAGGCAGCGTGAACTCTGATTCGATCCGGGTATTCAATCCCGCCGCTGAGATGCTCAGTTGACTCCTTAACCTTGATAGGAAGATGGCTTATTCCAAAATTCGTGCATAAGGGTAAGGAACTTTGGATGAATTAATGCGAATGGGTGTAAGCCTCGCTGCTCGAAAACACCTAGTGCTGACCACACTAAGAGACACGAAAGCGCAGGTAATGCCAGTTGGCGAAGTGGCATTATGCATCCCTAGCGGTATGCAAAGAGAGCTCGTGATGACATCATCTACATCCGTACCGCTCCTCGTGGAGTAGATCCCGCATCCAACCAACCCTTTTTTGACCAGGGTATGGGAGAATTCCCACTACCGCTGGCAGGCTAGCCAGGCTGTGAGTGCGGTGGGAATGGGCTTCCCAAAAAGCTAGCCCCAGCCCGGGTTAGCATAGAATGGGGGGGCAGCCCTAATATTGTGTTGGCCAGGTTGCGGGCGGATAAAAGCGGATGTGGGGACTCAGGTCGGGGCACAGCGTAAGTAAGAAAAGAGAACCATTCCATTTAGGGCTTGACAGAATGGGCGGGCAGAAGCGGTCTGGTGTCCAAGCCGATTGGTCAGATGATGACTACCACACATATTATATTAGCCACCTATCCCGAAATGGACTAGGATGGAATAGAAAGAACGCGAAGCAACAAGCAAGGGATGAGCGCTTTTGCTAAAGCGCATATGTTTTCTTTCTGGGTCGGTTTGTTTTTTGGGGGTGGGGCAATAAGCTTGCCTCTTCACAAGCTTATCCATTTGTGGCCTATAATCAATCTTTGGATCCGGGCTCGCCTCCACTATCGTTCTATGTTGATTAACCTAATCCAAGACTATAAACATACCTGTCTTTCCTAAATACTTGTCCTAAATACTTGCCTTCGGACGGGGCATCCCGGCAGGATGTCTTACTACCCTTCGAGTCCGATCTCAGGGTAGCGCGTTGGCAAGACCTCTCTAGTGCCTGTTCAGAAAATATGTATCGTGATATCAATATTGGGGTGGTATTGGTTCGGGTCTCAAATAAGCTTGACCTAAGAACCGCCCTTTTATAATGTCTATAGCGTATATGACCGTAGTTACCAAGCCCTATAACGGAAATCCCAACAATGGCTCCCTATACGGCTTTGTGAAATCTAGTAGTGGTAAAGTATAGAGATTTGAAAGCAGCAGGATCCCAAGAGCACTCTTATTCCTCGGCAAAGCACATGATTGAGATTGGAATTATTGTATTGTGAATAAAGGCATGAAAGGAATTCAATAGTAGTTAGGTATTACTAAAGATGAAGATCTAATTCAAGTGGTAGAGCAAGTATATAATGATGATAAAGTCTAGAGGAAAGGATGATTGTTTCATGCCTGCATAGACAAGTAAGTCTACCACGACCCCCAGTCCCTGCCAAGTAGAAAGCTAGTAAGCAAGTACTGACTTCAATCCTGCAATCTCACTCTTGTTGTTTGTTGTTTATGTGAGGCTGCATGCGGTGTAATAACTCGTTTTTTATGTTGTTAGCCATGTGAGAAGGCTAAAATTATCTCTTTTCTTTCTTTTCGAATGCAGGCAAATATCTCACTTAATGGTGGGAGGGGTGCCGGGATCCTGTGGTGGGGGATCCTCTTGTCATGATCGACTAATTGGATAAGTCGCAGTGAGACATTGGTTCAAACCCAATTCATGACGAGTTCAGAAGGACTGCATTCTCTCTAAGAGAAAATGAAAAAAACGCTGGTAGGATAAAAGAAGTAAGTTAATAGGTTGAGAGAGGCTATCTCTCATTTCCTTCTATCTACGATATTTTTCAGGTTATCCTATTTTTAGGTATGGTTAGCCTAATATCTCATCAATCTAGCTTAATAGCTTATCATTCCTCACTCTATTCTTTCAATTTTAGCTTTGATATCTCCAACGCTATTCAAAGGTATTTGAGTGGAATGAACTCATCTTAGCCTGGTGTCAGGGAATGCACTAAGTCAGGGATGTCCCTCAATATGTTAAACTAGAGTTCCCTAGAAAGAGTAACCCACACGTAAACCTAATTGGTTACTTCCAATTACATAAATCAATAGTTCAAACCGCACTCAAAGGTAGGGTATTTCCCATTGATATAGGAACTTTTGTACCAGAAACAATAGTATCTCCAATTATAGCCCCTCTGGGATGTAAAATATATCCCTTCTCACCATCCCCATAGTGTATGAGACAAATGTACGCATTTCAATTAGGGTCGTATTCTATGGTTACGATTCTACCAGATATGTCTTTTTGATTCCGTCCAAAATCGATTTTACAGTATAGGCGCTTATGACCTCCCCCTCTATGCCTGGCGGTAATGATTCCTCTAGAATTACGACCTTTACCACAACGGTGCCATCCATGGATCAAATTATTTCGTGGATTGGATTTCACTTGCCTATCTATGGATCCCTTGCATGTGCTCGGGATATGTGTTTTGTATAAATGTTTCTCTATCTAGAAGTGGAATAGAATAAGCTGGTTGAAGGGTAATGATCATACGTCTGTAATGCATTGTATGTCCCAGAATAGGGCCCATTACCCTTTCTGGGTAGTCGATGGCTATTCACAGCTACTACCTTAACACCAAAGAAGAGTTCGACCCAATGCTTTATTTCTGTCTTAGTGAATCCCAATTCGACATTAAAAGTATATTAATTCTTTCCCAATAAACGAAGACTTTTTTCTGTAAATACTGTGTATTTGATTCCATCCATAAATCTACTTTCCCTCCTATGCTCTGAGTTCTAGTATCGATAAGAATTTGAGTTCTTATTCTTCTTATGTTGTGATTTGAATATACCATACCAATTCGTTATGTATGGATGATGGATGAGATTCCGTGGATAGAGAGCCAGTTCCAATAGACTTATGGAACATTCCGGTTCACGTGCATCCAGCAGGAATTGAACCCGCAAATTTACCAATTATGAGTTGGGCGCTTTAACCATTCAGCCATGGATGCTTAACAGGGATCATCGTACATCGTAAATAACCAATTTTCATATAGAAAGACATATCATAGAAAAATGAAATCGAAAATATTTGGAGATGGCAAATATTCGGAGATGACTATGAAAACACCTCTCTGGATCCTCGAATTGAAAGAGAGATTGAGAGGGATCAAGAATCCTAATTCTCGCTATTTGGAATGGATCCAAAACTTTGTTTTAATCTTGGTACATTTGTTAACGTCAAAATTTGGCACGGGTCTTTAGCAGATTCGGTTAAGAGAAAATCATAGATAACCGGTGAAGATTGATCCAGAAGAGACCGAGTTTGGGAAGAGACCGTGAAGACCACAGTATGGCAGTAAATTACCTTATCTATTAATTAGGTAGTTTTGATAATTGTTAGGAAACCTGATCTCGTATCCGATCAGGGCTTGTTAGTTTTCCGTTTATAGGTAGGAAAGTATGTACCGTGTCCTATAAGGACTCTTGTAACTCGGGGTATATATACGTATGCCCGGGGACCTTGTAAACTATCTCAACGATCAATACAATTCGGCGCATCGCCACCCTTTACCAACGGGTTCTTGCTTCTCGAGCCGGGCTGCATCGGTTAGGTCCGAACTCCAGCGAGAGGGTAAGTCTCGTTACCCCGGCTACCAATCGGCTAGGACTTCCTCGGTTAGGTCCGATATTCTAGTCGGTATATGGTAGCCGGCTTACCACGATATATCTGCTTTGTCTACGGCTGCATCGGTTCGGTTCGATCTCTTAGGCCTATCAGGTATATCACATCACGCGTGCATAGTTTTTATCGATTTACTGGGGAAAGCTTATCGTCAGTTTGTGCTGCATCGGTTGGGTCCGACCTACTAAATTGAGCGATAAGTTGTTCCTGCTAGGCCGATGGTTTCTGTGCGAGCGTCTTATCGGAATGCATAGCCGGTAAGTTATCATATACATCACGATTGCATTAGATCTATCGGCTCACCGAGGTTCTTTTATTATTGTTAATCTGTGCTGCATCAGTTAAGTTTGAACTACTAGATTGATAGTGATAGATTTACTCTTGCTGAGTCGATAGGTTTTATGCGACGTTCTATCGGAGTGCTTAGCCGATAGGTTATCTTTTTATAAAGCCGACTGTATTATCCTTACTGTTTTAGTCATCTATATTATCATCGGTTTTCTAGCCGATGCACATGTGTTTCCTCGGCAGTCGGCTGGCTTACTGTTTTGCTTATCTATTTTATCATCGGCTTCTAGCCGATGCACATGTTATGCTGACAGTTTATCCATTTGTTTATAGCGCTATCGGTTTCCTAGCCGATACACAGGTGCCATCGGCTATCGGCTACGAGGAGTCTATATCAGCCCGTATCGGCCGATAGCCGATGTGCAGTTGCTGCTGACCCAGGCACGAGCACAAGCGAGGACCTGGGAGCGAGAACCCGAGCACGAGACCCGGGCGTGAGTACAGGCAGGGGCCCGAGCACGAGCATAGCGGCGATCGGCTGGAAGGAATCCGTATCGGCTTGCTGGCCGATTGGATCAGTAATCAAATTTCTTCATCTCCTTGTCAATTGCGGGGTCAAATTGACTGGCACGCCTACGAACCTCAACAATTTAGGACCTGCACTGGAGCTAAGCAGATCTCCCAGGCCTTCGTATGTTCAATCGCATCAAACCAGATCATCAACAAGCTTCTTGGCACACCCGGTGGTTTTTGGTGCGAACAACATCTTTGTGCTTCCAGGATGAATGGAGTACTGCGTCTCATGGGCTTCCCGGAGTATTAGGTCTTTGAGTTCTTTATTCTCTGGAACGCACAAACGTTCCCCCATCCATTCTGTCCCTTTTCAACTTCTGTAAAACCCTGAGCTTTTCCGACTCTCATGTTCTTCTTAAGTTCTTTAATTTCTTGATCATTTGCTTGTGCCTCACGAAATTGATCAAAAAGCATGGGCTGGGCCTCTAGGGCTACCACGAATCCATGTTCGATAATGCCCAGATTCAAGCGTTCAAATTCCCGCTACATTTCCTTGCACAAAGCCTCTGCTCGAGCGGTATGCAGTAACTTTTCCTGCTCAAGGCGTCTGCCACGACATTGGCTTTCCCAGGGTGATAATGTATCCCCACATCATAGTCCTTAATCAATTCCAGCCACCTTCTTTGGCGGAGATTCAGATCAGGCTGGGTGAATATGTACTTCAAGCTCTTGTGGTCCGTGTAAATCTCATTGCGATTACCAATAAGGTAATGCTGCCAAATCTTCAAAGCGTGGACCACTGCGGCCAATTCCAGGTCGTGTGTTGGGTAATTGCCCTCATGGGGGCGTAACTGATGCGATGCATAGGCTACCACTCTACCTTCTTGCATCAACACGCACCCTAGCCCTTGGCGGGATGCATCACAATACACTTGAAAGTCTTTCTTGGGGTCCGGTAAGATCAGCACCGGTGCCGAAACTAACTTCTTTTTGAGTTCCTCAAAACTGTGGTTGCACTCGGATGTCTAGACAAACTCACATCTTTCTTCAGTAATTGTGTCATACGTCTGGCAATCTTCGAGAAGTTCTCAATGAACCGGCGGTAGTAACCCACAAGTCCAAGAAAACTCCGCACTTGTGTCACTGTCTTAGGCGGTTTCCAATTGGTGACGGATTCTACGTTCGTTGGGTCCACGGCAACTCCCTAGGCAGTGATGATGTGTCTGAGGAACTGCACTTCCCTCAGCCAGAAGTCGCACTTGCTGAACTTGGCGTACAACTGGTGCTCTCTCAACTTCTCAAGAACCAAATGAAGATGTTGCTCATGCTCTTCTGTTGATTTTGAGTAGATCAGGATGTCATCGATGAACACTACCACAAACTTATTTAGAAACTCCATGAATACCTTGTTCATCAGATTCATGAAGAAGGCAGGTGCATTTGTCAGTCCGAAGGACATAACAGTGCACTCGTACATCCCATACTTCGTGGTGAAGGCTGTCTTCCATATATCCTCTTGTCGAATTCTCAACTGATGATAGCTTGATCGCAGGTCTATCTTGGAGAAAGCGGTGGCACTCTCCAATTGGTCGAAAAGATCATCTATCCTCGGTAAGGGGTACCTATTCTTGATGGTGACCTCATTTAGTGCGCGATAGTCCACGCACATCCGTTTTGTCTTATCTTTCTTTTCCACGAAGATGACTGGTGCTCCCTAAGGTGATGTGCGTGGTCAGATGTAGCCCTTCTGTAGCAGATCGTCGACCTGCTTCTTAACTTCTGCCATCTCGTTTGGTGCCATTCTATACGGCTGCTTGTATATTGGCGCCGTTCCAGGTGCTAAATCAATCTTGAACTCAATTTCCCTTTCTGGTGGCATCCCTGGTAGGTCTTCCGGGAACACATTGATGAGGACATCAACACCATCGATACATCCTCACCTACATCTACACCTACACAAGGTCCTATGACTCGCGCCCGTGCACGTCAATTAAATCATCAAGTAAGTTCACTCTTAAGTTCATGTTCGGTTTCTTTAGACCATGGAAACCCGTGTACTCTTGTGGTGCTTAGAAACCAAGGAGAACAAGGAGAATACCATCCAGGAGAGGGAGTCGCGCCGATTGGATTCGGACTGCAGGACAGCACCAACTTCTAATGGCCGCCACGACTTCGTACGGGCTCCGTTTTGGACGTTCAAGTACTTCATGGAAAGCTTATAAAGTCTACTTTCCAATGGATCTGGCCTCACGTCCATATCTTATCAGAATCGTCCAGAAACGTCGAAATACTACCGAGACCTTTTCTGTCTACGGTGCTGCGCCACCTTATTTTGGCCCGTGGGCTGTGTTTCAAGTTGAGCCCATTAGGGGCGCGTCCTAGGGTTGGAGAACGACCCCAACACACTCTTGGTCGTCCTCCCATCTATTTATATGTCTCTAGAGCCGCCACAGCAGATTGGGTTTTGATAGATTGAAGTTTAGCCACTGCTACTTCGCTTGAAGCGCGCGTGTCGACTAGATCGCCTGTCTTCTTGTTATTGGAACCCCACTTCTGTATTTTCAGATTGAAACTTCATATTTGATTAGCAATTCAGTGCTTGTTCAACTTGCTCTTGCTTGTTCTACGATTGCTTGCAGGACGAGAGCCCTCGTGGCCGGTTGATCGCGCCCCACAAGATCGCGTTCACCTTCTGGAATCGGTGTATCGGTCGCTAAGGCGCAACATCGCGGATAGTTGTAGTCGGGCCGTGAACGTCGGTTTCTTCCACCAATCGTGATTACCTTCTCCATCGAAAGATCGGGACCGAACCTCGCATCACACATCCTGGTATTCCTTTACTATTGTATTGGAATGTCCTCTATTTTCCTTTCTGGCTTCATCCCACCTTCCAACAGTTGCTCTGCTGCGACCTGATTCAAGCTTGCTTCCTGATGCAGCGGCACAGGTGACTTCAAGATAACCATCTTTCCTTCCGAACTGGTCACTGTTACGGTGCGGTCCACGCAGTTGATCACCCCTTTGTGTCGGGTCAACCAATCCATTCCTAGGATGACATATAGGTCTTTGGATTCCAAGAGGATGAGATTGGCTAGAAAAGGTGATCCTTGGATTTCTAGGCTCACTGAAGGGCTATAGTGAGTAGTTATCATGTGGTTCCTAGGGGTATGAACCCTCATGGGGATTTTAAGTTCCACTACTTTTATCCCATGGGGAATGTGTTGCACTAGAATCAAAAAATACGGTTGCAAGTATGGAGTTCACAAGAAACGTACCCAATACTACTTCCGGTGCAGTCTGCGCCTCTTCCGCGGAGACATGATTGACGCGCCCCTTTATCCACCTGCTGATTGGCATTGGGGTGCTGGGGAGCTATAGGCCTAGATCCCATTCACCTCGGCTTTGGACATTTGTCGGCGAAGTGACCCAGTTCATTGCAGTTGAAGCAGACATAGGTCTTGCCCCCACTGTCTTTCCGTGACTGACCCTGCTGCACTGGGGCCATCGGTGGGCGTGGAGTGGACTGACGGTTGTGCTGCCCGCTGTTGCTGTTGCTGCCTCTGAAGTGCACCGGGTGGAATGGGCGCTGTTGACGGACGATCAAGGTGGACGGTCCACCCTGCTGGCCCAGCATCATCCGTGGCCTCTGATGCTGCCCCTGGTGAGTCCGGAACTGGGCAGCCTTTCTCTTGCGGTCCACCTTGTTGCGCTGACTTTCCTGGCGGATCGCTTTATCCACCAGCTTCTCGAAGTCTGGATAATCGCTTGAGAGGAGCTGATTGGTCAGCTCGTCATCCAGTCCGTCTAGGAACCTTTCTTGTCTTTCCACATCAGTGCTGACATCCTCGGGCGCGTAGCACGCCAGACGGTTGAAGTCGTGGAGGTATTCCGTGACCGTCTTGTTTCCTTGGACCAAGTCTCTGAACTCCCTTTTCTTCTGTGCCACAATTCCTGCCGGAATTTGAGACTTCCGGAAATTGTGGCAGAATTCTGCCCAAGTGACCTTAGTGGTAGCAGTGCTGGTCACTAGGAAGTTGTCCCACCAAGCTGATGCGGGACCTTGGAGCTGGTGTGTAGCGAAAGCGACCTTCTCCTGGTCGTTACACTGGAAGAGGTTGAGCTTCTTCTCAATTGCCAGCAGCCAGTCGTTGGCATCTATGGGGTTGGTGGTGCTAGAGAAGGTTGGCGGCCTGACCCTCAGGAATTCAGGCAGCTTTGACTAAGGGGCAGTGATGAGGACATCGCTAGTAATGTCAAAGCTAGTAATGAGACTCCAATAACAGGACCAATAACAAGAGCACGAGCCAAGAAACTACAATCTCAGGTGAACCTGCTCCTTAATGAATATGTCATTAATTTTAATGAGAATTTTATACTACCTAAAAACAATGTCTTACTTGTGCTTAGGTTTGAAGAGTCAGCAATGAATGGAGATCAAGGATATGTGGCCATCATCCAAGGAAGCACAAGCCCACGGCATGAACAATCCAGCCCATGAATAATTCTGCGCTACAGTACCAGGCCGTGAACAGTACGGCCCATAAACAGTACCGTGCTACAGTAGTTGCGCGTGAATAGTACCACATGGAAAGTTTTGTGTGGAATAGCCTTAGGCTGAGACTATATATTGAGGGGTAGACCCCATTGTAAAGGGGGAACCATTTTTGATAATACTCTTGTCTTTCTGTTGGCTGAACAACTTGAGGGAATTGGGAGTTCATTGAATTAAGATTGTTCAACCTTTTCCGCTGGAATTGGAGCACGATAGAACTTCATCGGTGGTCGTGAAGTTCAACACGTGAGATTGGGCGAATTATAGAGTGCTAACTCTGCATTAGCAACGGGGGATCACTACGATTCATCAAATCCACGTGAGTATCCAGATCCTACGTCGAGAAGATCGGGCGACCCCCGTATCATCTTGTATCAGAGCGCGGTTTACTCGGTAGGATTATTTACCCCTTACTTTTAGATTGTCTTTTACTTCTTTTCCTATAGTCCATTAAAACCGAAATTTGCCACAAAAAAAAATCCAAAACCTTTAGATAATCTGTTATTTTGCGTGAGTTTAATTAGGTTTTAGTCCATTAGAATTTTTGTTTAGGTGCTGATCTTTGTGTTCCTTTGCGTAGCTTGATCTTGTGTCCACATAACTCCTCCAAAATTGTTGATCAAATTCTAAATTCCTTACTGTCCGATTACTCTCAAGAGATCCAATTGAATTCTCGTTGGTAGAGTTGGTGATAGAATCCACTTCCTTCAAAAAACCGAGAGCTAGCGTGCAGTTTGGCTTAAAAAAAAAATCATTACTTGTGTCAAACCCTAGCTTGGCCGAAAAGAAAAGAATTGCTAAAGTTGAGCTTCACTTAATATCTTTTCATCAATAGACTAGCCTTTCACATTGCCGTTAGGGCTGTTCTTGAGTACTATTTATAGTTGCTGGGAATTCCGGATTTGGTGCAAAGGAGCAACACTAGTTCGGCCAAACTTGAAAAAAAAAAAAAAAACAGGGCCTGAAAGTTTCTGTGTGATTTGATAAAAAAAATGAAAATAGAAAGTGTTGCCAAAAAAAAAAAAAAGAAAACTCTATGGGAACCCCTATTCATATGTTTCAGCTTGTGCACTTAGTCTCATAGAGCAATCTTGTGCCCTTACATTCATAAAATATTTGCAATGGCTAGCGTTCTCTCCTCTTGTTACTTAGTGCAAAAACGAGCTAGTTATTCATCCAATTTCAGATTGCCTCTTTCTAGCTTAGTCTTTTGTTTTGCATTTAAGTCCCATTTATCGTTGCGTGTGCGTTCATATCCTTCACTACCAATTGGTCAGCACTTGGACAAAGTTTCTAGTTTGGATATTACTTGATCTACAATATCGTAAAAATTCAGATTGGTAGGATAAACACTTCATACCAAGCTCCACCATATAACCTTGTTGTGCAAGTATGAACACTCTTAAATTCGCTTGATCATCATGTGCTGTTGTCACTTCTACCAGGTGTATGTTTTTATTGGCCTTAATTCACTCGGAAAGGGTAAGAACTTACTTGGAGAGAGGACATAGTGAGATTGAGTGTTTTTCCCACACAGCTTTTTTTTTTGTTTGTTTTTTGCATAACTAAACCATGTCAGGTGGAGGAGAACACCAAGATGAGATGGTGGGACAAATGAAACTCAGGCATTCGTCAACCAATATCAATTTGGGGCACTCCGCGAACACTTTCAACTGAGTCTACACCAAGGGGCTCAATCAACCATGAAAGCATGATGCTTTGCTGATCAAATTGCAAGGATATGCAAAATATGGAATACAAGCTGAAGAAAATGTGCGCCAATTGCGGAGACATTGGGCCCTACGACTCATACAAGCTCGTAATGGTGGTGAAAAAAACAAGTATTCAAGGAGGAGAAGCTGCTGCACATATACCTTCCTGCACAGTTAGGAGGACGAGGAGAGGCCATGGAGGCGTGGCCAGGGTCTAGGTGGAGGCCAGGAGGCCGTGGCCAGGTCTAGGGGAGGTCGTGGTGGGCGTGTGGGCTGCTACAGCGATGGAAGAGGATGGGTGATTTTGCTTGCATTACAATGACCACTATCTCGTCCACGCAATGAGATGATGGATTGGCAACTCAAGTTTTCCATGCCCACGTTAGCAGTGGGACTGATCCCGAGGAGTATCTCACTTGGGAATTGAAGGTGACAAAAGTATTCCGTATGCATCCCCACTATACGGATGAGAGAAAGATACAGTTGCATCACTGAGTTGAAGGTTATGCTTTTGGATTGGTGGGAACAATCATTACTCAAAGACTGAGAATGGAGAAAACCGTTGCAACATGGCAAGAGATGGAAGTGGGAATGAGAGCTCGTTTTGTTCCTCATTACAGGCGTGATCTATTTGATAAATTGCAGAATATGAGCAGGAGCACATTCTGTGGAGGAGTTACTACAAGGAGATGAGCTAGCCATGATTCGAGCCAAGGTTCAAAGAACAAGAAGAGCAAACCATGCACGCTTCCTCTCAGGTTAACCATCAAGTCAAAAAATTGTTAATTTTCAGCCTTATACCAATCTTTATGAGTTGGTGCATCAAGCTAAAAGTTTAGAACGACAATTGCAAGAGGATGCTAAGTTTGCCAAGATCAACGTCCTTTGTTTGCACGTACACCATCCAGCGGAGGAAGATATGGTTCCAAATCACAAATAAGCCAACGAACAGCTCCAAGTGGTGGTTCAATTTTCGCCCAGTCATTAGCAAGAAGGAAGAAGCCACTCCAAGTGCAAGAAAGCCATCAAATCCACAGCTAGTAGTTCCTCTTCTATTGTCTACAGCGAAGAGTAGCGGTATACAATGCTTCAATGCCTTGGTCGTTCATATGCAAAAGATTGCCCAAAAATTAAAACAAGCGATGTTGATATTAGAGAATGGGGAATATGATTCTGCAAGTGTAAGAAGAGAATGATCACCAAGCTGAGTTAGGGACATATGATGATGCACATGAGGAGGAGCAAGACATAGAGTATTGTGAACCCGTGTTGGTCCTATACTTGTGTGTGCTCCGACAGTGTTGAGTGTACAACCAAAGCCCTTCCATGAACAGCGCTGCAAATTTATTCCATACAAGAGCTCAAGTTAGCAAAGATGGTAAATTTTGCAAAGTAACATTGATGGTGGGAGTTGTCATAATTTGGCTAGCAAGGAGCTTTGCAATAAAACTTGGGTTAAAGTACAAGAAACACCCACATCCATATCAGATCCAATGGCTGCATGAGAGAGGTTCATTGAGGTGTAGATACACCGTGGATGTTGAATTTGAAATTGGCACTATCGTGATACGGTGGAGTGTGATGTGGTGCCTATGGACGTATGTCACTTGCTGCTAGGAAGGCCATGGCAATATGATCGTGCTGTGATTCATGATGGAAAGAAACTAATCAATACAAAGTTTTGGTGGAACAAAAAAAAATGGTGCTGCTACCGTTGACTCCTTCTCAAATTGTAAATGATAATGTGCAGAAGGTTGAAGTGCAATTGAGAATGAGAAAGGGAGAGAACCAAAGAGTGTGATTCCACAAAAGGTGAGTGAGAGCCACAAAACCAAAACCGAGAAATAAAAGCAAGAGTGAGGGAGAGAAAAACTTCATCATGATAGCCACCAAATATGATCTAAAAGAGATGAAAAAGATGATCCCGCTTTGATGCACCTTGTATTGCTGTACAAGGATGCATTGCTTTCTACTAATGATTTAACACATCTCCCCTAGTGCTGTTTCTCAAGTTTTACAGACTTATGACGACGTGTTTCCAGAGGAGGTACCCGCTGGTCTACCACCTATTCGAGGTATTGAGCATTTTTTCAAATGACTAGTCCCGGGAGCCCCTCTTCCCAACCGGCGCCGTACCGCACAAATCCAGAAGAAACAAAGGAGATTCAGCACCAAGTGCAAGCACTTTTGGACAAAAGGGTACGTACGCGAGAGTCTTAGTCCTTGTGCCGTTCCAGTTATTCTGTTCCTAAGAAAGATGAACTTGGAAATGTGCATAGACTGTAGAGCTATTAACAACATCACTGTTCGCTATCGTCATCCTATTCCTAGGTTAGATGATATGCTTGATGAGTTAAGTGGTTCTACTATCTTTTCTAAGATTGACTTGCGTAGTGGCTACCATCAAATAAGAATGAAACATGGTGATGAATGGAAAAAACTGCTTTTAAAACGAAATTTGCTTGTATGAATGGTAGTAATGCCTTTTGGATTGTCCCAATGCTCCTAGTACATTCATGCGCTTAATGAACCATGTTTTGAAAACACTTCATTGGTAAATTTGTGGTAGTTTACTTTGATGATATTCTGATATATAGCCGCTGTTTGGATGATCATGTTGAACACATCAAACAAGTGCTAGAAGTGCTTAGGAAAGAATACGTGTATGCCAATCTTGAGAAGTGTACTTTTTGCACTAGTAAGGTTGTGTTTCTAGGCTATGTGTTTTCAGCTCATGGCATTGAAGTGGATGAATCTAAAATTGAAAGCTATTAGAAATTGGCCAATTCCCTGTGAATGTTAGTCAAATTCGTAGCTTTCCATGGGCTGCTAGTTTCTATCGGCGATTTGTGAAAGATTTCAGCACCATTGTTGCCCCATTAAATGAATTAACTAAAAAGGGAGTGATTTTTGAGTGGGGAGAAAAAACAAGACAAAGCTTTTACTGAATTGAAGAAATGTTTGACTGAAGCACCATTGCTGCTTTACCTGATTCACAAAAACTTTTGTGAGATTGAGTGTGATGCTAGTGGAATAGGTATTGGTGGTGTTTTGATTCAAGAAGAAAACCGTTGCATATTTCAGTGAGAAACTTCATGTGCCCAATTGAATTATCCTGTTATGATAAAGAAGGGACTATATGCTCTTGTGCGTGTGTGGAAACTTGGGCAACATTATCTTTGCCTAAGGAATTCATAAATTACATTCTGATCATGAATCTTTGAAATACGTTAAAAGGGCCAAGCGCGAAATTGAATCGTAGACATGCTAAGTGGGAGAATTCATTGTAGACCTTTCCATACATTGTCAAATATAAGAAAGGTAAAGAGAATGTGGTAGCTGATGCTTTGTCTAGAAAACATGTGCTTTTGACTCAGTTGGAAGAAAGGTACCTGGGTGGAAAGTTTGAAAAGATTTATATGCTTCCGATCATGAATTTGCAGGCTCCATATTCAAATTGCAAAGATGGGAAAGGGTGGATAAGTTTCATATTCATGGATGGCTTTCTCTTTCGCATGAATAAGCTATGTGTGCCGATTCTCTGTGCGTTTGTTATGTTTGCAAAATCTCATCAGGAGGATTGATGGGGCATTTTGGGAGGGAGAAGACTTACATGATGTTGGCTGATAACTTCTATTGGCCAAAGATGAACGCAGACGTCGAGAGATTTGTTCAAAGATGCATCAATGCATGCCATAGGCGAAGTCCAAAACCTCAATCCACATGGTTGTATACTCCACTTCCTGTTCCTAGCGTTCCTTGGGAAGATATTAGCATGGATTTTGGGTTAGGCCTGCCTAGACCAAGAGGGGAAGGGATCAGTCTTTGTGTGTGGATAGGTTCTCTAAAATGGCACATTTTATTCCCTGTCATAAGAGCGACGATGCGTGCGCATGTAGCTGATTTGTTTTCAAGGAGATTGTGAGATTGCATGGAATGCCAAGAACATTGTTTCAGATCGAGACGTCAAGTTCATGAGCTACGTTTGCGGAAACTTGGTGGGGCCAAGCTTGGAACAAATGTTGTTTTCAACACTTGTCACCGACAAACAGATGGGCAAACGGAGGTGGTGAACCGCACACTTCCACGTGGCACGTATCAGATAAAAGAAAAACTTGAAAGAGTGGAAGATTGTCTACCACATGTGGATTTGCATATACAGGGCGCGTACATTCTACAACTCAATTGAGTCCATTCGAGAGGGTGTGTACGGCTTCAAACCAATCACGCCCGCTTGATTACTTCCTCTCCCACTACAAGAACGTGCAAATATGGACTGCTTCTAAACGTGCTGATTTTGTGAAAAAGCTCCATGCCACAACCAAAGAGGTAATTGAAAACAAGGTACTTGCTTATGCTTCCAAAGCTAACGAAATCTAGAAAGCAAATGTTGTTTGAACCAGTGATTTAGTGTGGGTACACCTTCGCAAAGATCGCTTTCCGCAAAGCGTAGATCCAAATTGATGTTTGCCCCGTGGGTGATGGACCTTTTAAAATTCTCGCCAAGATCAATTGAAAATCATGCTACAAGATTGAGCTTCCCGGTGATGACTATGGATAAAGTTCTACATTTAATGTTGCTGATCTATCACCTTTCTTTGGACAAGATTGTACAGAGTCGAGGTCGACTCCTTTTTCAAGAAAAAAAAAAAAAAATGGGAAGATGATGAGGGACATCGCTAGTAAGTCAAAGCTAGTAATGAGACTCCAATAACAGGACCAATAACAAGAGCACGAGCCAAGAAACTACAATCTCAGGTGAACCTGTGCTCCTTAATGAATATGTCATTAATTAATGAGAATTTATACTACCTAAAACAATGTCTTACTTGTGCTTAGGTTTGAAGAGTCAGCAATGAATGGAGATCAAGATATGTGCCATCATCCAAGGAAGCACAAGCCCACGGCATGAACAATCCAGCCATGAATAATTCTGCCTACAGTACCAGGCCGTTGAACAGTACGGCCCATAAACAGTACCGTGCACAGTAGTTGCGCGTGAATAGTACCACATGGAAAGTTTTTTTTGAAATAGCCTTAGGCTGAGACTATATATTGAGGGTAGACCCCATTGTAAAGGGGGGAACCATTTTTGATAATACTCTTGTTCTTTCTTTGCTGAACCCAACTTGAGGAATTGGGGAGTTCATTGAAATTAAGATTGTTCAACCTTTTCCGCTGGAATTGGGAGCACATAGAACTTCATCGTGTCGGTGAAGGATTCAACACGTGAGATTGGGCGAATATAGAGTGCTAACTCTTGCATTGGCAACGGGGGATCACTACGATTCATCAAAATCCACGTGAGTATCCAAATCCTACGTCGAGGAAGATCGGCGACCCCTATCAGGCAGCGACCGGGTTGCTGTGTTGCTGGTTTGTACTACTGCAGATTGTCTTACATCTGCTGGCATCATCATAGCCATCATCTGGTTCTGGTTGGCCAGAACCTATCCAACGTCGGGTTCTCCGGTAGCGTGTGGCATGTGATTGGTGCTCCATGGTTCTTGAGTGCTCCTTCCTGCTGGGTGTTGGCGGCTGGCGTCACTGGCAGCACGGGCACCACCCTCGTGTTCACCATCTGAAGGGGAGAGCAGTGGAAGGGAAGGAGAAAAACAGTGCTCAGAAACAGGAGTGAATGATTTAAGTGGCTGAATTAAATTAACTGAAATTTTTGGTTGGAAACATTGAGGGAAAAGTCAGTACAACTCCTAATTAAGGTGGACATACCACAAATACGGTATGCCACCAACTAACCCAAGCAAAGCAAACATTCCTAAAACATTACAACTAAACATGAAAATGCAAAACTATGGAAAACGACAAAACTAAGGGTGGCGCGTTTAATGCTCTGAGTGGCGGCCTGCGGTCCATCTGATTGTACTTGCTCCTGCTCGTCACCCATCAGAGTTCACGCCGCCTGCCCTGAACAAATAGAATGGAGGTGTGGCCACAGGTCGCACAAAAGCCATGGTCGCACGACAAAAAGAACACCAACATAAAGTGCCACACTCCCTCCATGTGAAAATAGAAAGATTCATCTTCACTTTTTTTGTAGGTAGTCGGACGACAGCATCAGCAGTCGGCTCGTTGGTAAGCCTTCAAGCCCGATTTCAAGTGGCACACCCCCAAACAAGGGCACCACTCGACGAGGGGAGCGGGGAAAAAGCTATAGGAACCCAAAACCTTCAAACCCTTCTTTCTATTATGGGGGTGCCCGGCCACCTCATCTTTCAATTTCTATGTTGCTCATTCCCCTTAGGCCAAAGTTTGGCTGCCTTTACTTCGAGCGCCCTGCCACGCTTCGCTGACCTTATCGCGTGGGTTAAAGAGAAGAGAGTACGAAAAGAATTGTAAAACAGAGCAGACTGCAGAAAGATTGTCTAAATATTGACAAGTCCCCCATGTTCAATAATAATGAAATGAAGAACGGGAACGAAACGAAATAAAGCATTTCTAGCGGATGAGGGCTCTCCCTATTTTGTCTCTGGTTAATAGAATAGGGCGGCTGCTTTGACCAACACTCCACTTTTGCTTTGTCTATGGAGCGTATGAATTTCCTTGAATGTAAGATAGACCAAAAAATGGAATAAAGGATAGGAATAGGAATATATAGCATTGGAAGAAGAGGCACCAGTGGGAACATCTCTACTGAACGAAACCATTTCAAGTAGTACGGGTGCATGCCGTGTCACAGCACAACCATGGAAGTAATGAAAAAGAAAGAATTCTGTAG
The DNA here is from genome assembly GCA_003991445.1 of Oryza meyeriana var. granulata. NCBI lineage: Eukaryota > Viridiplantae > Streptophyta > Magnoliopsida > Poales > Poaceae > Oryza > Oryza meyeriana. The sequence continues at coordinate 50,845 of RYFJ01003832.1, forward strand.
TTGACCATCTGCTCTATCCGTTCAATTTGAAGCTTCTCCAGAAACGCTAAAAACGAAATTTGCACAACGCATACCCAAAAAAAGGGTACCTATGTTGCCGACCATTAATGAACTTAGTTCGAAACCAGACAGGGCAACGTGCCAAGAAAAATTTGTACTTCCCTATGGTTTCGAACCGTTTTCAATAAAAACCTTCTCGTAGAATATTTTCACAAAGTTCGGGTAATATTAGTAATATTAGTAAGATGCTATCGAACCCCTTTTATTAAAACGATTTAGAATTCTTATTCTAATTATTATATATAATATTATTTTTTTCGTACATGCGTCAAGACATAGCTACGAATTGATCTATATTCAATACCCTACATATCATAGTCTCTTACTACTTAGTATTTATAATACCTCAGAGAGGCTTATGAGACTCTTTTTGTGAAATCCATAATCTCAAGTCCCGGACGATACGCACCAAAAAACTCGAGTCCCTTTTGGATTCCCTTCTGATCAAATGGACAACCGTCATCCATATCGTATTATCCATAACCATTGTCACATTTGAGTTCTTTACATGTACTAAATTACACTCGTCTTACTTCTGTCTATCTTCTAGAGGCATCTTCCACTGAAAACAATAACGTCACCAATAGAGCATGATCAGTGGATACCACACCTAAGACTCGAATACATATCCAATTCAGAGCCCCCTCGTTTTATCGCTACATGCCAAAAGGGTCTGTGAGTGAGATGGATCTGGAAGTCAGTTTTTGTTTGGGTAGTGATCCGGGCACGATTGGTTGATCTTCCGCGGCCGTGAATGCCATGGCAAAAGTATTGATGTCAATATGTTCGAATCGAGAGATTGGACGATTAAAGACGGATCCTTTGTGTTTGAATAATAGGCTGTGGTCTCGCGATATTGGGCTATGGGCTGATTTCTTCTATATGAGCCTCTTGTATTGGGCCTCGTGGCGGATTACCCAAGTACTCATCTTCAACCAAAGAGGAGAGGACACGCTACGCTAGTCCATGCATGAGAGCTCCTCTGTGTGTCTTTCCGGAAAGTACTTCGACTCGCAAAGGTGAAACCAAAGAAGATCAGAGGCCCATTGAGAACAGCAAGTATACAATCAATGTGTATGGAAGTCGGTTGAAGCTATAAGAAACAGAAGATTGAGGGCACGAGATCGAGTTTGTAGACCCGCGATTGGAAGAAGTCTACAAAGCGTCAAATTCGAAGTTAAAGGTGGTTACGGGTCCAATGGTGATCCGATTTCTAGGCAACCGCTTTGAAATATCCAGCTCTGTGTGCTCGAAGCGCTGTCCGAAAAGACAGAGAAAACACCCCCATTTGCGATACAGCTACCCGGCAGCACTGAAGAGAGGGAAGGCGAATAGCCTGAAGATCTTTCCTTTGTTGGCTCACTATCGAGCTGCGACGAGAAACCAAAAATACTCGCTTGGTGACTTAGACTTACTCATTTTAGGCATGTCTGGCACCCGCGCTGGAAGGATGAATGTCTAAGGTCGTTCACGCTGTGAGATAATGATCTAACGTTAGGGTAGTTAGCCATATCTCTTGCCGGCAACGCCGAAACTACTTGAACACGAGTAATCTAGCTCCTTAAGCATGTCCCCATACTTTAAGAGCTAAAATGGATGAACTAGATTCATTCCGTAAGCATGGGATTCTGTAAGAGCATTCTAAATAATAAGCTAGGCATCAGTTGAGGCCGAGAGATTGAAAAGTCCTCAGTGACTATTTATGGAAAAATGGGTCCTGCCCAAACTGTTATGATTGGCATCAAAATACGAAAGGCTGTTTTAGATTACCAATACTATGTTAGCATTATCAAGTGCAGACATCATCACAATTTTAGAGCTCTAAGAATTATAATACAAGAAAACATGATTATCTGTAAATTGAGGACTTAGCCAGAAGTGAGAAAATAGGTTGAAATCCAGCAGTTAGCAAGAAATTGTTGGGCTGATTGAGAATATAGAGCGGATGGAGCTACCTTGCAAGGCGCCAAATTTCACTTGAAACAATGTTGGTCAGCCTGCTAAGTTAGACAATGCCTTACAAATGACTGGGGAGTAAATGTGATACCCATGCTGTGCGTGCACTGCCCTTCCTAGATATGGTTCAGACCATGTTACTTTGTTGCTGAGTGTGAGACTGAACGTGTTCAAAGGTTTCAATTTGAAAGATCATGTAACAAGGAAGACTTTATTTAAGGATGGCAAGTTTTAGTGGCAGCACAGTTGTAAAAGGAGATTGGAAGCCTTTGGAGTACATTTACAACAGGGAGAATGTTTTAGGGGTGGAGTGCAAATGTGAATAGAGATTAGGAGAACAAATGAAGAATTGTGACCAGTCTAGATAAGTTGAGCTTTGTAGAAAAGAGAGGGAAATCTCTC
>RYFJ01003833.1:0-54478 GCA_003991445.1 Oryza meyeriana var. granulata
GCGGAGAGGCAACTCGGAGAAGCCCGTAGCAGCAACTCGGACTGGTGCCATCTAACCGGGGGAAGCCGACCGATGCCTCGAGTCGAAAGCGAGTCCCCGTCGCACCCGGACTCGGACCGAGGAGGCGTCGCAGGGGCCCGCGGGTGGCATCGGGTCCGCGGGTGAGTCCGATGGGGCCGGCTGGGGGAACCACTCGTGGAGGTGGTCCCGGCTCTAGTCTTAGCTGGAGAAAAACCGTATCCGGCTATCATGGATGCTAGATTTGACCCCTGGTGGAGCTGAGTGGTAAAGACCCCACGCGTCCCCAGCGGTCATGGTGACCCCCTGTCCTATTTCACCTACAGACATGAAGCAGTCTACCTTGGGAAACTAAATCTGGCTCTAGAGAATATTCTTTGCACCAATGATCAGTTGACACGAACCGCTGATTATTCCGAACTGATGACAGTAAACTCGAGGATTGCTCATAAATATTAAGGCGCTGGAGAGTGATCAAGGAAAACTGAAGCTAGGTACCTAGGCATTATAATAAAACGTGATGAATACAAACCTCGTTTTGCGGAGGGAGTCTTGTATGGAAATTGATTGTGCCGATCGCAGAGATAGTAAGTTTGATGGCACTAATGGGTAAGGCCCAATCGCGTTAGTGTTGTGGCCTGGGCAATGCCTACATATTAGAAGATCTGGGAGACAGAGTTGCTAAAGCGGCTTAAGGGAAATATCTCAAGAAGATTATCCGATCGTTGGATCAACTCCTAATCGGCCTGGATGCGGCCGATTTCAAAACAATCAAGCCAGTTTTTGCACGCCTAAAGTAGCCGGATATCAATGATATCGCCTTTAGATCAAATAAAATAAAATACTATCAAGCAAAGATGGATAAGATGAATAAGCCAATAAGCCGACCAATATATATTTACAGCAAAAAGATGATCGCGTGGTTCTGAAGCAACCATCACGCGTCAATGTTAGACGTTTTTACAAGAATTTGTTGAATGTTTTCAATAGGCACGCATGCAAAATCTGCGGCGATTCATTTATGGCACGGATCATCGTATCATCGGAGCTTGGAATGTCTTCATGTTTCTTGCGCCGATGAAGACTGACGCACGCTGCCTGCACTCTAGCTTTTTGATCTTGATGGCTTGTGAGGCGGAATACTGGGATGCTGGTTGCGATATCCTTGCGGATTTTTATGAGTTCTGCCAGCAATCGGCTTCCCTGTCTTCTGTTGTCTAGTTTGGTCGGAGTTTTTGAGGGCAACTACCCGTTGTCATCAAGTTCTTCTTTTCCTTTGAGCTTGATTAGCCGGATCGGTTTGGATTGTCTACATTCATCTTTCTGTTGGTTGGCACGATTAGCCTATACGTCCTTGCCTTAGCTTGACAAGTTGAATTTGGATTCCAGGTATGCTGCAGGGGTCAATGCACGACAAGGCTTCGGGCAAGTGAGCTCAATCTACAAATCTTGCCCGGATCGGCCGCAATTCCTCCACTAGTAGCGTCGATCGGTTTTCCAGCAGACGGTGATATTACGGTATTCGCGCACGGCTCGGCTGAAAGATGCTTGGTTGTTGCACTGGTGCTGTCCTCATCTGCTCATACGTGCCGAGTCGAGGAAAACAGATCGGGCTAAGGACTGCAGTTGACATCGTAAAGGGACAGAGATTAGTTAAAATAAATATGGTTGTGAAGAAATACCTGAGGCAGGGAAGGGCAGCTTAGTAGTACATCGGCCATCAGATGTTGAATAGGGTTCTTAGAGCGCATGTCTGGCGCCGATAGGAGCCATCTAGTTACCGGCTTCAGGGCAGAATGACGGAATGGAGAATGCTAGAAGTCAGCGGCCTTGATGCTATGCAGGGATGTCAGCAGAAGTTGAGGTTCGAGCCGAGACTCAAGCTGGCAATAAGATCGATAGTGTGAAGAGGGAACCAGATGATATGTCAGACTTTGGCACATACTGGGGCGGTATGAAGGAGCCCGATGTGTGAGTAGCAGGCGGCGACAGAGCCACAGCAAGCGGTACTGAGTGCCGGTTTCTGTGAAAGGCGAGAAGCCAGCATTTTGCTGGTTGGTCCTGTCGGCCGTATAGCGCCCGGAGAAGAGCCAGAGGAGGTGGCATCATGCCCTTAGTGTGTAGGGTGGCCGATGGTGGTTGGTATATAATCGGCCGGCCACTAGTGCTTGTTGTCGGTGGCTCCACATCAACAGCCTGCAAGATAGAATTGTAAGAGATGATTGGAGAAAAATTAAAGGGTGATGGAATGTTACCTCGTCATCAGATTCGGTGCATACTTCCACATTGGTAGCGGTGCCCAGAGATATGGATTCTGTTAGTGTTCGCAGCCGATCGTACTCCAGAGTGCTATTTACATTTCCCCGGCCTGGAGTTGTCGATGAAGAACAAGCCGATGGGGAGTTGACCGAGGCCGAGCTGGCGGGAGCTGACTATTGGGTGATAGAATTCATACGATGGCTGTGATTGGCCTTGAGAGAAGCCAATCGGTAGAAGATGGGGAGTAATGGCCGATAGAAATATGGTCTTCGATTCATCATCGGCCAGAACGTCAAGTGGATTGAAGTGGAGAGCATCTCAAAAGATGATGCATCATCATATGCGAACCACAGCGTGGCATCCTTGGTGAAGCCATAAGAAAGGCCTTTGAACCATTGGCCGAGTCCTACGGGAGTTATTTTACCGCCAGGAAGAGCCGATGCAGCTTCGCCCATAGAGATGCATCGGCGATAGGTGGGTGCTTGTTCCTCCATGTGATCGGCTGGGAAGGTTAGATTAAGGAAGGAGGTATTGGGAATTGCCTTGGATGTGTACACATTGAGCCATAACTGCACAAACCACCAAGGACCCCCGATATGGCCAACTGGCTGGCCGGCCGATAGCTTGACTGCTACCTGATGCAGCAGTTGGTAAGTGGCGCCTAGAAAATATTGCCCCAAGGGGACTTGTTTCCGATCGGCCAAACATTCTGCCAAACATTGCATATTAGTTGTTGGGCCAAGAGTTGCACCGCCAAAAACAAACCGTTCTAACCACAGATTCAGGAAAGCAACGTGTTCCCGATCATCGACTGATCCAGTTCCTTTGTTATGGAGTGATATGTATTTGGACCAACCACCGATGTTCTTTGCTTGAAGCCGATGAGTAGGTTTAAATTGGAGGTTGAAGGGATTGATGTAACTCGTGGTGTTGAGGCAGGTAAGCATGGTTACATCTATCAAAGTTGGGGTTATCGGCCCGTGTCCAAATAAGTAGGCATTGAGGGTGTCTGACTAGAAATACGAGACCGATGCGAGCAGAGGTTCGTTCTTCTCCATCTCGGCCAGCGAGAGATTGATGCAGTGGCCAATGTCTGCTTCGTCCCAAAGAGTTTTCTTGACGGCTGATACTCTGTTATACCAGTTCCTCCACCTTGGAAGCTTGCTGGGCCATGACCTGAAACTGTTGCTCCAATCGCTGACTAACATGGCGGAGTTCTTGAAAGGGATGCGTTGAGTTTCGGCGTTGATGAAATCTGTAGGATCTTCGCTACCCACGGGACCATGGTAGAAGAAGTTCGGATAGTCGGCGGCCAGAATCAAAATCTGGTCTCTAAGGTCCTACAGTAAACAAGAACACGAAGAACAGATGAAGATGACGGCAGATTCAATCTGAGTTACAAGGCAGAGAGAGCGATTAAACAAGGAGATTACCTCTGGGACGACGATTGCGGAGGCCATTACGGAAGGAGATGAGCAAAGATCGGAGGTTGAAAAAGAGGATCGCAACGATGCGCCTGGGTTTGCCGGAGTTCGTCGAGGTCTCGGAGGAAGTGGAAAGGGCTCTGGTGATGTGAAAGCGTAAAGAAAAGAGGCTAGGAAGGCGAAGCGGTTTATAGAGGTATGATGACCGGGCGGGAATCGAGGCCGTTGGCACTGTTTTCAAACATTAAGGAAAAGTAGGCTACCTTGGGCCGCCTCGATATGAAAGGAATCTGAAGCCCAAACAGAAGAATTTCGAAGTTCGATAACAAACTCCGAAATTGGGGGGCATTGTGTTATGCCAAAATTTGGTACGGATCTTTATTGGATTCGGTTAAGGAAAAATCACGGTTAACTGGCGGGAATTAAATCCAGAAGAAGCCGAATTCAAGAAGGAATCGTGAAGACCATGGAGAGGCAGTTAGTATCTTAATCTATAAATTAGGTAGAGATAATAATTTTTAGGAAACCTGATCTCGTGCCCGATCAGGACTTGTTTTTTTCTTTTATAGTTAGGAAACTCCTGTTTCGTGTCCGATCAGGACTATATCAACTCGGGGTATAAATACGTATGCCCGGGTACCTTGTAAATCATCATACACAGATCGATACAAACTTCGGTGCATCGCCACCCTTTTCAACGGGTTCTTGCTTCTCGAGCCGGGCTGCATCGATTAAGTTTGACCTCCTGCGAGAGGGTAAGTCTCGTTACCCCGACTACCGTATCGGCTAGGACTTCGGTTAGGTCCGATATTCTAGTCGGTCTGCGGTAGTCGGCTTATCACGATATATCTGTCCTGTCTACGGTTGCATCAGTTAGGTTTGATCTCATAGGCCGAGTAGATATATCACATCACGCGTGCATAGGTTTATCGGCTTACTGGGTGTAACTTATCATCAGTTTGTGCTGCATCGGTTAGGTCCGACCTACTAAACTGCGTGATAAATTATTCCTGCTAGGTTGATAGGTTTTATGCAAGCGTTTTATCGGGATGTATAGCCGATAAGTTATTCTATAGTTCATCACGATTGCATTAGATCTATTGGCTCATCGAGGTTCTTTTATCGTTATTAATCTGTGCAGCATTAGTTAAGTTTGAACTACTAGATTGATAATGATAGATTTATCCTTGTTAAGCCGATGGGTATTTATGCAATGTTCTATCGGAGTGCCTAGCCAATAGGTTATCTTTTACTAGTTAAAGCCGATTGCATTGTTCAACACATTTTTGGCGCACTACACTGTCATCGGCTTTTTAGCCGATACATGTTATATCAGTAATCGGCTAGTTTATTTATTTATATTGTTATTGGTTCCTTAGCTACATGGTTTATTTATTGTCTATCCAAGTCATCATCGGCCTCCAGTCGATGTATAAGTGCTTCGTCTATATCGGCCATCGGCCGATGGAGCGAGTCCAATTCGGCTTCCAGCCGATTGGCTCAATGATCTAATATTTTCTATCTCCTTGTCAATTGCAGGGTCAAATTGACTGGCACGCCTACGAACCTCGAGATTTAGGACCTGCACTGGAGTTAAGCAGATCTCCCAGGCCTTCGCGTGTCTTTAGGCGCCGAACCAAATCATCAGCTCGTTCCCGACGCTACCGGTGATTTTCGGCGTCAATACCATGTCGATTCACGTGCGGAGGCCTCGGTCCAGGCACGACCCATAGAGATGTCAGGCCATGTTGTGCTAGTACAGGTCCAAATCTAGTACGTGGATCGACGAAGATCCATTAACACGTTTGGTCCATAAAATTTGAAACTATGAGACGAAAAAAATACGAAACATAAAAAAGTGAAGGAAAAATAGGATAAAATAAAAAAATATATGAGAAAATTGTAAAAAAGAAAAACATAGAGAAAATAGAAAAATATATGGAAAATTAGGGAAAATAGAAAAATTATGAAAAAAAAATAGATAGGTCAACCAGGCTGTGTTTGTGCTTGGGCCGTGTCATGCTGGCCCACGGACTGAGGCGCTGGCCCAAACACGATACGGCACATAGGCCAGCAGATCATGCTTGGGCTGGCTACAATATAGCCATGTCCGGACCGATCCGTTCCGGCACGGCCCATTTGGCCATATAGATGCGCTCGAGTTCGCAGCCGGCCCATCGGTAGGGTTGCGGGAGCCAGGCGACGACGTGCCGCGCCCAGCTCCGCCCTCGCCGGTGGCATCTCTCGGCCGCACCCGCCGTGCCAGCTTTTCCGCGCCCTCCCAGCCGACGCCGCCGGTCTCCATCTCCTCCCTCGGCCCTGCGGAGACGTGCCGCCGCCGCCGCTGGTCGCCTGGGGTCGCCTCGCCCAGCTCCGCCCTTGCCGGCGGCGTATCCCGGCCGCACCCAGCCGTTGCGCGCCCTCCCAACCGACGCCGCCGGTCTCCATCTCCTCCCTCGGCCCGGCAGAGAAGTGCCGCCGCCGCCGCTGGTCGCCTGGATCCAGGCCGCCGCCGGCACCAGGCAACGACGCCGTCGGTCTCCTTCCAGCCCGGCCGCCGCTCCCCTCTCCTCCGTCGGCCGCCACTCCCCTGTAAGCTTAATCAAACAGGGCCTGAGAAGCAATAGCGCTCTAGCCCAGTGTGTTGACTGTTGAGCCTTACCGTCTACCGACACGGAGCAGCGCCTGACCGGCCGTATCGCCGCCGCCACCGGTCCCTCCTCCCCACGCGCGGCCGGTCGCCGGACCGCGCTGGACCTTGCTAGGCATCCTCCTCCGATCTCCTCTCTCCTGGAGTCACTCACTCCTTTCAAGGAGCAGTTCAACAATCAACACGAAGACGACGACGCCTGGAAGTCACTCATCTTCTTCTGAAATGACCAAGATGCCCCTCTCGTGACTCTTCCCACGCCTCTCTACTCTCTTCCACCCTGCAGTCTGCACTAGCCCCTAAAACGAAAGAGGAAAAAAAACAACTGCGGCGAGCCGGAGGCTCGGCTCCTCGTGCGCGCGCGCGGCCGGCGAGAAGGACGGACTTTGTGCGGCGGCGGCGTAGACGGGCGTCCTCCTCCCACCTTCCCATGTGCGGCCTGGCCTCCTCGTGCAGGTTTGGAGGGGCGCCGCCGCCGACATCCTTCCACCTGCCTCCATCTCGGTTCAGATCGGACTGAAGGTATTTGTTCCCACGTAGCCGCTCTCTCCCCGCTCCTCCTCACAACCTCGCGAAGCAGCGTGCCGTAGATTAGGAATTGGCTAGATGGGCAGGGAGAAGGGAGCGACCTCTCTTCTCCCCCAAATCGTACATATTTTTGCCTAAAATTCTTACAACCAGCAACCTCCTTGACATTTTTGCAGGAGACTAATGTGTCTGGAATGTTGTCCTGTTCGATCCTGATAGATTGTAGTGAATGCCAGTGACAGTGAGTAGTAGGAGTCATTTTGGAATTTAAATTGAAAATCAGAAGACAAGCTGTGAAGGGATCCGGTTCTAAATCCGAACTAAAGTTCTCCCATGTTTTAGTTTATCTAAATTTCGTTCAATTCCTTTTATAGTTTTGGATTTTTTTTTTTGTCTGGATATGCATTGCTGGCAAAATCTTCCACACTATTTTGCTTAGTTTTGCTATGTTTTATGTTGCAGTTAAATGTTAGGGTTTTAGTGAGGATTTCAGTGTCTATAGTTGTTTTCAACTGAGGCACTTCGTTCAAGCAACAAACAGCTTTATTGAAAAATCTGTGATTTTTTAATCCCTCAGTACACTGTACACTAAAAAATTATTTTAGCTGGTACATTTCCTGGCATAATTAAGTGTCGAACATGTATGAAAAGTAGGAATGCCATGAGGAACCACTGAGGATTTATTGGTGCTAATGGAGAATGATCATGGAGATGTAGATGATGTGGGATCAGGATGGTTTGAAGTGAAAAAAGTAAGGACTTCTCTCACTCGAATTATAATTCATAAAATGATTGTGATGTTTTCCCCATTATATGTTCCCACAATCACCTTATTGTTAAATGTAAGGTTAAGGCCTTAAGGGGCAGGAGTTTGATCCACACAACAAGATGGTCATTTCTAGATAGACAGATGCAAATAGCTTGGCCAAGGGTGATAATAATGAATTTAACACCTGGTTAGAAATTAAAGGTTAGAAGAATACCTAGATTGAACCAAACAGATGTTGTGGTATGGAGCTTCTGTGTTATGTATGCATAGCAAAAGGACATGTATTCATCGACATATTTTGGCCATATTCCATTGTGTCCAGGATGATAGCTATTAGCCAATACTATGTTGCACGCACAATCGCACATAGACTTCTATAGTGAAGATATACCATGTAAATAGTTCTAAGTTGCTTCAAGGTTATTGGCTCTTTCAGAAGCATTTTTTTACCATCAAGTTAATACCAAACTTCGTCGAACATCTTGTATTTTTTTTGTTTGTATTTTGCTCAGAGACTTTGGTCATGTTCTCATATGATGATTTATTATGCCCTGCCTCTGTTCCTAACTTGTTACAAATCTATTCAACAGAAACATCGGTCCAGCTCAAAATTCACACTGCAAAGGTCTTCAGGAGGTTCCAATAATAAAACTTCAAACTTGTCGTCACAGTCTCAAACCAACTTTGGCAGTGATAGCGCAAGGTGGTGTGACAGGTCACAATGCCCACCACAGACCACAAAGATTAATCTTTGTGTTGATGAATCGGGTAGTGTAGAAACAATGGAGGTTCATGATGAAGAATGTGCTGATGTAGATGCTAGCAACCTGAAGAGTGAATTAAGTGCTTCAGTCTCAGAGCATGCAATAAAAAAACCTAAAGAACCATTGGTGGCTGAAAAAATAAGTGAATCTCTCAACATTGGTAAGATTGATTGCGCTGATTCTCCAACTCCACATCAATCGTCCAACTGTTCAAGTGGTTTTGCGAAATCTGCAGATCTTTATGATCGTGTTAAAGGCCCTGCAATCACAGGTACTGCAGGTGTTTTATCGAACACTTCTGTCAGGTTTGGAGATTTTGATGAAGTGCCAGGTCTAGCGTTACCTGCAGATGCATGTAGAAATAATAATTCACCTCGAAAACACACACACATTGATGATGCCACAGAGTTCATAAATGAATGTAAAGATGAAAGTGAACTTAAAACTGAGATGAATTCTTGTAAAACGATTGACGAGACATCTCCTGTTATGATTCAAGGAGCAGAAACACCCACTGAAGATAAGAGCAAGGTACTGGATATATGTGAAATAACAGATATTACTTTGGATGTTAGTGGTTCACCTGCCTTAGCTGACACAGTCTCCCCGTCCTGTTCAAACAATGATCTTGAAGTTCCAGTTACGTCTTCATCTGTTGCTTCAACAGAAAGCCAGACGGTTCTTCATGCACCAACTTCAGCAGATTTTGGAGGTGAAACTGCTGGGAGCAAAGAAAGGTTCAGGCAGAGACTCTGGTGTTTTCTTTTTGAGAATCTGAATAGGGCTGTGGATGAACTTTACCTCCTCTGTGAGTTAGAATGTGATATGGAGCAAATTAATGAATCCATACTTGTTCTCAAAGAAGCTATATCTGATTTTCAAGAACTGAAATCCAGAGCAGAGCATTTCGATAACACCAAAAAATCTACTGCTCTACCAAAGGAGGGGATGCCGATGACTGTGAAAGCTGACCATCGAAGACCACATGCCTTGTCTTGGGAGGTCCGTATTCTCATATTCAAAATTATGAAATATTTTCTTACATGACTTTTATGTAGCATTTCACTTTTATTGATCAAAGTTTTAGCATAGTTTTATAATTATTGAACAAGCCATAGTGTGCACATATTATTCTCCGTCCATAAGCCTATATACATATGAATAATTGAACAAGCACATATATCGTGATGAGTTTCTGGACTTGGACCCTTTATGGAATTAATAGCTGCTAAGACACCTGGTTAATTGCCACAACACACTTTTCATGGAATGCAAATATACTATCTTACAGCGCTAAAAAAATTAAAAAACCTGTTGGATTAAATCATATATGCAGGTCAGAAGGATGACAAGTTCACCACATAGGCAAGAGATATTGTCTTCATCTCTAGAGGCATTTCAGAGAATTCAATTGGAACTGGCTCGCAAACAGGCTGGTATAGCAGCAGAGAGCTTTGCATCTAGCTCTTCTGCAGAAGTTTCAGGAAGCTCATCAAAGCTGACCACAGCATCAGCAACTGTTGGAAGTATAAGTTTGAAAGTGGAGAGTCAGGTGAAACTTTCTGACACGAACGAGAAAAAAATTGCTGGAGAAAGGCAAAGCAGGGATACATTCAAATCAGGTAGATCACTTCCACAAAATATGCCTTCATCTTCTGCAAAGAGTCGAAAAGGATCACTGGAACCTATCTCTGAGGTAGAGAAGCATAATTTTAGGAAGGACAGGGAATTGCCAGAAAACAAATTTGACAAGCTCAGGTCAACAGATACTGCAAAAAGGACTACAGTTCATCTTGAGAAGGAGAAACAAAATATGGCACCACGGAAGTCATTGGATGCCTGGAAGGAGAAAAGAAACTGGGAAGATATACTGAAATCTCCTGTTCGGAGTTCTCGTGTCTCCCATTCCCCTGGTGTTGGCAGAAAAGTTCCAGAGCGTGCTCGTGTTCTACATGACAAGTTAATGTCTCCCGAAAAGAAGAAAAGAAGTGCTTTGGACATGAAAAGGGAAGCAGAAGAAAAACATGCACGAGCTTTGCGAATCCGGAGTCAACTAGAAAGTGAGAGAGTTCAGAGGCTGCAACGTACCTCTGAAAAGTTAAATCGTGTCAATGAATGGCAGGCTGTGCGTAGCTCAAAACTGCGTGAAGTAATGAATGCACGCCACCAACGTGGTGAATCTCGTCATGAGGCACATCTTGCGCAAGTTGCAAAAAGAGCTGGTGATGAGAGTACTAAGGTCAACGAGGTCCGTTTTATTACATCATTAAATGAAGAAAACAAGAAATTCTTGTTGAGGCAGAAACTTCATGATTCTGAAATGCGGAGAGCTGAAAAGCTACAGGTGATCAAAACAAAGCAAAAGGAGGACATTGCAAGGGAAGAAGCTGTACTGGAACGGAGAAAAATCCTTGAAGCTGAGAAGATGCAACGTCTTGCTGAAATACAGCGTAAGAAAGAAGAAGCTATTGTCAGAAGAGAAGAGGAGCGCAAAGCATCTAGTGCTGCACGAGAAGCAAGGGCTGCAGAGCAGCAACGAAGAAAAGAGATAAGAGCAAAAGCTCAACAAGAAGAGGCTGAACTGTTAGCCCAAAAATTAGCAGAAAAGCTTCGTGAAAGTGAGCAGCGTCGTAAGTATTATCTTGAACAGATACGTGAGAGAGCTTCAATGGATTTCAGGGATCAGCCTTCACCTTTTCAACGTCGCTTTCCAAGTAAAGATAACCAAAACCGTTCTAGCTCAGCTAATAATGGTGAAGATTCACAAATAATAGGCAGTGCCAACACTGCTGAATCTGGTATTAAATCATTTAACTCCACGCAGATGAAACGAAGGATTAAAAAGATTCGCCAGAGATTAATGGCTCTCAAGCATGATTTTGTTGAACCACTCATAGGTGAAAATACAGGAATTGTGCACAGGGCTGCTCTAGGTAGTGCAAAAGCTAAGTTAAGTAGATGGCTTCAGGACTTGCAAAGACTTCGTCAAGCTAGAAAAGAGGGTGCTGCGAGTATTGGTTTGATTGTTAGTGACATGACAAAGGTACTTCTTGTTTGTTCCATATTGTGTTGTTGTAATAAAGATGTTTACTAATCCCTCTTTCTTTTTCTTTGGCACAGTATTTAGAAGGAAAGGATCTTGAGTTACATGCATCTAGACAAGTTGGTTTGCTTGATTTCATTGCGTCTGCTTTACCTGCCTCTCATACTTCAAGGCCTGGAGCTTGCCAAGTCACTGTCTACCTATTACGACTGTTGAGAGTGTTGCTCTCGCTTCCTGCCAATCGAACTTATTTTCTTGTACAAAATCTTTTACCTCCGATTATTCCCATGCTATCAGTATCGCTAGAGAATTACGTAAAGGTGGCAGCATCAAACTCTGGTAGTTCCAACCTTCAGTCAAGCAAAACTTCAACTGAATACATGGAGTCAGTAGGTGAAGTGTTAGATGGTTTTTTTTGGACAGTTACTGTTATTATTGGCCACGTATATCTCAATGACCAACAGCTTCAAATGCAAAGAGGGTTGATAGAACTGATTGTGGCTTATCAAATAATTCATCGCCTGCGAGATCTTTTTGCCCTTTACGACAGGCCCCAGGTGGAAGGATCCCCATTACCATCATCCATACTATTTGGTCTCAACCTTTTGGCCGTCTTAACATCTAAACCTGGAAATTTCTCTACCATTGATTGGGAGTCCTGCAAATGCAGGACTCAAGCAGGTAATCTAGTTCAAGAATATGAATATCTTTGTTCACAAGACATAGGTGTGGGCAACCAGTTGATGATATCTGATCAATCTGGAGATGCCAAATTGCCATCTACCAAGTTTGATCTATTGAAATGTGGTGAATGCGGGCCTAGTGAACTGATCAAAGAAAATAGGTCCTCTGAACATCATGAAGCTAGTAAAGACTCAGGGCCCATACCAGAAATGCAGTCATCTGATTTGGGAGACACACTAGAGGTACAATCTGTAATTCCCTGCCAGGGAGATGCTGTAGATGGTACCCTTGAAGGAAAAAGGGGGAATACTGTATGCTTGCATGATTGTCCTGGAAAAGACAATGAAATAAACCTAAATCAACCTGTAGTGCTTGTACTTTCTGCCATCGCAGAGACAGGCCTTGTTAGTCTGCCTTCACTTTTGACAGCTGTGTTGCTCCAGGCCAACAACAGATCGTCATCAGAACAGGTTTGTCTTTCTTCTCTATTTACATTCAATGCTATTTGTGTGAGAAAATTTTGTTGTTTTTATTCGAGAAAAAAGCTGGTTATGCTGTCTCCAATACTCTATAGACGTTAAGAAACACCATTTTACCATATAGCAAGTGAATTGTATATAGAAGTCACACATGCATTTGGATATGCGTAAGGTATCTCAGTTTCAAAATGACACGCATTTGTAAACAAGTACGGCAGATGACATTCTACACATAAATCTGTTATTGCATACTAGTACTTTCAAAATTTTAGAATCACATAATGAGAAAACTGGACTTTCTTTCACAGGCCAAATTTAGATACTTATTTCATTGATTTCCGTGGATCATCTCTTTCGAGCAAATGACACTTAAATTTTCAGGCTTCGGCGATTCTTCCATCAAATTTTGAAGAGGTAGCCACTGGTGTATTGAAAGTTCTGAACAATATGGCATGTTTGGATATCACCCTTCTTCAATGCATGCTGGTAAGTGGTTGTATCCAAGGCTTGATATCATTGTTTTTGTCTGCTTATCTGTTCTTCTGCATGTATAACTTGACACTGTTAGATGAATTTTAGCATTGCAACAAATGTAGTCCAGGAAGGTACACCAAAAAAAAAACACTTAGTGTATCCATGTTATCAGTAGACAATCAGTCTTCCATAAAAGGTTTCATGCAGAATATAGCTGTCAAGCAAATTGATGATTTTCTAGTGTGGGAATTCTGAAGATATTTACTTTTTATTTTTTCACCTATATAAGTTTGCACTATTGTCATAATTTCAGGCTAGATCAGATCTAAAGATGGAGTTCTTCCATTTGATCAGTTTCCTTCTTAGCCATTGCATGAATAAATGGAGAGTGCCAAATGATCAGGTAAAGTACAGGCTGTTCCATACAGAAAAATTAGTTCATGCATTCTCGACATGGTACTTTTAAATATCCTTTTTTCGTCGAAGTAAATTGTTGCCTTAAGTATCATAGTACTTTAACTTCAAGTTTCAAATTTTGTGTAAATCAATTCTTCTATCACTATAACAGTAGCAAGATGCATCTCAAAGTTTGCTATTACTTGTATTGACTAGGTTACAGTTTCTTTGTTATTCGCGACATTAGACTAATAGAGTGGGTACCTTAGAATCTAGTTGGTGTCTAGATTTATTTCACATGATTGTCTAGAATAAATGCATGTAATTGGCTCTTGTCCTTGAACAAGAATCTTAATGTGTATTCAGCACTTGCACGCTCTTATTGAATGCACACTTTCTATTATATATGTTATTCTTATAGTGTGGTTTATTGACAACTTGCGCATTGAAATGTTCAAAGCAATGCTTTAATATGTGGTTGAATGATCAGCTTTCACGTTCAATGTGCAAAGAATGCACGGACAATTGTGGATAATTCTAGTTACTATAAGAGTTTGTGCTCCTTTCTTCAGGTCGGTTTACTACTTCTAGAATCTCTGCTACTTCTTGGCTACTTCTCTTTGTTCCATGCTGGGAACCAAGCAGTTCTTCGGTGGGGAAAGAGTCCCACCATACTTCACAAGGTAAACAATTTTTTATATAACCATATTTCTCTCTTTAACTTTGACCTATGGGCAAAACTGATAAGATGAAAAACAGGTGTGCGACTTGCCTTTCGTTTTCTTCAGTGACCCGGAGTTGATGCCTATCTTGGCTGCTGCTCTTATTGCAGTCTGTTATGGTTGTGATCAGAATAGAAGTGTAGTTCAGCAAGAAATAAGTACAGACATGCTTCGTTCTTTGATCAAGTCATGCAAAACACCAGGACTGGCTGCTTCAGATTCCATTCTTTCGGATGGTTGGGGAACCAACAGTTCCAATGATAGTACACAGATCTTATTGGATACAAGAAACTCACAAGGTGATATCTCAATAAGGTCAAACCGCAAAAGTGCACGGCCGGTTTTAGGAAAAGGAGTTTCAGGGGTCATCCGATTGAGCAGAAGTAAGGGCCAAAGAGATGGCCGGGGAGCAAGAATTGGTGATGATGGACCTCTGAAGCAAAGAGCTGGAGAAGCTTCATCTAACTTCATGTTGCATAGAAAAATCCCAGCTTCTTTCTTGGACAGGGCGGAAGAGTTCTTTTGTAGTGAAAGTAATACAGCGGCAAATATAACAAACTGACCACACCTTAGAACAAGCTACTGAATTTGGGTCTCTCTTTTTTTTGAGATGATGGTTCATCAGATGATACAATTAGACAGGCTACACTTTAGCTGGATGGATGGTGATGATTAGGGATTGACTGTATAGGTTTTTGAAAAGACATTGCCATTTTTACAAGGCTTTCTTGAGATAACTCGGCCAAATTGGTCAAACCCTAGGAGCTAATATAATATACGTGTCAAAATTTATCATGCAAAGGATTTTTGTTGCAATTTTATTTGTTCCTCAAGTTGGACCTGTGACTGGCTTAAAAATGAACTTAGTTCATTTAGTTTGAACTAGAACCGATCTGTGCGTCGACCCATATCCATTCCTAGACGGTGAAAGTGCATCTAGGCCTCTAATTTGCTTTTGTGGTAAATGATAGCATAATTAGAACGGACTAATATTGTTGGAAGTGTTTATTTTGAAGCTTAGTTTAAGAATTGACAAAAGTCATCCCATGTTTGTGTTGAATTGAAAAAGGGGTCGAAACTCTGGTATATTGTTGTATATCTCATTTCTTTTGAGTTAGGACGCCGTACTATTAAGAGGGCACACATATAATTGGCTTGATACCAGTGCTCTTTGATCTATTCTCTTGAAGTTTCATCTTACTTTTGATCGGAATTTCCCACATCATATCGGAATATTTGATGCATCGGAATTTCCGAAATCTTATTGAAGTCGAGTCTATGGTTGGGCTAAATTAAAAGTGATCGGAATTTTCGATCCCTCGGAATATACGAGAGCTTATGTAACTTGGCTCACTGGTTGACTTTAAAAATCTTGATCGGAATTTTTGGTGCCCCTATCGAAATGTTCGACTTCCGGAATGTACGAAAATATATGCAACTCAACTCATGGGTTGAATGAATTAATTGCATTGGAATATCCGATGTCCCGAAAAGTCCAATTTCTATGCAACTCGAGCCTCTGGTTTGTTTGAATTTTTGGATCGGAATATCCGATGGTCACATCGGAATTTTCGATCCCTATGTTTTATAGAGACATGGGATTTGTTTTGAACGATGGGAGACCTAATATTTGGATCAGAATATTTGATCCTTGGATCGGAATTTCCGAGAGGGGACTGTGATTTCTCCCCAACGGGCAAATTTTAGGGGTTTCTATTTAAACCCTACCCCACCCCTTTTTTAGGTTAGCCATTCATTTTCAACTCAATCAAGCTTTTGGCTAGAGCTTTATGCATACAATCTTCGAGCTATCTTTCCTTTCTCAAATTATCATCGGCTCTCGTGGTTTGATTCTTGGTGGATTCGATTTAGTGTTTTGAGAACTAGTGCATTGGTTTTCTTTCGATTCTTGAGCACTAGGATTTGATTTCAAGAGATGGTGTGACATTCATTACTCTTGAAAGTTAAGGATTCCTAGACGGCTAGTTGTTGTTCCCGAGCTACTAATCTATTTGTGGTGAGTCGAAAAAAGTTTGTGAAGACCGGATCTCGCCCTCGCAAGGAAAAAGATATTACTAGTGGAAAAGTAGTGTATTTGTACAATCTCAAGATGATAGGATTGGAAAAGACCCGGCTCTTTGTGAGCTCCTCAACGGAGAATAGAATCCTCTCAAAGATTTAAACTCCGAGAAATACATGGTCGCGCAAAACTCAATGAAATCTCTCTATTTTCTCATTTCCTCACTTTGCTATCTTGTGCTGCTCATACTTAGTTGCTGGTTGTGCAATATTATTGTGTTTGAGTGCTTGTTTTAGGTCTTTACGGTTGTGACTTGTTTGTGTGGGCTCTGTCGTATCGGAATATCTGATAGACCGGAATATCCAGTCCCTCGTTGGAACATCCGACTAGTTTCCATTTTACGATTTTACATTAAGTTTTAAATTGAGCCTATTCACCCCCTCTAGGTCTCAAATGGTACTTTCAGACGAGTTAATTAGATCTATACCATTACAAATTTGTCGTATTGAAAAATTACTATTACTATTTATGAAACCTGTTACGTGCCATTAAAATTTTGCAAAACAATCGTGGCATTGCTGTTAAGATTTCTGTCAACCTCCTTCCGAGGACATGTTTTCGGCATCATCTCTGACCATGGTGGCGACTGGCTCTAGGAGCTGGCCGCCGGTACGCCACGGCGGTGGTGGCAGTGACGAGCAACCTAGAGGGGAGCAGGGACATGGTGAGCGGCCGCTGCAGGAGCGAGAGCTGTTGGCGCTGGTCCTGCGCCGGTGGAGCGGAGATGGGCAACGAGGGCCCCTGGCGGAGATGGCCGGTGAGGCCGGCGGACAGGGCCCTGGGTCTTCCAGATCCCTGGGCGAATGCCTGCCATGGACCTGCGTCGCCTGGGCTTGCCCCAAGCTCCATGTGAGCTGATCCAAGACCACCGTCGGCATCGCCCTGTATCCCCCTCCGCATCTACTCCACGACGCCCCGGCACCGTTAGCTCCCGCTGGGACGCCGCCGCCGCCGCCGCTATGGATCCATCATGGCGTGGACGAGCGGATTCTGTTGGCGCAGGGCCTCCGCCCAGCCCCACCGCCACCGTGTCCACCAACCTCGCCGTCGTCGCCCTCTCCAACGCTGGTTTCCGCTCCGCTTCTCTCTCTCTACTCATGCGTGGGCTGGAGGCCATGAAGCTGTTGTTTATGGAGATAGGCGTTGGCTACGACCAGCACACCAGGACATTGCAGCCGCCGATGTGCATGCCTGCCTGCTACCTGCACCGGAGCTGGAGAAGAAACAACAGAGGAGAGGGAAAGGAGAGAATGTGCAAAGAAAGGGCTGTTTCGACATTTTCTACCCTTAGATGGAGGTGCTGACAGAAATCTTGACGGTAATGACATGGTTAGAATTTTATAAAATTTTATTAGCACGTAGGAGGTTTCATAAATAGTAATAATATTTTTTTAATATGATAAATTTATAATGACATATATCCAATTAACCTTCCTAGACTAGCCAACGAAACTTCCGAAGATTATACTGCAACAGTAAAAGCATTATACACTTTCTCATGAATTATCAAAATAAAAAATAAAAAATAAAAAAACAGTAAACTCTCGAGTCTATTTGTAACTTCATATGACTAAATGGCAATCAACATTATCAAACAAATTCACATAGTTGCAGCAGCGTATGATAAGGTTGTCCATCAACGAAGGCACGAAGCCACAGTTCCACTCTCGAGTTTCAGTTTCCCTCTCGAGTTTTGACAATCATTTTAGAGAGCAACCAAGCTAAGATCGTGTTTAAAGAAACTTAAGATTCTAAAAAGCAGCTGGTAAGAAGCTAACTGATGAGAATCTAGAGACTTTTAGTTTGTTTTCTGGATTCTACCACTACAGATTCTTAAAATCTGAGTAAGAATCTTGACTGTTTGGGAAGCTTCTATCACCTAGAGATTCTGAGATAAGCTACAGAGAAACTCTCTAGGCATAAGACATCGGCTAGTATAGGTTTTCATGTGAATATTTATGGGGGCGGTTGACGTATCAGCCCATTTTAATTAGGGTGAAATAATATTATGGATTACGGGTCGTTTATTCGTTCCAGTTAGACTGGTACGGTATAATTACTTACGTGCCGATCTAGTTAGGCCGAATCTACAAATAAATACATATGGGCTAAACTAAACCGAAGTAGAGGTAAGATTTATACCTTTCTATGATCCCTGCATACAGAGAGACATGGTGAGACATTTAATATATAACTTGTACAAGAGAAGATATATTTATTTTTACCTATTTAAAAAATACAAATGTTTCTGCACATTTGGTCGTTCGTCCGTCATCCGTTGCACGAAGCCCGCGCGGTCGCTTCCTGCTCGGATTCATGGCGCGTCCGTCCCTCGTCTCGCACACACAGTAGTCCGTTGCCCGACATTGGTTCCATCCCGCGCGACACCCGCACTCCATCTTGTTCCCCTTTCCTTTCCTGACTCAGCCTACGAGTGCACATAGGGGGATCGTGAATTTTTACTGTTACTAATTTAATTTTTTTTTAATTTATAAAACTAATTTTTGATTTGAGTTATTTGTAGATCTATCCTCTTGCCGCCCTGGGCCACGGCGGTATTTAAAAACCGCCGTGGCCCAGGACGGCGAATGGCATCCCCATCAGGCGCGGCTAACGGCGCCGGCCGCCGTCAGCTCGGGGAGGCCACGTCGCCTTGCCGTGCATTCGCCGCCGTCCCCCACGGCGGTTTTTAGCAACGGACGGTCCGCACAAGGATCGGACCGTCCGAATCCACGGCCAGCGCGGCGAATGCATAGCAAATTGTTGTAACGCGCGCTATCTACCTTAAAACAGTCATAACTTTCGCATACGGTCTCGGAATCGGGCAAATAAGTACTCTACGGACATCTACAGAAAATTTTACATCCGCTTCCCCCCCCCCCCCCCACTTTGTCGGGTTTGTCCAAAAAAATTTTGCGAAATTCGGCCGGGAAGATTGAGTTTTTGAGGTCCGAAGTTTCAGCACGGTTTTTAAAGCACACTCACAATTTTCTACAGGCCACATCTTACATCGGTTTGAGCTGCACCTTCACGAGATTTTGCTATTCTCGTGTTGCTAGTTGAGAAAAAATATCAAAAAAAAAAGAAAAAAAACATTTTGCAGGCAGCCTCCTGGATTCGGACGGTCCGATTCTTGTGCGGACCGTCCGTTCACTGTGCTAAAAAACCGCCCTGGGGGACGGCGGCGAATGCCCCCAGGCGGCAAGGCCACGTGGCCTTCCCGGGCTAACGGCGGCCGGCATCGATAGCCGCGCCTGACGGGGATGCCATTCGCCGCCCTGGGCCACGGCGGTTTTTAAATACCGCCGTGGCCCAGGGCGGCAAGAGGGTAGATCTGCAAATGACTCAAATCAAAAATTAGTTTTGTAAATTAAAAAAAAATTAAATTAGTAACAGTAAAAATTCGGGGGATCGCTACCGGATGGTGGGCCGTGAATCCGCGATGCAGCCCACGTTTCAGGTGGGTAGGGTTACTAACAAAGATTGATTGATGATCAATTAGCATATTTTAATTATATTTATTTGTGAATAGTCACCTCTTCATGAGTGGAACCTGTTCACACTATGTTCACACCCTTTCATCCTCTATAAATACGTGTAATCATCCTATACACAATCACTGATGGAATATATAACTTCATCTCTCAATTCTTTTGGTCTCTACTCCTAACACGTTATCAGCACGCTCTTCACTGAGCGAAGAGAAAATAGTCCAAATTCTACCAAATCGATAAGAACATGGATTAATTTCGTTCTTCATACCTTAGCTCTCGCCACCGAGCGGCACTATGGATGTAATGGCGACCGCCATACATAACGTCCTCGCTCGATGCTACAGAAGAAGCTTGGCGCTTCAACCGCCTTCTTCGTTGTCGGTCTCAATGGACACGGGGCTCCTCACCATGTCTCATAGCCACCCTACGCCCCAACCAAGCCACCGGCAACTAGCCTCGGTGGCTCCCATGGAATTGGAGCCACCACTAAGCCCGGTCATCGTGATCGGCCACGGGACCACACCGGCCAACGGCCACCC
Source organism: Oryza meyeriana var. granulata (assembly GCA_003991445.1). Taxonomy (NCBI): domain Eukaryota; kingdom Viridiplantae; phylum Streptophyta; class Magnoliopsida; order Poales; family Poaceae; genus Oryza; species Oryza meyeriana. Next base: position 20,324 of record RYFJ01003833.1, read on the forward strand.
AAGGGCCGTCCACTCCGAGCGCCTATCGATCCATCCTCTCCACCACGTGATACGACAGCGTGGTGGATCCACAATGGAATCACTGCGCAGCGGCAACCGATGGCAGCGCTGTAGGCATGACAGCATGTCTGCCTGTGGCCCGGCGGCGGCCTGTGGCGCGCTAGTGCGGCGGCGGCGGCGACCGCGGTGGCATAGCCACGACGGCTTGCAACGACGCCCCAGCGCAAAGCGGTGATGGCCGGCGACGACCTCGGCGGCAAACCAAAGGCGGTGGCCCGCGTGGCGTGGCACATCGGCCCAGTCGAGACGTGGCAACGTCAGCGATGGCAGGCGGCGGCGCACGGGCGCCACGGCGTGTCGGCGGATTAGGGCGGCGGCGGCAGTGGCAGCGGTTTGTGGTGGAACCCTAACTGCTGCCCCACTCGCCCATTTAGTTGTCGGCCTGATGGGCCGGTCCATCTATGGCCCACAACGCCTGCCTCCGCTCGTGCAAAACTGGTTGGGCCGGCCCATGGCCGTTCCTCCCACGTGCAGGCCTAACCTGACAAAATGGGTCAGTTGGTGGCCCACTAGGCCACTTCCTGCACGTGCGCCTAAAGAAGACGAGAGGCCACTTGGGCTTTGGTCTAGAATTGGATGAATTTGCGCAAAAGTCCCTGAATTTTTAGGAAATTGTACAATAATCCATGTGAATAGTATTATTTAGTACTATTCCATTTTAGCCCTTGAATTGGAAACAATACCATAAAAGTCTAAATAAATTGACATATTTTCTATCAATTATGATATAGTCCTCAGACTATACAAAAATTACACTATATTTTATTTGTCTCATGCAAATATACATTCCAGACCTATTGGTCTTCGGAAAATGCATATGCAAATTGCACATATGCGAAATTTTGTTTTGGGCCCTCAGGTTCAATACAAATTATATTGGTATTTAATTTACATACTGTAAATTATCATTCCAAACCCTATGAGTACTGGAAATTATGTAAATGTTCAAAGTGAATGTCCATAGGCATTCCCAATAACATATACATATTTGGGGATTTATTTCCTAATTGCAATTGATTTATTTCTTGTAATCTTATTCACATATTATTCCATTAATTAAGTTTCAACAACTTAATTCAAATCGGATAATATACAAATATTAGTGATTATCTCCTGACACATATTGAAAACTTTCAATATCTTATGAGTATAACCCAAAATAGTGTGGAGACTAAGATATCTCTTAGCAACGAGTTATTCTCGTCCACAACACAGAATTTACACCATAATTGGTGTTTACATCACTGTTATACTCCATATACGGGGTTTCACCAATATTGTAATCGACTATATTTAAATATTTGCAATTTCTTTGATTTTGCAAAAATTCAAATTCAAATTCCCCTTAATTAAGACCTATATGCTTAATTCTATTGGAATTTTACATGCAAAATCTTAATAGTTCATACCTCAATGTTTATTGAAAAATCACAAATATTATGTGGAGATTAAGGCATTTACTACAACTTTGTAGATTATGCTATTAGCAACGAGTTACCTTGTCCACTAATTTAATGTTTACCAAAACAATGTGATTATTCAGTATTTATGAATATAGCTCAAAACTATGGAGTCTAAGGTATCTACTACAAATTACCGTAGACTATGCCATTAGCAACGAGCTCTCTCGTCCATATTGTTATATTCCAAAATTTTGAGGTATACACTACAATGAGATACATGATACATCTTGTGTCCACATATTTTGCATCATATTACAACATTACCATACTACTTGTAAATTAATCAAATTTACTACTTGTAAATTAATCAAATTTACGGTAAACCATGTAAGAAATCATAGGCGAAGAATTTGAAATTCTTGCACCAGACGGTTACAACTATCTAATATGGTCGAAGGACATTAAGGTCAATCTTTCATCCAATGAATTTCAAGCGGAAATTAAAACTCCTCAAGAGGGAAATCCACCGCTGTTATATCAAGAGAAATATGGTGCCTTATATATTATAAGAAGCCATATACACCTAGATATCAAAACTGAGCATTTCTGAGAACTAGACCCTCATACTCTGTGGCTTGTACACAAAACAAGATTTGAACCTATCAATACGGAATAAGTAGGAAAAATATTATCTACTATGTTTCCCGCTAATAGGATTTCAATATCTACTAGAGAGTTCAGAAAGGGTAAAGACATTCCCAAGAACAAAAACGACAAAACTAAAGTTTGTCGTAGATGTGGTTACTACAACCACATCACAAAGAAATGCCATACCCCAAAACATCTGGTTGATCTATATCTCAAATCCATAGGCAAAGATAAACCTGCTCAAGAGAAGAGATCTGAAATAAATTTCAGTCTCCAACTCGACAATATCGAGGAAGCCAGTTGTTCACAGCAGTTCTTGAAGGAACTCAACAACAACATATCCCTTCCACAGAAGGATGATCTCATGAGCACTGAAGACATGCTTGTGGAATTCACTTCCCAAGACATGACTGGAAACCTGAATTAGTCTCTCGACTAACATATACTATGTTGACCAAGTCCTACTATGTGTTGTAATATAAATAGTTGTCATCAATATTATATTCTACGAAGCTACAATAATGTATCGAACATATTTGGTATTAAATAAAGTTTGTATCCAATATATCTGACAAGAATTTCTTATGAAATTCTTCTTTCTATATATAGATTTACGGGAGTCAATCCAATGAAGAAGCAATTATGCCTAGTGGAAAATACTTCCACAAACTCTATACTTCGGGACACAAATATTTCTTGACTCTTGAAAAGAGATAAGAAACTGTGTTCAACATCACCAAATGCGATGCAATGATAGTTGGCTATGGTCATGCCGCTATCCCGATGGGTACTTAGTTGATAATCGAGGATGCACTATTGTATCCCGATTCTACTCGTACTCCAATAAGTTATAGAGATATCCATCAGAATGGTTTTTAAACTGAAAACCAAGATGACAACAAAGAGAAATATCTCCTCTTAACAACAACGGATATGGCAAACAAGTATTAGAAAAGATTATATCTTTATCCTCTGGATTGCACTACATAAAACCCGTACAACATATTGCGTATTCGGTAATTTTCCAGAATGTTTACACATTCCAAACTTGGCATAATTGCCTTGACCATCCCACCATAGGGATGGTACGGAAAAATATCAGCAACGCTAATGGTTAGATTTTTCCACAATCTTCAGATTTTATATGGACTGTTTGTGCCATAGGGAAATTACTTTTGAGGACCCTCTTACCTCAAAATTAGAGCTGAGCTAATCAAAATTTCTTGAACACATTCAAAGTATCGATGTGGCTCTATACATCCATTGTATAAACTGTTCAGGTACTTTATGGTTATAATTGACACATCTACAGATGGTCCGACGTGTGGATTTTATTCACACAAAACCATGTATTTGCCAAATTAGTTACTCAAATTATTAAATTATGAGCATAGTATCCTGAACATCGAATTCAATCAATTCGAATGGACAACACTGCTGGATTTTACTCAAAATGTTTTCAATGACGATTGTATGGCTAATATGTTCAGCATTCTGATTCATTTGTCTATACACAAAATGGATTAGCAGGGTCTCTCATCAAGAGAATGAAGCTCGTGGCAAGACCATTACGAAATTGCAATTAACCAACCTCTAGTTGGTGACATGCGGCCTTACAAACCGCATCATTTCAAATTCATTACACTGCAATCATATAGCCTCCTTCATTGCAGTTTGTACGTGGAAATTTGGCCTCAACCAAAGATCTCCCATCTGCGAATCGGCAACGTTTTGCATGTACCAATATCACCACCATAGCATACATCATTGGGCAGTGGGGACCAACATGAGGTACCATTATCCGTCTATCATAAATACCTCAGGACTTTCCACAGGGGATTAATAAACAGCCCGTGTGCTATTTACATTGAGAACAATTCGAGGCATTAGAGGGAGATACACACCACATAAAGAATGCCAGGAATTAAAAAGAGAATATTAAATATTAACATTCCATCCTCATATCCACGTACCAAAGAATCTGAACCAAATAGTTCAGAACATCTTATATTTGCAACATATTGCAAATATTCTTCCAAAATCATTTACTTGTTATAAAGGTGTCACAAAATCCCGCATCAGAAAGAGTAGAGGTACCAAAACAAAACCACTCAACTCCCAGAATGAAAAATAAGAGGGGACGGAGTATGGTCATAAGGGATACAGCTTTTTGAAATCTTCCGCGGACATAGAGGAATATCATTCCTCCAATCAGTAAATGCAAATCAATATCAAGTTGATTGACACCATATGGATATTTACTATCCAATGCCTATGGATGTCTATCATTTAAAAGCCCAGCAAAATTGCGCACAAATTTTAGATGCTGGGTCATAGGAACGCCATAACTCTATTGTTTTGGGAAATAACATGGAGTTCAAAAGGGTTGATATTTCCACAAGTTATATTGGTTCCATTAAATCAATCATACAAAGACTACAAATTGTTGACATATATTCCTCAAAATTGCCTTAAATTTTCAACTAGATCTAGACCAAAAGTCCTAGGCAGAGTGTTAAAACACTCAAATTGAGTCAAATCAAAGGTGGCAATTAAGGATAATTGCTCTCACTCAACAATGAAAAATATTACCATAGTAATACATTCTTTTCATGTCTTCCTTACAGAAGCGAGGTGGTGAGATCGTGAGAGCTTGTAGCACATAGTTTCACGCAGAGACTAATTATAGCATACCATCGGTATGTGTGGAAATCACATTCCCATATCTAATTATTGGTAGATCAAATAAATTTAACAGATTCAGACAATCAAGCTTCCAATGGACTTCATATTCTAAATCAAAATACAAAATCGCAATATATATTGTGTACAACTCAAGTCATCCTATGACTTGAACAGTCAAGTTGATTGTGATACAGCTGACCATGTGAGTTTCTTACATAAAAGGTAACTCCAATCATAATGATTCCCTATATTTGTTCAGAAAGAAATCTCCATTTGGATTTTCCATCGTATCAACACATATTGATGATCTTAACATCATCAGAACACACGAAACAAACAAGCAATCATCTTAAGAATAATTTTCTCACTAGAGAAATTGACCTTTAAGACGGATTCTGAGATGAAATATTTGGTTAAGACCAAATTATGCTTGAGTTTACAACTTAAGCATATAACTTAGTCCATTAATATCCTATTGATATTGCCAACCAATATCCAAATTATATTGGACAATCATATTCATAAACACTTGTGGTCATTCAATCCCTAAAAATGGATCAATATCCATTTAGACCCAGGGATGATATACTCTAGTGTCATTAAAGCGCTAATGTATCCTGCATATTGTAACAGGCCTGAAATTGCATTTGCAGATAACTTGCTAGCTTAAAGTAGCGCAACTCCAATAACACAATTGGATGGGGGTCAGAAAGGATATCCATAGATATCTTTGTGGCACAAAAATATCTTAATTCATCATCTGATAAATCAAGCTAAGACCATAGTGAGATATGTACATACTGGCCAACTAATCCCTGGAATGCTAAATCATGTACTGATTTCATAGTGGTGTAGTTTCCTCATAAGAGTCATCAATATAGACTCCAATGGTTACTTCCATCCATAATTCCGAACTTTTATGAATGGCTTCGTCGAGTGATTAATCACATGCAATAGTCATGTAATATTGATTCCATTTGAATCACCTACCATTATCTACAAAGATAATGATGCTTACGTTGATCAAATGCAGACAGGTGCATAAAGAGTAATATCATCAAGCATATTACTCCTAACCTATTTCACCTACATCAATTACATGAGTGTGGGGAAATTAGTATCTTGCAAAGTCCTATGACAATCTCGTGGACCTATTTACTACGTCCTTACCAACTTCCACATTTTCTGAAATGTGTTCAAGAAATTGGTATGGGACGACTATATGACTTGCAAGAATGAGGGGGGTATCTCCTAGATTATACCTGTTCAAAACAATATTATACTCTTTTCTCTTCTTATGAGTTTTTCCCTACTAGGTTTTCTCATAGAAGGTTTTTAATGAGGCAATATATCAATGTAGATATATATCATATCTCTATTTTTTCCACAGGGGTTTTTAAAGGGATATCAATGATATATAATAACTTCTCATATTTTTCCTATATGGTTTTAGGGGAAGTTATCCTATATTATGATCCAATGATTATAATTAAAGTACTGAAATTCTCATATGAGTTTTTCCTTTCTCAAGGTTTCTCAGAGAGAATTCACATATATGACATACCATTTTCTCCTTATATTTTTCCCATTGGGTTTTAAAAGAGTTTTAATGGCATATCTAAACAATGGTTTCTTCTCAAATTTTCCCACAGGGTTTTAGACGAGTTTTTTCAAGAGATGAATCAAATGATGATTACTAGAAACAAATTGATCAAGGAGAAGTGTTACAAACAAAGATTGGTTGATGATCAATTAGCACATGTTAATTGTGCTTGTTTGTGAATAGACACCTCTTCATGAGTGGAACCTGTTCACACCCCTTCATCCTCTATAAATACTTGTAATTATCCTATACACAATCACTGATGGAATATATGAGTTCATCTCTCAATTCTTTCGGTCTCTACTCCTAACAATTAGTCCACCTCACGCACGCGCGCGTGTGTGGCAGCACGGAGTCGCCTCGATCCATCCCTGCACGTGGGCTGTTGGATTTAGGCACAGCCACAGTCTGGGAAACGTAGGTGCAAGAGCATATTCAGCAATAGTCTCTATTTTAGAGCCCCCAAAGGTTAAATAGAGGTTGTCCCTATTTTCTTCGGACCCCAAAAATGGCCCGAACTCCAGCAATGGCTCCTATTTCTCAGCCCCCATTTTTTTCTATCATATTTCACCGTAGACTATATGTATATGCCTAGCTTGACACTCTATATATATATATATATATATATATATATATATATATATATATACAAGCTTAGCATTAGTCACAATGTCAACTATATGCTTCCAGTCTTCCTTTTCCAGAACACTTACCCTACGAGCAGGCGGCGGCCTGCCGAGGCGTGCGTCGCCGCGGCGTGGTGACTCAGGGGGCGGGGCAGCGCACCGACACAGGGGGCGGGGCGGTGCGGGTGGCCGCGCGGCAGGGTGATCGAGTACAGGAATTGTCATTCGGGACAAAAATAATGATGATAGGGGCTGTGATATAGAGCCCCTAGGACTAGGGGCTAGGGAGAAAAATTTGAGGGCCTCCTCATTTTAGAGGCCCTATTAGGGTCTCTGCTGGACCTACTTTTTTTGTCTTACCACCCAAAAACCGTTTGGGAGCTGCATTTAGGGTCCCTGTTGGAGATGCACTTACAACACAAGTTACATGTGATCAATTAGCAAGGGATGTGTCACTTCTGAACAAACGCATCTTTTCGCAACATATGCAATTGGCATCCCATCTTGGAGTATAAATATATACTCTCTCCAATGTAATCATTCAATGAGATCAATACATAAATCATTCATCCATACATTGCATCTCTATTTCTAACACGTTATCAGTACACTCTTCCCTGAGCGAAGAGAAGGAAGAACACAAGATCGACTTCTGCCTAATCGGTAAGATAATGGATCGATCTTCTTCATTATACCTTTGCCATCGCCATCCGGCCAACAGCCACCCGTAGGACGTCCACTCATGGACGACCTCAACCTGGAGGGGAAGAACGACCACCGGTCGACTCCCATTCCATCCTCCAGACCTGGCGGTGGAGCCGAAAAATGGCGGTCGGACGGTGGCACGGCGAGGAACGCAGCCGCCCCTCGGCATGGCGGCCTGCGGCGCAGCGGCACGGCTGCCTGTGGCCCGACGGTGCAGCCACGGCAGCCTGCAGTGACGCCCTAGCGCAAAGCGGCAACGGACGGCGATGACCCCGGTGGCCGACCGGAGGCGGTGGCCTGCGTGGCGTGGCACATCGGCCCAACCGCGACGTGGCAACGTCGGCGACGGCAGGCGGCAGCGCACAGGCGCCACGGCGCGTCGGCGGATCAGGGTGGCAGTGGCGACGGTTTGGGGTGGAACCCTAACTGCTGCCCCACCCGCCCATTTAGTTGCCGGCTTGATGGGCCGGCCTATCTATGACCCACAACGCCAGCCTCCCCCCGCGCGAAACTTAGTGGGCCAGCCCATGGCCGTTCCTCCCACGTGCAAGCCTAACCTAGCAAAATGGGCCGACCAGTGGCCCACTAGGCCACTTCTTGCACGTGCGTCTAAACAGGCTGAGAGGCCACCTGGGCTTCGGCCTAGAATTGGACGAATTTGTGCAAAAGTCCCTGAATTTTTAGGCAATTGCACAATAGTCCATGTGAATAGTATTATTTAGTACTATTTTGATTTAGCCCCTGAATTTTTCACAGCTCCATAAAAGGCTAAATAAATTGACATACCATCTGTCAATTACGATATAGTCCTTAAACTATACATAAATTACACTATATTTTATTTGCCTCATGCAAATATACGTTCTAGACCTATCGGTCTTCGGAAAATGCATATGCAAAATGTACATATGCAAATTTTGTTTTAGGCCCTTAGGTTCAATACAAATTATACTATTATTTAATTTACATACTGTAAATTATCATTCCAGACCCTATAAGTACTGAAAATTATATAAATATTTAAAGTGAATGTCCATAGGCATTCCCAATAACATATACATATTTGGGGATTTATTTCCTTAATTGCAATTGATTTATTTCTTGCAATATTATTCACATATTATTCCATTAATTAAGTTCCAACAACTTAATTCTAATCGGATAATATACAAAATATTAATGATTACCTCCTAACACATATTGAAAATTTTCAGTATCTTATGAGTATAACCCAAAATAATGTGGAGCCTAAGATATCTCTTAGCAACGAGTTATCTCGTCCACGACACAGGATTTACACCATAATTGGTGTTTACGTCACTGTTATACTCCATATATGAGGTTTCACCAATATTGTTATTGACCATATTTGAATATTTGCAATTTCTTTGATTTTTTAAAATTCAAATTTTAAATTCCCCATAATTAAGCCCTATGTGCTTAATTCTATTGGAATTTGACATGCAAAATCTTAATAGTACATACCTCCATGTTTACTAAAAAATCACAAATATTATGTGGAGACTAAGGCATCTACTACAACTTTGTAGATTATGCCATTAGCAACGAGTTTCCTCGTCCACTAATTTTGTGTTTACCAAAACAATGTGATTATTCAATATTTATGAATATAACTCAAAACTATGGAGTTTAAGGCATCTACTACAAATTGCTGTAGACTATGCCATTAGCAACAAGTTCTCTTGTCCATATTGTTCTATTCCAAAAGTTTGAGGTATACACTACCATGTGTTACAGGATACATCTTGTTTCCACATATTTTGCATCATATTACAACATTACTATACTATATTAATTTACTACTTGTAAATTAATCAAATTTATGGTAAACCATGTAAGAAATTATGGGCAAAGAATTTGAAATTCTTGCACCAGACGGTCACAACTATCCAACATGGTTGAAGGACATCAAGGTCAATCTTTCGTCCTACGGATTTCAAGCGGCAATTGAACCTCCTCAAGAGGGAAATCCACCGTTGTTAGATCAAGAGAAATATAGTGCCTTATACATTATAAGAAGCCATATACACCCAGATCTCAAAACTGAGTATTTCTCAAAACTAGACCCTCATACTCTGTGGCTTGCACTAAAAGCAAGATTTGAAGATATCAATGCAGAAAAAGTAGGAAAAAGATTATCTACTATGTTTCCTACTAATAGGGTCTCAACATCCACTATAGGGTTCAGGCATTCCCAACAACAAAGATGACAAAACTAAAGTTTGTCACAAATGTGGTCGCTACAACCACATCACAAAGAAATGCCGCACCGCAAAATATCTGGTTGATCTATATCTCAAATCCATGGGCAAAGATAAACCTGCTCAAGAGAAGAGATCTGAAACAAATTTCAGTCTCCAACCCGATAACACCGAGGAAGCCAGTTGTTCACAGCAGTTCCTGGAGGAACTCAATAACAACACATCTCTTCCACAGAAAGATGATCTCATGAGCACTAAAGACATGCTTGTGAAATTCACTTCCCAAGACATGACTGGAGACCTTAATTAGTTTCTCAACTACATAGATACTATATTGACCAAGTCCTACTATATGTTGTAATATAAATAGTTGTCATCTATATTGTACGCTACTAAGCTACAATACTGTATCGAACATATTCGGTATTGAAAATAGTTCGTATCCTATATATCTGACAAGAATTTCTTATGAAATTCCTCTTTTTATATATAGATTTACGGGAGTCAATCCAATGAAGAAGTAATTATGCCTAGTGAAAAATATTTTCATAAACTCTATACTTATGGACACAAATCTTTCTTGACTCTTAAAAAGAGATAAGGAACTATGTTCAACATCGCCAAACGCGATGCAACGATAATTGGCTCTGGTCATGCCACTATCCCAATGGGTACTCAGTTGACAATTGAGAATGCACTATTGTGTCTCGATTCTACTCGTACTCCACTAAGTTATAGAGATATCCATCAGAATGGTTTTCAAACTGAAACCCAAGATGAAAACAGAGCGAAATATCTTCTCTTAACCACAACGGATATGGCAAATAAGTATTACAAAAGATTATATCTTTATCCTCTAGATTATACTACATCAAACCCATACAACATATTGCGTACACGATAATTTTCCAGAATGTTGACACATTCTAAACTTGGCATGATCGCCTTGAACATCCCATCCTAGGGATAATACGAAAAATTATCAGCAATTCTAATAGTCAGATTTTTCTATTATCTTCGGATTTTATGTGCACTGCTTGTGCTATAGGGAAATTAATTTTGAGGGCTCTCTTACCTCAAAATTAGAGTTGAGCTACTCAAAATTCGTTGAACACATTCGAGGTATAGATGTGGCTCCATACAACCATTGTATAGATTGTTCAGGTACTTCATGGTTCTAATTGACACATCTACATGATGGTCCCAAGTGTGGATTTTATTCACACAAAACCATGCATTTCCCAAGTAAGTTGCTCAAATTATTAAATTATGAGCACAGTATCCTGAACATCAAATTCAATCAATTCGAATGGACCACGTTACTGAATTTCCTCAAAAATGCCTTCAATGACGATTGTATGGCTAATGAAATTTATGTTCAATACTCCGATCCATTTGTCTATACATAAAATGGATTAACATGATCTCTCATCAAGAGAATCAAGCTCATTGTAAGACCATTACAAAATTGCAATTAACTGACCTCTAGTTGGTGATATGCGGCCTTACACACCGCATCATTTCAAATTCATTACACTGCAATCATACAGCCTCCTCCATTGCAGTTCGTACGTGGAAATTTGGCCTTAGCCAAAGATTTCCCATATGCAAATCGGCAACGTTTTACATGTACTGATATCACCACCATAGCATATATTATTGAACTGTGGGAACCAACATAAGGTATCATTATCTGCCTATCATAAATATCTCAGATCTTTCCACAGGGGATTTATAAACAACCCATGTGCTATTCACATTAAGGATAATTCCAGGCATTAGGGGAGATACATACCACATAAAGAATGCTAGGAATTAAAAAGAGAATATCAAATATAAACATTCCATCTTCATGTCCACATACCAAAAATCTGAATCAAATAGTTCAGAACATCTTAAATTTACAACATATTACAAATACTCTGCCAAAAATATTTACTTGTTATAAAGGTGTCACAAAATCCCTCACCAGAAAGAGTGGAGGTACCAAAACAAAACCACTCAACTCCCAGAATCAAATAAGAGGGGTAGAAATATAGTCACAAGGGATACAGCTTCTTGAAAGCATCCGTGAACATAGAGGAATACCATTCCTTCAATTAGTGAATACAAATCAACATCAAGTTGATTGACATCATATGGATATTTTCTATCCAATACCTATGGATATTTATCATCCAAAAGGCCAGTAAAATTGCGCACAAATTTCAGATGTTGGGTCATAGGAACGCTCTAACTCTGTTGTTTTGAAAAATAACATGGAGTTCAAAAAGGTTGATACTTCCACAAGCTATATTGGTTCCATTGAATCAATCATACAAAGACTACAATTGTCGATATATTACTTCTCAAGTTGCCTTACATCTTCAACTGGATCCAGACCAAAAGTCCTAGGCAAAGTGTCCGAACACTCAAATTGGGTCAAATCAAAGGTTGCAATTAAGGAGAATTGCTCTCACTCAACAATGGAAAGTATTACATAGTATACATTCTTTTCATAATGTCTTCCTTACGGAAGCGAGGTGGTTGAGATCGTGAGAGCTTATAGCATATGATTTCATGCAGAGACCAAGTATAGCATACCATTGGTATGTGTGGAAATCATGTTCCCATATTGGCAGATAAAATGAGTTTGGAAGATTCAGACAACCAAAATCCCAATGAATTTCACATTCTGAATCAACATACAAAATTGCAATATCTGCTGTGTATAAGTCAAGTCACCATACGACTTAAACAGTTAAGTTGATTGTGGGTACAACTGACTATGTGAGTTCCTTCCATAAAAGGTAACTCTAATCATGATGATTGACTATGTATGTTCATAAAGAAATCTTCATTTGGATTTTCTTATCAATCTCAGCACATATAGATGATTTTAACATCATCACAACACACAAAACAAGCAAGCAATCATCTTAGGAACAATTTTCTCACTTGAGAAATTGACCTTTAAGACAGATTTTGAGATAAAATATTTAGTTAAGGCCAAATTACGCTTGAGTCTATAACTTAAGCATATAAATCAGTCCATCAATATCCTATTGATATTGTCAATCAGTATCCAAATGATATTAGACAATCATATTCGTAAACACATGTGGTAATTCAATCTCTAAAAATGGATCAATATCCATGTAGACCATGGGATGATATACTCTACTGCCATCAAAGCGTCTATGTATCCTGTACATTGCAATAGGCCTGAAATTGCATTTACAGATACCTTGCTAGCTTAAAGTAGCGCAACTCCAACAACACCATTGGGTGGGAGTCAGAAAGAATATCCATAGATATCTTTATGGCACAAAATATTTTGATTCATCATCTGATAAATCAAGCTAAGACCATAGTGAGATATGTACATACTGGCCAACTAATTCTCAGAATGTCAGATCATGTACTGATTTCATAGTGGTATAATTTTCTCATAAGAGTTATCAAAATAGACTCTGTTGGTTACTTCCACCTATCATTCCGAAATTTTACATTCATATGAATTGCTTCGCCGAGTGATTCATCACATACAATAGTCATGTAATATTGATTTCATTTAAATCACCTACCATTATCTACAAAGATAATGATGTTTGCGTTGATCAAATGTAAACAGGTTATATAAAGAGTAATATCACCAAGCATATTACTCATAACCTATTTCACTCACATAAATTACATGAGAGCGGGGAATTTAGTTTCTTGTAAAGTCCTATGACATTCTTATAGGCATATTCACTATGTCGTGACCAAACTTCCACATTTTCGAAATGTGTTCAAGAAATTGGTACGGGACGACTATATGACTTGCAAGAATCAGGGGGAGTAATCTCTTATATTATACCTGTTCAAAGCAATATTGTACTCTTTTCTCCTCTTATGAGTTTTTCCTACAGGATTTCTCATAAAAGGTTTTTAATGAGACAATATATCAACGTAGTTGTATATCATATCTCTATTTTTCCCACAAGGGTTTTTAAGAAATATAATGATAATAACTTATTATATTTTTCCTATATGGTTTTAGAGGAAGTTATCCTATATTATGATTTAATGATCATAATCAATATGATGAAATTCTCACATGAGTTTTTCCTTTTCAAGGTTTCTCAGATAGAGTTCATATATACACCATACCATTTTCTCCTTATATTTTCCCATTGGGTTTAAAATGAGTTTTTATGGCATATCTATATAATGGTTTCTCCTCAAATTTTCCCATAAGGTTTTGGAGGAGTTTTTCTAAGAATGAATCAAGAATAATTACCAGAAGGCATTGATCAAGGGCAGAGTGTTACACACAATTATATATGATCAATTAGCAGGGATGTGTCTCTTCTGAACCAATGCATCTTTTCCCAACAGATGCAATTGGCATCCCATCTTGGAGTATAAATATATATTCCCTCCAATGTAATCATTCAATGAGATATATACAGAAATCATTCATACATTGCATCTCTATTTCTAACAGTAGGGAGGATTGGTGCTTGGAAGCGGACTGGTCTGGTGGGTGCTACGTGAGCTCATCGTGAACATGGACAACTTGATAAAAGATATGGCATCTGTCAACAATGCTGAGTATGAGTTGGTAATATGTAGTATTATGGTTCACAAAAATTAGAATTATATTTGGTAGCCATATGGCTATGCTGAATGGACTAGGTTGTGAATAATTTCTAGGACATATATACAGCATGTGAAAGAATTTTAAGATCTATAGCTCACAAGAATATGCCAAATTACTTGCTCCAAAAATTTGATTCCAAGAATTTGTGGACTACATATGTGAGATGTTATGATCCCAAACGGGCACTTGAGCCAGCCCTTGCAAGCACTAATTCCTCTAATGCTTATGTCGATTCCAAGTATTCTTCAGCCATGCAATAAGCATCTCTCTTTTTTCTTTACAAAAACTTAGGAGCATAGGATAGTAAAAGCAACAACTAAAGTTTGATAATTGCTAAAAAAAACTACTCGTTTAAATCGTCATAAAACATCTAACGTGAGTGGTTTCCTGTAAAAAAAAATTTATGGCCTTGCTTCGTGTTGAGTTTTATAAAATTTTATGAGGGCACTAACTGATCAACTAGAAAATAAAAGGAAAGAACATATTGATACATACATAGAATGAATATATCTTCTCTACACAACTACACACATCTCATCAGCACGGTTTGCAAAGCTCATCGGTGCCGGTTCAGCACTACTCTTTAGGCACTGATGAGGGGGTCTTATCAGTGTCGGTGGTTCAAGAACCGGCACTGATGAGATTGCACAATTAAAAAAAAGTGGATCGGCTCGGTTTGAGCAAATGGTTGAAGTTAGAAAAGCACGTTGATTCGATGATTCAAAACCCATGCACACATATTGATTCAATGATTCATTTCATTTACTGAAAAACTCAATGATTCAACATGCATACACATTGATTCAATAAACATCATCAATTTCCGGGTTAAATCTACATAGGTTCACAAAATAGGTACGGAGGCTGAGTCGGTTTCCAGCATTCCGCGTTGAACACGCGAGTCGGTGCCTTCCGAACTGGCAGACTCGTATGTACTCCGACTCGCTAGCCATGTGTGCATATTCTCCCCGTTGCCGCTCGCCATATTGAGATACGGATACCTGATACCGTTATGACAAGGGTAGTGTAATAATAGTTTTTTTCTATAGGGTGGTACAAATAGGTTGTTCTGTAGTAGTGCTATAAATCAAAGTCATAGCTTTTTATAGTTTTTTATTGCAAGCACAGATACGTCGCTAGTCTAATAAAAAAAGAGCTTCATCCTACATCTGTATCAATTATCTACTTCTATGAATGGAAGGATATGGATGTTATGTATCTTCTCACGGGAAACGAATCCGGTGATCCATTAATTAGCGTGTTGTTTTATAATACGTTATCGCCGTTCACTGGTTTGTCGTTTCAATCCGTTATCGTTATTAGATTAATAGGAGCAATTTCTAATCACAGATTGATCTTCCAGTATCGTTGTGTTTTACAGTACCGATATGGACAACGTCGTCGAAGGCGTCAGGCGCGCAGGTGGATGCCCCTACATGGCGGTGACGTATGCTGCCATCCCGTGTGCCACGCGAGCGTGACGACGTGGCTCCAGGAGGCACGGTGTGCGCGCGGCTCGCCGACACGGCCCGCCGCGCAAGCATCTCGTGTCGCGCTCCCCAGGAGGCCACAGCGGAGTCGCACCATCGACGGCACGGTTTGCACCAACCACCAGCCAGGCGACGCGCAAGCGTAGTTGGATCTGGCATCCATGCACGCGTGAGATCGATCGGCAAATCAATCAATACGCATGCTGCATGCCTACATGCATCGATCGACATATGCAGCCTTACATCTACAGAATCAATTTGTTGATGCTAATCAGAAATTGTTTTGCCTATTTGCATGAACTGCCGGAGCTACCTTGTGGTTGTCAGATCGGCTCTGACCACACGTGCAGAGGAACGTGCGGGCTCGACCGGCAGGATATGCCGGCAGCATGCAGGAGCACCGAGCAGCTACAGGCACCACGTACAACTGGTACGCATGCGTGGCTCGAGTGGGTTCGGCTAGAACCATGGTAATTAGTAAGATTGGTTTTTAAACTAATTACTAATCTATAGATACATCCGGACATGTGTCTATTAAAGTATGTAATTTTTATGTTGTTGAGCAGATTGATTTGGTTTTTCTTGTTTTCCATCATGTTATAGCATAGCATCAGTAGATTAGTTTCCTGCTTTAAAACTATTTTTACAATTGTTTTAGAAGAAGATCGGAGAAAACCGTGTGATTAAAATTGCTAAATTGGATCGGTGATGCCTGACTAGAACACAACTCGGTTCGGCTAGTGCCTAGCTGGCCGTCCCCCCATGCCCCCTCATCTCTCTCAGTCTCTCTCCTTGTTTGATGTCACGCTGGATCGATGAACACGCTGTCTCAATCTCGTCGACGGATTTTGGAGGCGCGTCAGCCGTCACTCCCCGTCACTAATGGCTACGCCGCTGGCCTCGTGCCAGTGCTATCGTGGGAAACCGCCATCACCAGGAAAGCCCAAAACACGAGCACGTCGCCGTCGCCATGGCTGATGACATTTGGACGCCTCCGCTTGAACCTCACCGACACTGCCGATGAGTCATCGTGCGGTGGCCGGCACCTGCAGATTGAATCAGCTGCCGCGGACGCCCTCGCCGGACGTGATACAGGTGTAGTCATCGGGTCTTGCGCCGTGCGTTTGGAGCCGTCGTCCTGCATTGAAACCAGATGCTGCTGAAGCCGTCGTGGTGGATGCGTGGTCGCAGTGCCGCTCTGAATGCCGCCAAGACGCCGCGCACCGATATCGGCTGCAACAGGTGCGAAGCTGCGCTGTGCTTGCTCCCTGCCTGTTCTTTGGCAATCGAGGGGTCGTCGGTAGGACCTCAACTGTGCATGAGCGACAACTATGTACTTTTTTCTCCTAGCCTTTTTTTTCACTGGATTTGTTAGGAGTTTTGACAAAGCGGGATTTGGTCGCGGATAGGCCCAAAGGGGAGTGTTATGGAAGTTTATCTCCTAGAGAGATAAATTCCTTTCGTATGGGTCAATCTGAATCAGAGTAGAGATAATATTTATCTCCTCCTAAGACCCCTATATATAGAGGGGCGGGGGTAGACATTTAATAACTTGTACAAGAGAACAGATCTAATAAAGAGAGAGGTTCTACCGCTACATCTGTGTCAATTGTTACTTCTGCATGTTTTCTTTAGAGGCGAAGGGAAGGGCATGGGTGTTCTACATCTTCTCACGTCTCTACTACTGTGGGAGAGACAGGGGTGTGGGTGGGAAGATCTGATAGAGGGGCGGGTGTTTTCAACCCCTCTGATGGCAATTTTCGGTTGACCGTGTAAAAGCGAACAAACTTAACAAAAAGGTAATTTTTGTTAAATTGTTTGACTTTGTTGCATATATTTCTAGGTATATTACCTTACCATGTACTCGAAATAAGACTGCGGTAAAGATGAAACTTATCTTTTTCACTATATTTTAGAAATTCGAGTCGGAGTGGATTGACCCACACTAGCTTTTTCTATTAGGTTGTTGCATAAAGAACCTAAGCATTGTGTTCCTAGGTTAACTTTTGTTTTTTTAGATGGAAAGTTTGGATAGGTGGTGTGAGATTAATGGTATGTCTGTAATTCAAAGAGAGGAAAGAAGGGTGTTAGAAAGATTGAAATGACTATGAGAGAAGAGGAGTTAAAATGGTTTTCAAAGATGTAAGGAAAAAGAGATTTTGGAGAGGGACATATATACATAAAGTATTATCATGCGAAGGCTAATGGGAGGAAAAGAAAAGATAACATTACTTATCTTGAGCAAGAAGAAGGGGTGATTAAAGACAAGATTGAAAATTGATGCAATTTTTATCACAAAAGTTTTATACAAGATTTGTTTGTCATCCGGAACAAACAAGTATAAAAATGCAGATGGAAGATTTTGAGAAGTTAACTGAGAGGGATAGAGATTTTTTGGTGAAACCTTTTAGCTTGGAACAAATTAAACAAGTTGTGTTTGAAATGGAGAATAATAAAGCACCTGGTCCTGATGGTTTTCCTATTGAATTTTATAAAAAGTTTTGGGAATTAGTTAAAAAAAGATCTTAAAGAAATGTTACAAGAATTTTATGAAGGAAAGTTAGATATCCAGAGGCTAAATTATGGGGTAATAACTCTAGTTCCAAAGAGTAAAGAGGCAAACCAGATACAAAAATATAGACCTATATGTCTTCTAAATGTAAGCTTTAAGATTATTACAAAAGTCTTGATGAATAGACTAACTAAGGTTATCTCATATCTGATAACAAAAAATCAAACATCTTTTATTAAAAATAGATACATCATGGAAAGGTTGTGGTGATTCATGAGATACTTAACACTTTGCATCAAAACAAAAAAAAAAAAGAGATTTTGTTCAAAGTAGATTTTGAGAAAGCATATGATAAGGTCAAATGGCCTTTTATATAACAAATTTTACATGCCAAGGGTTTCCCTGACAAATGGAATGATTGGATTATAAATGTTATTAGAGAATGGAAAGTGTGTGTCAAAGTTAATACTCAAGAAGGGCCATATTTTAATACATACAAGGGTGTAAGACAGGGAGATCCTTTATCCCCCATGCTCTTTGATTTAGTTGCAGATGCTCTCACAATGTTAATGAAAAGAGCTGAAAAGGAAGGACTTATTGTAGGTCTGGGAGCTGATTTGGTGGTAGATGGTATATCAATATTCAATACATGCTAATGACAGCTAATTTTACTGGAGATACATTGAAAATGCAAAAAAATTGGAATAATACTTATGTTTCTTTGAACAAATGTCTGGGTTAAAAATAAATTTACATAAAAGTGAGGTGTTTGGCATAGGGTTGGATAAAGAAAGGGAAATGTTTCTT
Source organism: Oryza meyeriana var. granulata (assembly GCA_003991445.1). NCBI lineage: Eukaryota > Viridiplantae > Streptophyta > Magnoliopsida > Poales > Poaceae > Oryza > Oryza meyeriana. The sequence continues at coordinate 39,712 of RYFJ01003833.1, forward strand.
AGTCAAATTTTGACATGTAAGATAGGTGATTTTTGCAATAAAATATTTTTGAGATACTCTGTGGATGAAAGAATTCATAATGTGGATTGGAGACAAATGGAGAAAAAATAAAGGCAGTTGGGCTGCTGGTAGGGTAAAAATTTTTATCATTGGAGGGAGATTAACACTGATAATTCTAGTCTAAGTAGTATATGTATCTCTTTATATGTTATCTTTTCATAAATCACTATGAAGGAGTCAGGGAAAGAATAGACTATTTTAGAGCCAGAATTTTATGTGGCAGAGTATAGGGCATTAGAAATACATTGGTAAAATTAGCTGTGGATTTGCAGGACCTAAAATTCAGTGGGGGTTTGATATATGGGATTTTTGAATAATTGATAAGGCATTGGCTAGGTAATTGGCTTTGGAAATTAGAATAATGAGGAAATGGTTTATGCAGGATATTGCTTTGATAATAATATATTGAAAGGGAAGTCTTGACAACAAAGTATAGAGTGGTAAGTCATTTGGTATCTGGATTGATGGAGGTTAGGATATTTTATGAATTTCTATTCGAAAAAAATTGAGATAATGGGTAAAATACTTTCTGTTTTGGGAAGATACATTGGTTAGGCGAGTATAATCTTTGGTGAACTTTGGATCTGTATATATTACTTACGTAACAAGTCATATGGCTCAAGTTTGCTTCAAAAGGTTGGGGTATGTCAAATTTAGAAGAGCTTATTGGAGATAGAGCTGAGGAATGGAAAATAAAGAAGCTGCATTGTATCAATACTGACAAAGATAGAAAAGTTGATTTGAATCTAATCAAAAAATGGAAATTTTACTGTAAACTTTTTTATAACTAATGAGATTCAGAGTTTGGCCTTATCTTTCAAATCTTTGTGGACTAGAGACATTCCTATGAAGATCCGATTTTTATATGGTTGGTTTCAGATATTGCATGTTGATAAGGATTATTTTGTACAAAGAGGATGGAGGAAGGAATAAACATGCCAATTTGTTCACAAGGAGGAAACAGTGAATCATATGTTCTTTTAATGTCATAGCACAATTGCACACTTAGAGTTATTTTAAATGTGGTTTTTGCTGTGCAAGCAGTTCTATAATTGGGTTGAGTGTTAATTATGTGGCTGGAAACAGTGTAATAAGAGACAAGAAATTTAGTGGATTGTTGGAATAGCACAGTTATTTGGGTCAATGTGTGAAGATAGAAACAGAGCTTGTTTTCAAAGTATTATTTACCAAAGATCTCTGTGTGGTATAATGTAAGGTCTCACTTCATTGCAAGGTTGGGTCTGTTTTGCAGACCAAGGGGGGAGGGAGAAAGCAGATTCTGGAGGAAGCAGGTTGTAATAAACAGGTGCCCGTGATGTCTATTGTCACGGCGTAAGGAAAAACCCTTTTCTTCCCCCAATCGTTTTCGTTTTGATCCATTCCAGAATAAGCCAGGGCATACAGACAACATGATACAAAGTCAACTTTATATAAGTCATAAAATGTTACAATATTACAAAGGGCATAGGGCTCCAACAAAAGAAAACGAACATGCTCAATCTAGGGATACGCAAATCTACAAGGACTTCATCCAAAGAGCTCTGAAGTAAAAAGATTAAAGAGATAAGTAATCACCACGTTCAGTAAGCCACGCCAGATATATGCAGATTGTAATGCAATAGGGTCAATAGGAATTGTTGAATAGGTTAATTTTGGCAGCAAACAGCTTTTTATCATTTCAATATCATAGGCTTTTGAATCATTCTAGTCTATTATCAATGTAATTATCAGACGCAAAACTCATATGATTTTGCCTTTAAACAATCACCAGACACCTCGTATCTTCATATCTTTATACATTAATCTCTTGTTCCATTTTAATAGGGATAACATCTAATTGGGTAATTGCTAGGTCTTGCCATAACCTGAGGGCTGCGGCTGGATTTGCATATTATACTTTGATCCAGAGGTGTACATCTTGTAGCCCACAAGACAGCAACTCCTTCACGTGTTCCCACGTGTCCCATACCTATTCAGGTATGTGGAATGGAAGATCGGTGACATAACTCAACTAGGTCAACCGTAACAACAGACGTACACTAACCTGTCTACGCCAGACTCTGGGACAGGGTGATGCGGTGATGCCGTAATCCTTCGACTTCCGGTGACATTACTTGCAGAGATGTTGTCAACAACCAGACGTCATTACGATCTCGTATCCGTGTTCTTAGCTAAGCTGATTTTAAGCTACGGGTTAGCCTTACTAGATTTAGATCATGTTGGACGGTTATACTTTGCATTGAGGCCGAAGATCGGCTCTTATGCGGCGATTGGTAGCTAACAAACCATGTACTCAGGAAGCCCAGCTGAAGAACAAGGTTTTGGGGAATGTTTGAAATAGCGAATTCATTATCAAGCAACAGCCCATTTCCCATGGTTATTTCAGAGACATTGTTATTTACCAACATCCAGTCATGCAATAGCTAATTGGTTTCTAATTAAGCATGGCATAAGAAAATTTAAATAGCTATTGTATAGTTCATTACAATATAGAGGCCCAATTAGGTTGGTTTTGGTACTTAATTAGGGTTGTCAATGAATATTATACCAATAATAAGGCTATAGCAAGGATTAGAGGTAGCGGCTAAATAAAATAGTTATCAATGAGGTAATTGATAAAGCGAAAGCAGATAATTTAAATCAAACTAATTTTTCGTAAATGGGTTTCAATATGCTCCAGGAGAGCGTGACTTGCCTTGCTAAAAAGGGATTTCGATGTCTTGATCTGTACTTCTGGATCCTCCGAGACTACGGAACTACACGAGTGGTTGACAGCGAAAACGTCCCGCCAAAAAAATCCCGTTCCGGCGTCTGGGTGACACGCGAGTTAGCCTGGAGATCTGCTCAGCTCCAGTGCAGGTCCTAAAAGTCTTGAGGTTCGTAGGCGTGCCAGTCAATTTGACCTGTAATTGACAAGGAGAAAGAAATGTTAAATTCGTGAGCCAATCGGCTGGAAGCCGGCTTGGACTCATCTCATCGGCCGATGGCCGATACGCACTGTAGCACTTATAATCGGCTAGAGCTGATGATGGCAAAGCAATAGCATATGATACACAAGTATCGTGCTAGCGATCATCCTGAGGGATACTCAAAAAACGACTATAACTGTAGAATAAACAGGTATAATGCTAAGTTAAATAATCAATAAATCCTAGCCGATCATAATTTAATGTTACTCGGTGTTGCCGTGAAGATATGCCTGTGCCCGAGCCCTTGCTTATATCGGCTCCCAGGGTCTTCATCCGCTGTCCGGTGCCGTACTATCCTACCTAGGCTCGTGCCGGGCCTCACCTGGGTTGTGCCCGGGAACCTACTTGTACTTGTACTTGGAATCGGCAGAACAACCCATCGGCTAGTCTTAGCCGATCTTAAAATAATATAGGCAAGGATATATGATAAGCATGCAATACATAATGATAGATAATTGATGAGCCAGCCGACTATCGAACAGGATGATATAAATAAGACAATGATAATGTAGTCGGCTTTAAACAGATAAAGTTATCGGCTAAGCACTCTGATTAAATCACCATCGCAACCCATCGCTCGCTGTCATACAGAAGTAAAGCTATTATCGTCAGTCTAGTAGATGTCGGACGTAACCGTTGCAGCAGATCAGACAACAATGATAACGATACCTCATTCATGGTCCGATAGATATGATGCGACCGTGATGAAGATAACTTACCGGCTATGCTGCTCCGATAAAACGCCTGCAACAAAGCATGCGGCCTAGCAGGACCGACTTATCGTAGCAGTTCAGTAGGGTGGACCCAACGATGCCTCACGATGATGATGATAAACGCTCCCAGTAAGCGATACGATCTATGCATCGCGTGCATGTGATATACTAATCATCTATGAGGTCAAACTGAACTGATGCTAGCCATAGATAAAGTAAATAATATGTGGTAAGCTGACTACCATAAACCGACTAGAATATTCGGACCAACCGGGAAGTCCTAGCCGATATGGTAGCCGGGGTGACGAGACTTACCTCTCTGCAGGTAGTTACGGACCTAACGATCGTGCAACCCGGCTCGAGAAGCAGGATCCCGTCGAAGGGGGTGGCGGATGCGCCGAAATTTTGTATTGACGTTGTGTGATTTAGAAGGCACCTTTCGGTTGCATTATGTATATATACCTTTGCCTGAGTTGACATTATAAGTCCTGATAGGAACGATATCAATGATTTCCTATCTATTATACCAGAAACGCTAACTAATCCTGACGGGCACACGAGGTCAGGTTTCCTAAGATAAATCACGTGCCTAACTAATAGGTAAATGTAAATAATTGCAGTAACGGTCTTTGCACGGCTCTTCCCTGTATTTCGGTCTTTTCTCCGTTAGCTGACTGTCATCTCTCCTTTGACCGAATCAGATTACAGGGCCTTACCAAATTTAAATGGCGTTAATACTACATCTCCCCCAATTTCGGAGTTCTTCTATAGGACTTCGAAATTCTTTATTTTTTGGGCTCCAGAACTTCTCCCACACCGAGGCGGCCCAAGATAGCTTACTTGCCATAAAATGTTTGAAACAGTGCCAACGGCCTCGGATTCCGCTCGGGGGGGTTTTGTCATACCTCTATAAAGAAAGCCTGTCGTTCCGTGCCTTTTTATGCTTTCACATCACGTGCTTGTCAAGAGCACCAACGCTTCGGCGGTATTTCCAAGTCTTCACGGGAGAGCAAGCTCCTAGCGAATCCAGAGAATCGTCGCAGAGCTTCCCCTCCGGCGTTGTGGGTTGGCTGCCTGCATATGTGAGTCTCGCCCTCCTGTGATGGCATCGTGCAGCATCTGCGTTTCTGAGGTTAATCTCTCATTTGCCGATTAGTTTTCCCCTGGCCGATCTATAGCCCATGGGCGAATCCGAGTGCTATGTTTTTCACCTGCTTCGTCGTGTTCTTGTGTTTATCTGTAGTATGGTCTTCTTAGAGCCCGATCTTGCTGATTCCGGCGTTCGCCGATTACTGGTGTTTGTTTCAGGTTTTTCTTATTCATGGCCCTCTATGGGCAGGGCTGAAGATCGCATTGGGTTGGGGGATGTGTCGAGGGGCGCTGGAGGAACGATGAGGGCTATGCTCTGACTAGAGAGGCTCGGCTGGCATGAGTGCGGCCGGGGACCTAGATGCAGCGTTCAGGCATGGCCGAAGTGCAGATTCGTGATGGGAGAGATGTGGACGGTTGGGCTGGGGTTCGAGGGAGGCGGGGCTGGCGAAGAGAACTCTATTGGGAAGGGAGCGTCATATCGGCACGGTGCATGCGAAGTTTCTCTGGCGGATATGTGAGAGAGGAATGAGTCCCTGCGGTGCAGTCAGTCGTCATAGCTGGTCTGGTGCCTGTCCGTTGGTTCTCAGTGGAGGCTGTTGCTTTGGGGCGTATGAGTCGCCGACGTTGCTTGGATGTATCCATGCTCTGTACGGATGTGCTTGACGGGACGAGGAGAAGGCCACTTAGTGACCTGGTCAGCTTCGCTCAAGATCGTGGGGGGTAGACTGCATTGGGGCTCGTGATGGCGAAAAGAACAGTCGTGGTGGCTGGTGCGATGTACGATAGTCTTCATAATCAGGGATTGCGTGGATCAGTTTGATGACGCGGAACGATTTGCTTGTCGAACTTATGCTGGAGCGGTTTGTCTTCGGTGGCGCAAATCTGGGGTCGCGTGCACATGCAATAGTTTGGGTGAGTAATGATGCTTGGTTGATGCGAAGACTGAGATGCCCTCTGTGGCATTCTCGCGTTGTGGCATCGTACCACGTCTGCGTGATCATAGCTGCAACTAAGTTAATCGGCCGGTGGGCCAGCTGCTCCGTAGGGCCACGTGCGGGGGTCCTTGTGGTTTGTTTCAGTCTCTGCGTAATATCTAGCACCTCTTCAAGCTGTTCTGAGAGCAGTCTTCGTGGGTCCGTCAATTCTTTTCCAGGCGCATCTTACCCGCAGAAGATCATGACTGCGTCTATGTTCAGCGTCGATGCAGTCTGCTATTTGTGCTGAAGCTGCTAATTTTCGTTCTGGGGAAGATAACTCCTGTCGGGCGAGTAGTCAGTTGTCTCAAGCTGGTTTTATTATGGCTACATGGGCACTGTTGTTGGTGGTTTGTCCTACGCGGAGTGTGCATGCATCTGGGTATGCTTTTATACTTTGGATCACTCAAAGCTAAGGTATGGATGATCTAGGTAGGCCATTATCTGCTATCTGGGGCTATCTGTCTTGTCTGCTGCTGGTGGGGGGGTGGGGGGAACTGGTTTTTACTGGGCGAAGTTGAGTTGCGAGGGGCGGGTGGTCTAGCATGGGTGGTATGAGTTGATGCATGCCATGACGGGCAGGGGGGGTCTCTCCGTCTAATTGTGTCTGGTCGGAGTCCGGAGGCTTATTCTTGCATGGTGATTAAAGCTCCAGACCGGAGCCGGTCAGGGGCGCGCGGATATATTGTAGTGGCTGCGCTTTTGTTACTGCATCGCCCTTCTTAAGGCGCCGCCACGGGTTGCGTGTGTATATGCTGATCTGCGAACGCGGCTATACGCGTTGTTTTGGTCGGCGGTTTGGGTGTGCAGAATGGATATAGAAAACTTGTTTTCAGTGGCTATGCCGCTTCACTTGTACTGTGGGCTTGCATGTGACAGCTGAGACGGTGTCGATGATTGTGTTCGATGATATGCGAGTTAATACATGTTGTGCTACGTCTAAGGTCCAGTATCTTCCCTATCATCTTATCTACTTTTGAGGTCTGTCTAGCTGTCTTGAGCCCTGTGGGACATCGAACGCAGACAGCGTTTGCGGGTGTCGGGGTGGTTTTTTTGTTTTTTTTTTCTCTTTGTTTATTCTTTTTCTCACTCGCTTCGTTTAGAGCTTGAAGACGCTCTATTCTCTCGCTTCTCAGGCGCCTTCGGCTCTGCTTGGTTTACTTAATTAATAGGATAGAGAGCTTTTTTGCATGCGTCGTTTTTTTTTGCTCCGGGTAGAAGTGACAGAAAACGAAGGCGGTAGGTTTTGCTTTTGTATGTTTTTTTGTTATTACGTCTATCTGCTTGCAGTATCCGACAGTGCTGTTTGTCGTGCTGGCGGGAGGCGCGAGGTTTTTTTGTTGAGTCGCCAATGTCGCGATCAAGAGGAATGACTTTCTTTCGTCGGCTCGATGCGCAGGCACGAGTTGGAGCTGTAGGCCTGCGAGTCTCGCGTCAGATGCGTCTATACCGGCGGCGTGACGGCCCTGCATGACCGACAGCGAGTGGTCGTGGTGCGAGGCGTCAGCGTGGGGTCAGTCCTAAATGTGTGTGCTCAGCGGCGATGGAGAACGGGTGTTGTTTCTCGATGCGGCATGGCGGACATCGACCTTTTGGCGATGAGACTAACGCGCTGTCAGTGTCGCCCTTGAAGCGTGAGGTGCTATCATAGCGGCTTTTTTGTTTAGGTTCTGGCTGCGTGGAACTTGGGATGCCATAATCTTTTCCGGCGGATACGGTCTCAAATTCGTTGAGTGCGAAAATACGTGATGCTTTTAATTGGCGATTGCGTGTCATGTGTTCCGAGTGGGCGCTGTCGTCGGTGGGCCGTCGGAGATGGCTGAGAGGGAGATTATGATAGCGCAGCAGCGCTGTACTTTGGTTAGGCGCTGATTTTTTTTACGACGATACCAGTCCGCCAGGCCGGACGGAGCGCCGTAGCGTGCGAGTCTATCCCAGCGGGAGAGAATCCTCAAGCTTGACGTGCCATGTTCTTCGACATGTATGGGAATATGATTGCGGGCTAATTCCGGGCAAGATCGCAGAGAATGTATACACTCATCTCCCGATTTTTCGTAGACGTGTCGACGGCGCTAATCTTTGCTCGTTTGCAGCAGAGCGGAATTTCCCAGAGAGGTGAATTACAGCATGTCAAGCTGAGAACAGGCCAGGGAGCCGAACGCTATATGTGCGGACCAATTCAGAAACACCGAGGTACATGCTAAGCGAGGTTGGTCGAGAGCTCAAGGCTGGATAGAATAAGCCCGGTGATGTGAGGGCCTTCGGCCTTTTTTTTTCTTTTTTGTTTCTTCAATGTTAGCGTTCAACGAATGGGAGACATCGGAAGAAATATGAGGAGCCGTAGGGTGTTTTCAGTATGATGAGCGGAAAGAGGTTGGCGTTTTAAGGACCTTTGGAATAGCATTACAGGAATCGCCAGCAGAAGCGGCCGATCTTGCTTAGCAGTTTTTCAAGGAGCAAAGGGCCAAGTTGTGCAGGGAAGGTCTCTAAGTAGTCAGTTGTTATTGTTGTTGTTGGATCAGATATCATTGGAAGACTCATCTCTTGTTGCGCGAGAATTGAGACATTCGCTAGCAAGGATGCTGGGTTTAGTAGCCGCCGTGCGTCAATGGAATGTAGTTCAGATTGTAATATTCTGGTAAATTGACACGGCATAGCTATACTGACATTGTCGTATTGAGACATGCCTGATTTGTCACCTTCTGCTGTCATGTAATTATCGTTGGTTTCGTGTACTTTGTGCCCTTCAACTGATATATGTCTGGGCTTGTTATATCTATAAGGGGTTATATTTTGTTTTGATATCGGTCTGTCTAGAATTGTATGAAGTAAACATTTCTGCATTTCGAATTCTTTAGAGATCGATCTTTATACGTGCAAGCGATCAGAAGTAATCGTGATCCGATGCGACGCTTATGTGGGAGTTGCTTGATATTTGTTCGTTAAGCGCTTAGCAAAGCTCGTTGGTCCGATAGATCTTCTAACGGAATTACGAAATACAGGTCACCGTGCGGAGTTAATCCGATAGGGGGGGGGCGGGCCGCAATTGGCGAGGCCATTTCTTTCAAACTTTATTCCGTCTGACGATCGCGGCAGAATACAACTTCAGCCAGGATTCCCTTCGAGCAATACGATTTTGATTCACGACTGGTCTTGTTGTGTGAGGATGCCGAGCTGCGCCTTATCCTTTATATTCTTGAATGCGCTCCAACGGCTGTGAACGGATGTTCGAGCTAAATCTTTCAAGTTCTGTCCGTCGATTTAAGTTATATATAAGTCTGTCGTGGCTGTGCAGGTGTGGTGTGGCAAAGACATTCTTCTAGAGCCGATGTTATGTGTTTGATGGTAAAACGGCGTCTCATGTCCATGATACTGGAACTGTACGGGCGGACTTGAGGTGAGATTGCATTTGACTGCCATACGTTGCCGTATAGGCCATAGTCAATGCGGTGGTTGTGCTAATGTAGGTATGTGCCATCAGCGTGTGGCTGCTTCTATGGCATTTTTCGTTAAGTTTATATCTGATCAAGGGGACGCTTGTTAGGAGATGCTCTGCTGTGTTGCAATGCCTCTAGCTATTATATAAGTGCGAGACGAATTTATATTAGCTTGTATATGTCCATTGTTGGCAGAAGGACTGTTGAATAGCTCATATGGCAGACCAAAGATGAGACGGCCTGATCAGTAGTATCGTGTTCGTGAGGAAGGGTCAAAGCGTAATCTTATGCTGCTTCCTTGTCAAATTTCTGATCGCTTTTCTTTGGAACGTAACTTTCTTCAAAGATATCGGCTCTTATTCCTACCGGTTGGTTAAAATGAATCATTGTCGCCAATATGAACTTATGGCCTTTCTTACTTGATGAGTAAATCTCTTGCCTTGATCATGAATTCTCCAACCATCTGATACTGCAGTCTTGAATTGATTAGATTATTACCGATTTGCTTGGTGCTTTTTCGCGTGCTATTTCCAAATTCGGTCTATTCCGACACCTTTTTATTTTTAATAACTAAACAATTCCTCCAGCCTTGTTGGCCTAAAATATACCTTTCTACTCTTCTCAGTGTCAACTCCTCTATCTATATGTTCCGACTTGTATGGTCTAATCATCGCCTTCATTGTGCAACCCGCATTATTAATTCTCACTTTTTGTTTGGCTTCTCGCAATATTTAGTCATGTCTGTCTTTTTTTTGTTTTGTTTTCTGAAGTAAAGCTCCAATAATGTCGAGAATAAGCTCCATCAAGTATGCAATCTTGGAGTATGCTTAATACTTGAATTTCTCTGAAAATCTTGGATGCGACGGATGCAACTTAATTCAACTATCTTCGCTGTCTCCAGTTCTTTGCGGCTTTTGTTTGAATGTCATATAGTTCGTCATCGCAACCTTCAACTTGCCTATTCATTTTCCCGATTACTCTGAAGCAACTGGCTTGTATGAATGGCTTCGTAAATTTCTGCTTTCCTGGGAGAGTAGAACTATTTGATACTATCTTTGAGAGAGCGTCTTATTCTAAATCCGTAACTCCTCAATATGACGGCAAACGTATCTCCTGCACTCATCATTCTCCAACCAGCTGTTTACGTCACCTAACAAATTAATGCGCCATTATCTTCTAGACACTGTGCTCCGATCTCGCTTTATGGAGTTTGAAGTCTTTTATCACTTGCTTTCTGTATTCGCTTGATGTTTAGTCTGATTTAAGGCTAATATGTCTAAACATAACTCAAAACTTGCTCCGAGCGATATAAACTAAACCGACGTTACTCAGATTCTCATGATCTGCATAACCGATCATTCGAAAGACAATAGTTCATTGGGATAGGCTTACATTCGTCCTTCTGGTGAGCCCTCTGTGTTGTCACATTAAATCGCCATGCCTGTCTAATCCCTTATCGATTCATACGTTTCAAGGTCGAATCTGTCAAATGAAAACCCTTGCAACTCGCTTCACGAGGGAGCTGACAATCTATATTTTTTGATCACATCGTTTCTAGCAAATCTACTGTATTTCATGCGATAGTATGTTTAAATGTTTAACTTTGTAGCAGTGAAAATATAAACATAGGCATAATTCTCACTTGCATGGATATCTTTCGTTCAGCATTCAAAAGTCTTCTCCTTTGTATTAACATCAACTCGCTCTTTGCCTTCTAATTCTTGATAAACAGATACCGATGGACTTCTATATCGGGCCGATCAAAGTATTACTGCACGGCACTTCCTTTTCTGCGCGTTGAATTCAAATATGGGGAATATAGATAATTTGATCTTCGTCATACTGCTTCTGCTGCCTGCCCCCACATAAATTTGATCGCCCTTCAACTTCAATAAACGGCGTGAAGGACTCATTCTCTCCTAATAAATTTGATATGAATCTTCTCACAATTTAATCTGCGATAATCTATGCAATCTGTCTCTATTGCTTGGGGCCTGTTAGCTAATGGCTCTGATATCTGTCGTGACTAACTATATCCTCGCTATGAACCATATTAAACCAAATTCCTCTATGCTGATACACAAGCGCCTATTGGGATTTATTTCTTATCGTAATTTCCTTGCTCTTCTAGACTCCTCGTTAATTTGGCTATATGGTTTCCTCCTTTAGACTTAACCACACATCATCAATTGTCATGATTTTTACTCAGACAAGCGATGATGAATCATAGTAAATATATAATTCTATCGCGTCTTTGATAGTTGCGGCCGGCTCTTAATCCAAAAGTCATTATCACACCTCAGACAAGCGTAAGCTCCAGGCATATCGAAAACGCAGTCTTTGGTGTATATCTTTTCGGTCATAAAATTGATTTGTATCCTCATTGCGTCCATCGTAAGCTGATATATCTTGTACGTGAGGCTGCTCCCCAACATCCCGCTTCGGGATTGGGTATTCATCTTTAGGGGTAGCTTTATTAGATTCCCTCGAATCAATAACTATCTCTCAATTTCTCCGTTTTCTCTCCACGGACGAATTAGAAATTCCCACTTCGCGTTCTGCATGGTATTATGAACTTGGGCATCATTATACTTTGATTTCCGCCTTGATGCGCTCATATAATTCTGCTGAACATCCTTTGAGCCTCTTGAATGTCGATACTACTGGTCTTACTATTAGCATGCTGATGTCCAACAATCGCTCGCTTAATCTGGCATGGTTCATGGTATCAGGCCAACAATCTCGTATACTTATTATCACTTTCCTCAGCAGGTGTTCACTCCTTCTGAGTCAGGACTTATTTTTGCTTATGTAAGTTGCTCTTGGTCTATCTCTGTGGCCGTATATCGATCTCTTCCAAATCTCATTCCGACGTATATCCTTGCACAATTTCCTCAAATCTTCAATAGACCCATCAAATAATAATCGTAGCCGACTGCTGGATCGGCTGTTCCTGGCTAGTAAACTCTTGAGATAGTCGCTTTCCCAAACTCTTCGAAGGCATAACAACAACCATTCAAGCTTCCCAGATGGTAGATTGTCATGGAATAATTTTGGTCGATTACCGATCTGCTTGCAACCTGTTCGACTTGTAATTTCTCCTGCATGTATCAGACATGAGCCTTGTCGAAGGCACGCAACAGTTTGCGTGAATCCAGTCCCTGCCCCGAGAGTAAACATATAGATTCCCTCCCGCAATGACGAAAAACTTAGTTGGCAATGTCTTGTTTCCGAGATGTTAGCTTCACATCAACACGCCTTTCGCCTCTGATGAATTTCCCCGAAGTCTTTAGCTACCATATTTTCTTGATCAGATCTTCGATGGTTTATCCCATCTTCGGAATGTGTAATGAGGCAGAATTAAACTGCTGGCTACCTCCATCAATAAATTTGGTCCATCGGTTTTCATTCACGTAACCTCGATGATAATGCTTAGTGCGTCTTGACTCTTTATGTTTTATCAAATTAGATTGGTCAGGTTGTAAGTGTTAACCTGGCGCAAACGTCCTCTCCGCCCTCCTCGCGTCGGACGAGAATGCTGTACCTTGGCAAAAAGAAGACCATGTCCACCGAGCTGCTGCATGCTTCATCGTCCCTTCTCTTACTCGCAAACTTGTTTGGCTCCTTGGACATGATCGGCTTCTCCTGATCTCCTGGCGCGCTGCTTCTTTGCTCTCGGTATCGTAACGCTGTGCCCTTCTCTTCTGATCTTCGTGAATATGCGCTAGGACACACTGAAGGATCTGGACCTGGTTCTCAGTGCTTCTTCTTCTCCTTTCAAGAACTTTCATGATCGCTAGTCGGCTAGAACCGATTCTTTCCAACGGCGTCTGTGAAAACCTCTTGCTGTCGAACACGCATATCTGCTGCTACACTCGGGCAATTTCAGCTGATGCAGTCTCATTCCTGATCAGCAGAACCGAAAAAACGGGCAGTCGCAATGCGGATTATATCTTTCTAACTCATCCTCGTTCCTCGTATCTTGAAACTTCTCATCATAGTCTCAGATAAGTATATTGCTGTAACTGATGCTATCCATCGGCCTGATCCCTTGATGATGACCCCGGCATAGACCACTGTTATACAGGGAACGGGCCCAAATCTATCTCATTGGTTCCTTGTCTTCAAACTTGATTCGTACTTGCTCAAAAGCCGAATGAATTTTTGCCGAAAAGCTGCACATCGTTAGTATGGTGCGATAATGCATTGTGCCACTTGAATTTCTCCTTCTTTCGTTCTTCGCTGAGACTCACGTGTTTGGCGGCAAATTGTATTTGCTTCCCTGTACACAAAGTCAAAGATTTATACAGGCTTTACTATCTCTAAATCATACCCGTTCTTCCTTGCGATATAACTTTTTGACCTCAAGGGCATGATACTGACTTCTTGTTCCTCGGCCCCGCAATCACTTCTAGCATCCGCCCGATTCTCATCATCATGAGTCCGATGATCTAGACTTGAACTGAGCACCCTCCTCTGGTACTTCCTTTTCGCTCTTGAAATCGGCTTTCATGGCGATCTTCTGTACCAGGTGCGAAAGGATTTCAACTCTGTGAAGAAATCTCTCCTTAATGGTGCAGCAGATCGCCTGGAAAGCGATCAGCCATGCCATCCCTCAGGTTCAAACTATAACATCGGTTCTGATATCGCCGAAATCGTGACATATTCGGTTCTGTTATCTTGTGTTGCTAAAACGATGTCAAATCAGACAGTCTCAACGCAACATGAATTCAGCAAGTAAATATTTGTAAACTGTTTCTCTAGATCGGCGCCCACCCCCGACATAATTCGGGCGTATGAGGAGACAGTAAAAGCCGATCCAAGTGATAGGGGAAAAACCTAATCAGGGCCTCTTCAGCGATCTCCCGCACTGTGCAGGAATCCGGCTGACATGTTCTATGTAGACGGTTGTCCTGCCTGAAAACTTAGAACAATCCGGGACCTGTATCGGTTTGGTCAGGAACCTCTGTCGAACCACTCAGGATATGGGTGCAGATACAGGATGCTTGTCTTGGGCTTGATCCCGATGCTCCTATATCTCTTCAAACCCGTGCCGATAAGTTCTTCTTCTCTTACATTCTCCTTGTTGATACTGCTGATACTGTATGCGGGTTGGTTGCCGTTCTGCTGTTATACTCCCTCTGATAAGTACCTGGATCGGCTCCGCTCTGGATAAATTCTGCTGATATCTCCAATAGTAGGCGTCGATGGACCCGCAGGAATAATCTTGTTCCCCACCTGGTTCTGTGTAAAAACATATGCCTCTGGTTATCTCTGTGATGTTGTAAGCAATCTGAGTGGATTCAACCTCGGTGGGAGGTAAACAGGACGCCGAGTTGGTTCTTGGCAATTGACCATCAACGTCTTCTTGATGAGATTATGCCATGTGTTATACAAGACTCCCGACTGATTGATGAGCGCATGGTGAACAGCCCATTAACCATTTCCTGCAAGCTTGATTGGTGGACTCTCGGTTGTGTGCGGTCTCGATTCTCCTACACGTACTGGTTTTGGAAACTTGA